>JARFIW010000966.1:2672500-3040821 GCA_036346225.1 Platerodrilus igneus | reverse complement strand
AATATGGTAACTCAAAATTTCAGAAGAAAACAGGGCGTTACCGCATATTTAAGCAAGAGTAAAAATCAATTTGACTGAGGGGAGATGCAAAAACCCTTCAACAATTAACTCAAAACCTATAAATAAATTATCAACAATTTACTACAAATATTTTACAAATCAGTTTGATTACCAACGTACCACAACTTGTTATCGGTGTTGACTCTCAAAAGAAAGTAACCTAAACTAATTTATCATGGGAGACACTATTTGTGCTCCTTCAAAAATACTAAAGTTATAAATTATAGATATACCTCCTAAACACAAGTTATCAAATGTAGCCTTTTAACCTTATTACTGTTACCCTCTTAATTATATTATATGCTTTTCAAAAGTATTTCATATGTCCTTTCGGATATAAAGAGCAATCCAATTATACATTATAATAATAAAATCTGAGTTCTTATTTCAAGTTGACATTTTTAATTAATAATGTCCACTTCTTAATTCTCAGATTCAAGTTAATTTAAATTTTACTTTCACTTAAAAGCAATTTCAAAATTACAATCATATTAATTTAAATAAAGGCCAAATATCAGTACTGGTATTTGGTCACGTGTGTTCACTTTTTCTAAAATGTGTTAACCAAGAAACAAGTACTTCATATAGAATTATTGGTATAAAGATTTATCATAAACAATTTATTTATTACTTGAAATACAAGTGTGTTTTTGAACAAACAAGGTATGTATTTTTATTTACAAAAGTAAATTATGTGTTTGCATTATCTCTTAGTGCTACATATTTTTTTTGCTAGGGCTGACACTACTACTTCATTAACACCATACTGCAAGTTAGGTGTCTGCAAAACTAAATCTTCCGACGTAACTAGGGGTCTATTCCTTGGGTAGAGCTATGAGCAATGGGGGGGTAAGTCGAAATCTGTGGGGGGTCACACTCAAACTAAAACAAACAGGCGCCACCAAGTCCAGATTGATTTATATTAATGGCATAGCAAATTTCTAAGGGCGGACGTGGAGACCCAAAGAAAATAAGATCGCCTTCGCTGACTCAAAAACTTGTCTTAACAGAATAAGACGCTGTTCCTGTAAGGAAAAATAATAATTAAGTCACATAGAAATTGGGAACACAATTTGCGTCCTTCAAGTATACCTAAATGCATAGAGAATATTTTCTACATAATGGAATCATAAAAATTTAACTCTTACTGTCTTTTGTTTATCAGGTCTGATCAAACTAGATCAGAATAAAAACTTTAAATGTAGATTATTAATTTACTAGAAAGAATTTTCTTTGTTTCAGTAAATAAAATTTCATTATAATTAAATAAAATAAATGTTTGATATTCTTGCAAAATTGTTGTAAGGTTTATCAACTGATCCTTACTCAAATATATTACAGTTCAGTGTAACTAACAATATTAAGTTTCTTTATAACCCAACCAGATCTGTGTAGGTCACTTACAAATGAATATACGAAATGTTCTCATTAATTTAACAAAATTAAAATTAGTCTGAAGTCAAAAGAATCACCAAGATATTCTCTAATTTTATCAAAAGTGGTAGTACTGTAATGCTAAACATCTGTTAGCCATCGTGTAATTGTTGACGGCATTGTTCAAACAAACAGGTGGCGTAATAGCAGCTGTTAATTAACGTTGTAGCCACGTGTAGTCACATATTTACGGAACTAAGTGAAATCAAATTTGATACTGGGGAAAACCAGCCTAATCACAGGTAAACCGAATAACAATTTTGTACATCTAACAAACAAAATGAAATAATGTACTTTCAGAAGGAAGTACTGAGGAAATTCTTAATTCTATTACGAACCCAATACCAGCTGTCGTCTTTGGTTGCAATGGAAACAACTTCGCAGAGCGGACCTGCAGCTAAATATGCTTGTTTTCCATGCTTTAATACAGATGTAGGAGCGAAGCAGATTTCTCACATTGGTTCACGGCAGCATTACTTCATAGCGTACTCCTCCGTTGTCGAATTTTATTTACAAATATAATCTTTCATTGCGTAGTCCATAAGTTAAAGTTTCTAAATTTATCGTTGCAATTTCTGACGTATTGTTGCGGTTTCTGATTTATCCTTGCGCTAAATAAATTTTTAAATTAGCTAATATGATAACGAATATGCAAAATGTGGATTAAGTACTAACCGTTACTCAGGAAGTGTTTCACAAAAATAAAGCGACTCGGAGGTCACTTCACGCTGCTTTTAACTATCGACGAGTGCGCTCGCTGCGTTCTTGCATGGTGGGAGGATCATAAGTGGGGTTCTCGAACCTCTCACGCGCGCGCCAGTGGCTGTGGAATTGCACCGAATTCCGAAACAAATAGACTACTAATCCTAGATATAGTAATACTATAAAAATTTAATTGTTACTCGAATCTTTATTTTAGTTAATAAAGGTATTTCAATATTCATTGTACGTTTAATGAATAGGTTCTTTTACTGCTAAAATAAAATTGTTACACTACCCTTTCCTAAAAGAAAAAATTTTTTGGAAAAACTTCAAATATAACAAATACAAAAAATTTTTATAACAATACTAGCCTTTCCTACCTTCCTAACTAACTATGCAATTAATTTTATAAATTTATTCAAATGGGGGACAAATATTTACAAATGAGTGTGTTGGTAACTACGTGTACCTGACGTCCATCGGGAGACAAAATCGGGAGTCACAATCGGTAATAATCAAAATTGGGAGGGTCAAATTAGAAAGTCAAACACTCCACGGGACAAAAAATTCAAATTTACAATATTTCCTGACTTGAGATTCATACTTCTAACAAGGCTAATATTTCTTACCTATAACCAAACACTTACGATTTACTTCTAATTTCAAAAAACTTCACTTCCAGGAGCTCATTTAGCTCTATCTAAAAAAGGAATGCTTCCTCATCAAGACAGCATAACTATTCAAAACATCATCACTACAAGGTGATAATCAAAAGTAAAACCCTACTAATAGGTCTATATTTAAACACCATCATCACAAAGTGATAATCAAAACAAAAGTGACCTAATCAAAAGGTTAGTTATCAAATGCAAATACAAAATATCATCACTTCATCGCAAAGGGATGATCAAAACAAAGGTAACCTAACCACAAGGTTACTTATCAAATTCAAATACAAAATATCATCACTTCATCGCAAAGAGATGATCAAAACAAAGGTAACCTAACCATAAGGTTACTTAATAAATTCAAATACAAAGTATTATCACTTCATCGCAAAGAGATGATCAAAACAAAGGTAACCTAACCATAAGGTTACTTAATAAATTCAAATACAAAGTATTATCACTTTATTATAAAGAGATAATCAAAACTAAGGTAACCTGACCATAAGGTTACTTATCAAATTCAAATACAAAATATTATCACTTTATTACAAAGAGATAATCAAAACTAAGGTAACCTGACCATAAGGGTACTTATCAAATTCAAAATACAAAATTGAACCAGTCAGGGCTGTAATATCCTACACCCTACTGAATATCCTATCACTAAGTTCTAACAAACAACTGGTCTCATTAGTGATGGACCAAATGGTGAGACTCACCAAGCCAACTTTGACCTTATCAAATCAAAGAACTTCGAACGGTCAAAAGGAACAAGGGAAAGAATAATCTAATATTCTCTCTACCTCGATATGTAGAAATCAGGACCAACAATTAAATAGCCCACCTACTTCTACATTGTAAGGATATCTGTCAAAGACATCCTTCAAACACATCTCTGAGCAACGCGCGAGCAAAATGTCCAGCGTGCACACCAAGGCACACCTCAAACCTACAAAATTTACAAAATCTCTAACCACTTATTTCACTTCTCAAATAAAATACTCAAAATTAGTGAAACGACACTAAATCAAAAATCGGAACAAAACAAAACAAACCACTACGTCATTACTTAATATCAAAGAGATGATCGGACCGGAATTAATCGTCAGGATCATCATTTTCTTTGGATACGACGCTCCAACTGGTTTCAAGTCCTTTACGTGCCATTTCCTGCTCTTGTCCCATCTTCGTTCTCTAACTCATATACTAAATTGGAATGTTTTTCCGAACTTTACTCATAACGAACTTAGGAGCTAACTTAGCGGAAAATTTATCACTAGCACTCGAGAGGACCTTATTCGCTCTCCAAACACACTCTCCGACTCGGAATGAAATCTCTCTTCTTCTAAGATTGTAGCGTTTACTCGAACGTTGGTAAGCTACATGCAAATTTTCACGGACATTTCCAAAATATCAAACAAAGGTTGACGATCCAAAACATAAGAAGGTCTACTACTGGAGACGACATCAACATCTTCACCAGGTATAAAATTATCATTATAAGCTTTTCCACTTAAAGGTACCTGACGACCAAAAACTAAAAATTTGGCGAATAGTTGGTGGACTCATGTTTTGCTGAGTTGATCGCGTATTGGATCTTTGATATCTCCATATCCCACGTATCATGTTCTTCTACGTATGAACGGATTGCTGTACCAACTGTCTTATTGATTCTTTCCACAAAATTGCATTGGGGAGCATAAACAGCATTATACCAAATCTTTTGAATTTCGTACCTTGCACACAAAGCTTTAAAAATACGTCCAATTAATTGTGGACCATTATCACAAATAACAAACTGTGGTACTCCATAGACAAGAAATACTTTTTCCTCCAAAAATTTCTCGATCAAATGTGCCGTGGCACTACGTAAAGGTTGCAAAATCGAATACTTCGAGAACCAATCACCAACAACTAAGAGCCATTTATGTCCGCGTTTGGAACGAGGAAACGGACCCATCAAATCTAATGCAATGGTTTGGAATGGTAGTCCAACCTCTTTCTCCTTTCCCATCATCCCAAGGGGACCTTTATTGGGTGGTTTTTGAGCACCACAAATCAAACATTTCCTACAAAATTTACGTACGTCAAAGATCATCTTTGGCCAATAATATAATTCTTGAACACGAGACAAAGTTTTAAGGAACCAAAATGTCCTGCTGAAGGGGGTCATGACATGATTTAATGACATCTAAACGCTGAGACTTTGGCACTAAGTGTTTCCACTCTACAACATTCGCCGAATGCGGTAATAGGAAGGTATAAACTTATAAATAAACCCATCTTCACTTTCCATTGTGGGTAGCTTTTCGGTGACAACAAAATTTTCTTTCTCAAAGATTCATACCACAAGTCTACGCCATCAAGTTTAATCTCTACTAAATTAACTTCTGGATTTTCTAAAGGAACACCACGACTAAGACAATCTGGGACTATATTAAACTTTCCTTTTCTATGCACCAAATCAAATGAGTGTTGCCTTAATCGAACTGACCATCTGGCGAGTTTTCCAGTTGGATTCTGAAGATTACTCAACCAAAGTAACGAAAAATGATCGGTGACAACTGTGAAGCGAACTCCTTCTACCCACGGACGAAATTTCTCAATTGCAAAATAACTGCTAAACACTCTCTTTCAGTGGTGGAATAATTGCGCTCAGTACGGCTCAGGGTTTTGCTTGCGTACGAAATTACACGCTCTTCTCCGTTTACATTCTGAATCAACACAGCTCCTAACCCAGTGTTGCTTGCGTCACACTCCACAATAAAGGGTGCTGAGTAGTCTGGCTGCGAAAGAAGAGGTGCAGAAACTAATGCTTGCTTGATCAGCACAAATGAATTTTCTGCTTCCGCACTCCAGTTTCACAGTTTGACCTTTTTTCTTACTTTTAATGAGGTCATTAATAGGCGAAACTAAAGACGAAAAATTCTTTATAAAGCGCCGGTACCAGCTGCACATTCCTATAAACCTTTTAATCTCCGTTGTGGTTTTCGGACGGGGAAAGTTAACCATCGCCGACACCTTATCGGGATCTGTACGAAGTGAGTTAGAACCTACTATATAACCCAAAAATTTAAGTGTCTTTTTAAAAAATTCACATTTACTTATATTTATAGTAAGGTTAGCTTCCTTTAACGTTGCTTAACCTCTACCAATAACTTTAGATGTTCTTCAAAAGATGACGAACATAAAATTATGTCGTCCAAATAACAAAATACATGGGGTTCAAAACGTGGACCAAAAATTACATCTACTAAACGTTGTTGCGTCTGCGCAGCATTCTTCAACCCAAATGGCATGCATGTAAATCTAAATTGTCCTCGTGAAATAACACTGAAGGCAGTCTTATCCTTAGACGACTCACTAAGAGGATTTGCCAAAACGATTTTCTCAAATCCAGTGACGAAATGTAGTTCGCACCTCTCAACATATTGAGAATTCTATCTACGTTCGCAAGGGGGTACGAATCATGAACAGTTAAGTCGTTCAGGGTTCTACCATCAAAACAGAAGCGATATTCTCCATCTGCCTTCTTAACCAACAAAACTGGAGAGGACCACGGACTAGTACACGGTTCTATAACTTTAAGTCTAAGCATGTCGTCCAATTCCTCATTCAATATCTTACCCATATATGGTGACATGACATATGGTTTCTTGTGGAAGGGTTTGGCATTGCCTGTGTCTATGTCCAATTTGATTAGGTGAGTTCGTCCTAATCTATCGTCGCTGCTAATCTCACTAAATGAATTTATTAACTCTTGTGCTTGCGCACATTGAGCATCTGAAAGGTCATGTAAACCACATAAAGAATCTTCAGTGTTCAAAGGGATGGAAAACGAACCTATATACCCTATGTCGTTCCCAACATTACTTTGGATAAACCAATTATTACTTCTAAAGTCAGCAACTACACCAAATAATTTTGCAAAGTCACTACCGAAAATAAATGTATGCGGTAGGGATGGAACCACTAATGCATTAAGGATGCGGCAATCATTACCTATACAAATTGGCAAATCTACTGAGCCTACAACAGACTTTATTGAACCATCAGCTGTAGTGATACCCGTTTTTGCTGAACTAAAATTTTCAAGTCTAATTTCTCTAACAATTGAAAGGGCTAAGGATCCTACCACTGAGGTAGTGCATCCCGAATCTAGAAGACCGGTAATGTCTCTATCCATTAATTTCACCATAATTAAGGTCGATTATCACACTGCTTCTCAATAAACAGAGTATTATTCTTAGGCTTCGGAGAGTCCTGACAAAATTTTTAACAACTGTAAGCCATCTCGACCACTCGTCTTTACAAAATATTTTTCTTGTTTACAAATCATAACCGTAGCCTTATGACGCGGAACAGGATACCGACCACTATGTACCTGCCGCCTTACTGGTTTTTGAACATTGTGGACATGACGTTGCCTTAACGCCTTTTCGACCACATCCAAAACAAAAATTTTTAGCTGCTCTACAATCTCTAAACCAATGTCCACTACGGGAGCAATTCCAACAAACAAAATGATTCCTCTTATCGGGACTAAAGGAATTACAAACTGAGGACTCAAAGAGCTCTTATCCGCTACTGTTACGTGAGGATTGACTAATTTATTCTGAAATACCTACTCTTAACAGCACAAATTTTTCATTCAACCCAGGTGTTTGTTCTCAAATGGATGCTTAGAGGGTTGCAAATCTTGCTAGGTTTACTAGTAGATGCTGAAACCGAATTTAGTTTCATCAAAGAAGCCTCTTCTAATCTCTTACACAAATTTACTAAGGTAGACAAATCTTGAATGTCCGATAATGCAAGTGCTGAAATATATTCAGGAACCAAATTTCTTCTTATCATCTTAACTTTAGTAACTTCCGCTGGCTCGTTGGTCAGTCTACTAAAGAGGGTTTGCATATGCGCGACAAATAAAATAATCTTTTCGTCTTTACCTTGACGACGATTTCTGATCTTTTCCCAAATGTCATCATCTGAAGAACCAGGTAGAAAATCTTCCTTAAACGTTCTAACAAGGAGTTCCAGTCTCTTAAAGAATTTTTCACTGTTCTAAACCAAACTAAAGCGTCACCCACAAAAAGTTCACATGCTGATCCAAATAAATCAGCTTCGGATACCTTACGTGATTGTGCTAAATCACTAACTCTATCCAAAAATAAATGTAGTTGTTTGGGGTCACCTGAGAATTTTACAGGCCATGAACCTATAGGTACTGAAGGCGTTACATACGAAGTCGAATGAATAGGTGCACTAGCAACTGAAGGAGATACTACAACGGACCGATCCAAATGGGTGGACTCTGTACTTTTATTGATTTTATCGTACAACTCAGCTTCAAGGGTTAATATCGTTGCTACGGTCTCATTTCTAAACTTAATTGCTTCATCGGGATTTATTGAAGGAATTTTCATGCGCTTAACTCGCCCCGAAAGGTGGTTTAACCTTGAACAAGCTCTTCTAAAAATTGAGTCTGATGAGTCGCCTTCAAACTCGGACACAACATTACGGACTGACTCGACTGAAACTGAAATTTCTTTACTTTCCGTTGCAAAATCTACCCCATAACACGAAAGATCAATCAAACAACCAGGCTTATCTATTTCTTTAGCTAACAATCTACCTAAAATTTTCCGTTTTCCAACACTGGCCTCTCACTCAACACTCCTCTAATTCTTAGTTCATACTCCAATTCTTCTTTAAGTAGACAAACAATTTGGAATTTTTCCGACATGATTACTACAGCCTAATGGAATCAAACCGATAAATCTAACTGATCCGAATCTTATAAAAGTTATCAAAACAAGTTCGTACTGTTAAAGGTAAAAATCAAAAAAAATGTTTTTGGTAAAATAATTTTTGCCAAAACAATATCAAAAAAAATTATATTGGGTCAGAATAGAATGAAAGTTAAAAATAAATTTAACTAAGTTAATTAATTGATTGACTGTGGTTTAACGTTACAACCAATCTTTTATCAAAAGCGAACAAACAAATCTAAATGTCAAATAGACTTTAAGCAAACAAATTTCGACGCAAAATAATTTTTGGACAAATGATTTCAAAGCAAAATAAATTTTGAGCTAACAAATTTCAAAGCAAATTAAATTTTGAATAAACAAATTTCGAAGCAAAATAAATTTTGAACAGACTATTTCAAAGTAAAATTATTTTTGAACAAACAAGTTTCAGAGTAAAAATAATTTTGAACGAACGAATCTCGAAGTAAAATTAATTTTGAACAAACAAATTTCGAGGTAAATCAAATTATGAACTAACAAATTTCGAGCTAAATTAAATTATGAACGAACGAATTTCGACGAATCACGTTGAATAAACAAATTTCGACGCCCCAAGCGTTGAACAAACAAATTTCGACGCCCCAAGCGTTGGGCGCTAGTGCTACGTATTTTTTTGCTAGCTGACACTACTACTTCATTAACACCATACTGCAAGTTAGATGTCTGCAAAACTAAATCTTCCGACGTAACTAGGGTCTATTCCTTGGGTAGAGCTATGAGCAATGGGGGTAAGTCGAAATCTGTGGGGGGTCACACTCAAACTAAAACAAACAGGCGCCACCAAGTCCAGATTGATTTATATTAATGGCATAGCAAATTTCTAAGGGCGGACGTGGAGACCCAAAGAAAATAAGATCGCCTTCGCTGACTCAAAAACTTGTCTTAACAGAATAAGACGCTGTTCCTGTAAGGAAAAATAATAATTAAGTCACATAGAAATTGGGAACACAATTTGCGTCCTTCAAGTATACCTAAATGCATAGAGAATATTTTCTACATAATGGAATCATAAAATTTAACTCTTACTGTCTTTTGTTTATCAGGTCTGATCAAACTAGATCAGAATAAAAAACTTTAAATGTAGATTATTAATTTACTAGAAAGAATTTTCTTTGTTTCAGTAAATAAAATTTCATTATAATTAAATAAAATAAATGTTTGATATTCTTGCAAAATTGTTGTAAGGTTTATCAACTGATCCTTACTCAAATATATTACAGTTCAGTGTAACTAACAATATTAAGTTTCTTTATAACCCAACCAGATCTGTGTAGGTCACTTACAAATGAATATACGAAATGTTCTCATTAATTTAACAAAATTAAAATTAGTCTGAAGTCAAAAGAATCACCAAGATATTCTCTAATTTTATCAAAAGTGGTAGTACTGTAATGCTAAACATCTGTTAGCCATCGTGTAATTGTTGACGGCATTGTTCAAACAAACAGGTGGCGTAATAGCAGCTGTTAATTAACGTTGTAGCCACGTGTAGTCACATATTTACGGAACTAAGTGAAATCAAATTTGATACTGGGGAAAACCAGCCTAATCACAGGTAAACTGAATAACAATTTTGTACATCTAACAAACAAAATGAAATAATGTACTTTCAGAAGGAAGTACTGAGGAAATTCTTAATTCTATTACGAACCCAATACCAGCTGTCGTCTTTGGTTGCAATGGAAACAACTTCGCAGAGCGGGACCTGCAGCTAAATATGCTTGTTTTCCATGCTTTAATACAGATGTAGGAGCGAAGCAGATTTCTCACATTGGTTCACGGCAGCATTACTTCATAGCGTACTCCTCCGTTGTCGAATTTTATTTACAAATATAATCTTTCATTGCGTAGTCCATAAGTTAAAGTTTCTAAATTTATCGTTGCAATTTCTGACGTATTGTTGCGGTTTCTGATTTATCCTTGCGCTAAATAAATTTTTAAATTAGCTAATATGATAACGAATATGCAAAATGTGGATTAAGTACTAACCGTTACTCAGGAAGTGTTTCACAAAAATAAAGCGACTCGGAGGTCACTCGCCATTCTTTTTGAATGCATCTTCACGCTGCTTTTAACTATCGACGAGTGCGCTCGCTGCGTTCTTGCATGGTGGGAGGATTATAAGTGGGGTTCTCGAACCTCTCACGCGCGCGCCAGTGGCTGTGGAATTGCACCGAATTCCGAAACAAATAGACTACTAATCCTAGATATAGTAATACTATAAAAATTTAATTGTTACTCGAATCTTTATTTTAGTTAATAAAGGTATTTCAATATTCATTGTACGTTTAATGAATAGGTTCTTTTACTGCTAAAATAAAATTGTTACATTAGTACAGAGAAAATTTCTATTAAAAGCAAAACTAAAATTTTTAGTTTTAGAGTTAAATTGAAAGAATAACAATTATTAAAAAATTCCTTCATGATATTAGAAACTATTAACTTTCTCAGCATTTTTAGCGACCAAAACTTCCTAAACAGTCGTATTTAATTTCAGTTTATGACTTACCTAGAATGATCAACTTCATAACCAACAAAAATTTTAGATACCTTGCAGAACGTTTCGAAGACGAACCACCATATCTTCTACTATTTAATCAAGGCAAACAACACAAAGTATCCAACTTCTAATAAATGTTATCTTCAAATAAAGTAAACCACAAATTTTTTATAAAAACTTCGACCGTCGTAGTACTAACTTGTTTTATCTTTGCATATCAAACTTAACCAATTTTCAACATTTCGATTAAACTAGTTAAAAATATATCTCCATTAATTTAATTTGTGTTCTCTAACTAAAATATTTTTTGGTTGCTCCTGATAAGAGTAATCGTCGTGTGCGTTGAAAAGAACCTAATGTAAAAATAATAAAAGTTCATGTTATACTAACCACTATTGAAAGCAGATGTGTCTTCACATGTCTATGAGCATCTTTTTATAAACCTATTCAATGACGATTTGAAGTACCCAGACTGTTGTTTTAACAAGCATCTTTCCTGATAATCCTTAACACTTCAACACAAAAGGCTACAAATATTTCTGTACGATATACCATCCCTTTCTCTATTAGTGCGCATCCGTGATTTCTACAGGCGAATGTGCGTGTGGTATTTAATTTCAACCAACAGACACTTCGAGAGGCATACTACGACTAACATAGAATATTTTTCTAATGAAACTTGAAAGATTACAAACAAATGCTATAAAACAGTTACATTTAAGTACTATTTAAGCAGGTAAAGTTCAGAGAATGTAAAATCTACACGTATCGATTTCACGGAAAATTAAATACCTTACGATTTGACATTGTATTTCTAGTGGAAATATCTAAAATTTTCTGCACCAACTACATATCCGAATTTTTATTGATATCTTTTGATGATGCTATAGCCACTATGTTGGATTCTACCAATATTAAAAAGAATCTAATTTTAATCATGTTTTACACGTGAAAAATGCACACTATTTACTAACAATAATCATTAATTAAACATTTTCTGTAAAATAATCAAGCTGCTGTGGAATCAAGTAAGGTTACAATGAAGTTGTCATTATTTGCCATTTGCTAGCTTTGCATTTCAATAGTATACATAGAAAGTAACTGTTGATTAAGATATTATTCCGTTTTGAGAACAAGAAGAATGATGAAATGTTACATATTAAATTAAAAAATCGACATGTGAGAAGTTATAGAAATCGGCGGTCATCGCCGACGTTATGAAGAGTTGTATCCTAAAATAAGGCAGCCTGGTCCAACTATATTTTTACGTTTGTCAAGCAACGTAAACAAGCATGGTACATTAGAAAATCGTAGAGTTCTTGTTAGCGCAAATACTTATTAATTCCAATGTGTCGCAACGAAAAATTAGATTGGAATAGAATGTATCTTAATCAGAAGTACCAAAAATACTAAGGAAACATAAAAGTAATATTTCAAGTGTAAACTAGCACAAGCTTGACATGTAGGAGACGAACAAAGAAAATTAGAATTTTGTCATGGGCATCGTGACCAACTAACTGAGGATCTCCATTGTCGTAGCAAAATACTCTGATACAATGTAATAATTACCAATAGCGGAATATTAAATACGAAAAATAATCATTATTATTCAAATACGAATTCGACCAGTCAAACCCCAAGTGCGATATTCAGTTAATGTTTGGAGCAGTTTTCTACGTGACCACTTACTAGACTCATATTTTATACTTGGTCAGTTTTATGTGAATTTTTTGCAAAATGCACTAGAAGAGATGCCCGATAGTTTACCGCTATGAGAAACCTTGAATACTTCCAGCAAGATGGGACACGTCCACCGAATACTAAGATTAGGGGAGAGTATTTGACAGACGGTTTCCCAACTCTCAGATTGAAATTAACGATCCTGTGCGTTGTTCACCACGTTCTTCATGCCACAATCCTCTGGAGTACTTTTGTGGAGTTTCACATAAAATAAAGATTGCATTAGCCCAATCCAACATAAAACTTAGAGCAAAAATTACCAAAGTATTTCAGTCAATCCTACCCGTAAATATTCGTGACGTCAGAGCAAACATGACTTGTAGAACAATTAAACGCAAAGAATATGGTGAAAGTCACTTGAAATATTCGTAAATATTACAGTTTATAGTTAGATCGGTAGGTTTTAAATTTAGGTATTCATAGGTAACTACGGATTTTGTTCAAAATTTGCTAAAATATTTAGGCATTTAATTAAAAAAGTTTGATGAATTGCTTACGTTACTTTTCTGAATTTTTGTTATAATATAATTCATTTTGACTGTGGCTTGTTACTTAAATCCACAGAAAAGGAAAATTATTAATTATTGATTTTTGTTAGTAAATAGTGTTGCATTATTTGTATAAAGTACATGGCATAAATAAGACTTTATGATACTTTTTAGTGTTGATAGAATGCAGTCGTTCATGAAAACATCAAAGTTATCAATGAAAACTCGGATATGTAGTCAGCATAGAAAATTGTAGACACCTCCACTAAAAAAATCATGCCAAAACATGCAAGTATATCAAATTTTATAACTATCTATGTATGAACAAAAAAGTTCTAAACGGAAAAAGAAATTGGCTCTTTTTTAGTATTTCGGCGATAATTCACGAGTGGCGAAAGGTATCCTGGATTTCTTTTCAGATATTGGAAGGCATAAAGGTATGCATCTTTTCTCCCATTTAACCAACTCTGTATTTGTTACCATTTAGGATATTCCAATGGTGGGCGTTGTAAAAGCGACCACCATGTATCCAAACCAAATTCTAGAAGAACTGACCTTTGGGTGTTGTTTTATCTAATTTTGTACTAAAATTTCAGCTTATTTTCGACTGTACTTAATTAAAAATTTATCGTTTTCAGCGAACGTTGTCTTTTATATTTTGATATAAAAGTTTCACACATTTTTTTACTACTAAAACACTTCTTTCCAAATTGAAAATGGTTTTGCATCAATAATTGGTGTCGCATCTACAGTGTATTCTTGCGACCTGCAATAACTGAGGTGTTAAATTAATTAAAGCGGTATAATATGCTCTACTATTTAGATTAATTCATTTACTACACTAATTAGAAAAGCAAAATGTAATTAATTAGGTTTTACAGTAACTATTTCAGATTCAAGCACCGTTTCTGTTTCTCTGACTACCAATTAAAAGTGTATTCTGAAATGTATACGCTAATGAAATACACCGTATAAAAGCTTTTATCTGTGAACGAATTTCCATTTTCATTTAGCTACCTACCATCCATTTTTGGTGATTGTCACTTTTAATACACTAAATGTATTTAGACAAATTTTTAAAAGTAACAATTACTTTCAGTTTACTTCAGGAACAAACTGTATTGGAAGCTAGTGGGTTTCTGTAAAAGCTAAAGGCGATGGAACGAGATGCTATAATGAAACTACAATTCATTATTATGCGACAATGGTTGTAGTTATCAATCTATGTTCTTACCATTTATCAATAATTTCCTGCTTTTACATATTCATATGACACCCTTATTATTGTTGTTATAAATCCTTTCTTTTTAAATTTTCGTTACCCAGTTAAATTGTATAGGATTTACACAATGTGTAACGTCAATTTGGACTAAGAATATGCGGTCTAAAGTAAGACTTAATGCAGTGATAAATAAGCTGAATAATTAACGAGTAAAGACAACTTCATATTTCTTTGTATATTAATTCAACTTGCTGCCTTCATTTATCTGCAATAAGTTCTATAACTCTGACGCAACGTCTTACTGAGAGACAAAGACTTTAACAATTCTTTTTCAAGTGTCAACGTGGCCAAATTGGAAAATTACTCAAAGCATGTTTATTTTCCACACTGTATATCAGATATTGCCATTCATCCATCCATTTCGCTATTTTGCAGTAATTTCGATTTGTTCATCGTATTTAGTACTTAATGCTCTTTACGGTTTTATTATTAATTCTGCTCAACCTACAGAGCCTGAAAATGGAGGCGTAATGTTGCCGAAACATCGCCAAGTTGGCTTATTCCTAATTCGTAATAATTAATTACAGAAGTGTAAACTTTCTTTAAGAACGCTCGGCGTATGTGTCTACGCCTGGTACTTAACCGGATGGATATTTTATTCCTATCATTCATATAGTTTCAACGTAAAAATTTCAATAAGAAAGAGTTATTTGGTTCGCTGAAACAAATTTACATTAATTCTCAATATTATAAAAGTTAAAAGGAACTAGTCATGTACTCTCTTTATTCCATTCAATAAAAGCACGATAAACAGCGATGTTGAAACAAATTTTCTGTGTACGAAGGAAACATTTGAAGATTGCTAATTAAAATTATTGGAATTTACGTATAGCAAACTAAATCGATTTTGAATTGATGACAACGTTCGACGGATGAAATGTTTCGTTATGAACTTAAACGTTTGTTATTAGTCCAAATTACGTTAGTAATGAAGAATTTCATATTTGGGTAATATGGTTGGTTTTGTAATCTGAATAAGAGATCATATATACGACAGGGAGACAAAGAAAGGATGATTGCAGTTATTCTGCGGGCTAGTAAAGTAATTTATAAGTTGGAGGGTTTAATAAAATTTAGTGCATGTGAAATAATGTAAGTCATAAAATATTTTTCAGTTAGTTTGATTTTATTTAACTCATTTTCAGAAATCGGCTTTAAATACTATTTTAATTTCAAATACTATTTTAAATCTTGGTTCAAATTTTAACACAAGTTCAAATTCCGTTCATATTTAAGCAACTTCGATTAAAACCTATTCTAATTCTACCGAGATAGAATTCGCTGCAAATTAATTTTCTTGACTCTGTGTTGGAAAAGTCGTACGCCATTTTATTCATGAAACTATTACGTCGTGAAGAAAGTTTGCGTGAAGTATAAAGTATCGAGAACTGGAAAGTCGGGAATAATCTCAAAGTACCAAAAGTCAGAGGTCGAATTAGTTTTTAAGGTTTGCGTTTCTCTTTGTGTAACAGACTTTTTAAAAATATATAACCGACTTTGAGTATTTAATATTTTTATTGTTGTAACTTTAAGGATCAGTTAATCCAAAATTTCGCTTAATGAACTACTTATATAATAAAGAGCAACTCACAGGTATCTCTGTAAAAAGAATATGTTTAAAAGAGTAAAAACAGTAATGGGAGAATTCTGACGATGAAGTTCAACACTAGTTTATTCTGGGTATAAGTTGGAACTGAAGAACTCTGACGGTGAAGTCCAACATTAGCTTATTCTGGATATCAGTTAAAACTTTGGTACTTTTTTATATTTTTTATGTGATTTATATGACACAAATTTTTATGTTTTCTATATTATTATTTGTAAATATTATACTTTAATAATTTTAGCTAAGATTAATATACTAATCTATTCGAGCAGGAGAGCCTTTTAATGCTTTACCAACTGAAATAGAGAAGAAGTGGATTCTTAAATCTAGTTTTGAGATATCTGCATCGTTGTATAGAGCAGTTTATTTCAATATCACAGCAAAAGAAATTGCATTTTTGTTAAAAAAAAAAACATTGGCGTTAATGGGTTAATATGGTACGACAGATAACGTTCGCATGAGGGATTAAATTCTCGTAGGAGCTTTATTACTTTTTGACTTTAGCTGAATCACAGTTTTCACATCACGTATTTTCCCACGTCCTCCGTTGCCTTGACGAAGATGGTGTTGTTTGTTAACTAATAAATCTAGACCGAATGCGTCCAGCTAGAATTTGAGTGTCGCGGTTAAATTCAAAATCGGTAAGACATGGAACACCAGAACATGGTACAATGTTTCGTGTCCATCCGTCCCATATTGCTGGAAATTCTGTTATAGAGTAAGTGATTTATGCTTCTCTTCCAGCATGACAAATAGTTTTAGATCTCAGATTGGAAATGGTTTTGTTTTCGCAATTTACAATTTCTTATTTAACGCAGCTAATATATATATATTTATAAAACCACATCCAAATATAAGGTAAAACTAAATGAAATTGTTTACAACAAATAATTTCAAGAGATATACAATATGTTTAATTTCACATAAAACAGCAGATGACGGAAAAATACGCCACAACATTATTTTTATTTAACCCAAATATGGGCAAATGTTGGCTTAATTTCCATCTGTATAAATTAATGGCATCGAATGTGTCGAGTATTTGGTATATGGTGCCATTATAACTACTCATGCACTTATTCCTAGTCTTAGCGTGTTCCTCGGTGCAAGCAAAACCGCTACTGGTTCAAGCTCTAATAAAAGGGAATATTTACATCCAGGAAACGGAAAATTATTAATTAATGATTTTTGTTAGTAAATAGTGTTGTGTTGTTTGTATAAAATACATGGCAGAAATGATACTTTATGATACTTTTTAGTGTTGATAGAATGCAATATGACGGTCATAAGAACATCAAAAGCGATCAATGGAAATGTAGATGGCATAGAAGATTTTAGACACTTCCACTAGAAAAACCATGCAAAAAATGCAAGTCTATCAAATTTTAAAGCTATCTATGTATGAACAAAAAACTTCTAAACGGGAAAAGAAATGGGCTTTTTTTAGTATTTCGGCGATAATTCAGGAGTAGCGAAAGCTATCCTGGGTTTCTTTTCAGAATATTGGAAGGCATCAAGGTATGCACCTTTTCTCCCATTTAACCAACTCTGTATGCAATATTTCAAAGTTTTTAATTGTGGATATAAAAACGGATACATCGTCTGCGTATGCACTTACTACCAAATTGATATTAAATTTATTTGGTAAAGGACATCCAATTAGGACGGTACGACAGTAATTGAGGAAAGGTTTTAGGGATAATACAAACAACGACCCAAAGAGCGCACATCATTGCCTTATTCCTTTGCAGTGCTTCACTTCAGTTGTCAAATATGAACCTAATTTTACATGTGTTGTAAATAGTCCTTATATTACTAATAAAGGAGGGTCCAAAATTAAATCTCTGTAACACTTCAAACAAATATTCATGATTTATGCTATCGAAAAGATTTCTGGTCGATTGATTATTGGCAATGGAAGATGGTTTTTACTTGTATACCCTATAGCGTCTCTGTACAAATGCAAAATGTCAAATAGAGATCTATTTGGTACTGATACGATTGGTCGCAGTTCACGACACAATTTAAAATTTGCATTATCCGATTTGCAATAGTTCCTGATAGAATCTTGTCTGTATTTATTATAGAAATTGGTTACCAGTTTGCGATGTCTGCTGTGTCTCTTCTTATTTTGGGTTAGTATCCACATTGGTGGTACTGTATGGTAATTCTGGTTTTAGCATTACAGTAGAAAAAGTCTTGTTGTAGAATGTTTTAAGTCCACCCTAAGCTTTATCTAAAATTCAATTGTAGGCCATCTAGTGCAGGTGTTTTGTTTTTATTGATATGATTAATAGATCATGGAAACTCTTCTAAGGTATATTGTTCCTCTAGCATCAATGTAGACAAAGACATTTTTTCAAGCAACAACATACGCGTTAGCCCTATATTTCGCAATAATGTAAACAAGTGTAAAGTTTTGTATTCAGTCAGTTTTAATAAATATTAATAATAATAATAATAATAATAATAATGATAATAATAATTATATACGCGCACACACGCGCGCGCCGCCCGCCCGCCCGCCCGCCCGCCCGCCCGCCCGCACGCACGCCCGCACGCACGCACGCACGCACGCACGCACGCACGCACGCACGCACGCACACACACACACACATTCACACACACACGCACACACATACCGTTACATGCATAAATAAACATACATTAATTTATTCGTACATTCACATACAATCCGAATGGATCATGGAGTGGCACTGCTCCAATCGTTTGTTGCTGCTAATAATTGTGTCTGTAAAGTATTGATAAATTGTTAAACATAACTCCGTGCCAGTTACTCTTGAAAAACCTTGGACAATTTTAAAACATTAGAGTTTTTCTTAATATCTTGTGGGATAGAGTTCCAAAGAAGTGAACTGTTAACAAGAAATGAAGATTGAAATATTTCGGTGTGATCTATAGGAGTAGCTTAAAGATTATTGCGCCTAGTATTGTATTGCCAAATAGAAAGCAAAGAGAATTTCTCTTTCAGGTAAATTGAGGAATTGTGTTTTAGAAGCTTTCTAAGTAAGACAGTTAAATCAAATTTGCGTAGATTGTTTAATTTAACCCGAGATGAACTTGTGTATATTGGAGATACTCTGTCACAATATTTTAAGCCACAAATAATACTTATTCTTGTATACATGTCGTATACTGCATTCCTAATTTGACTTTGTTGCCAGGGAGTTATGCCTACAACGGGCTTGGAATATGGTTTATTTTGTTTGCGACTCGTGGGCAGCTCTTACTTGTTAGCATGAGCAACTATACGATTGGCGGTGGTTAGACTAAGTTGCAATGCAAAACTAACGCGCTGTAATAAGAATAATTATATTAATTCATTGCTTAACATAACAATCTATTCTATAGAAATTCCTGACCCATTTGAATATGCTTCCGACTCCCTTATACTCAAACCTAATTAGCCTCCCGAAGACCCCAAATCCTACAGACCTACTGCACTCTTTCCAACACTTGGCAAACTTCTTGAACAGACCATCCTGTATAAACTAAACTCACACATAGAACGCCATTCCTTACTCTCACCTAACCAGCACAGCATTCGCTCGGGGCATAGCGATGAACGTACAATCCGCTCCCTAATTCAAACGGTCCAAACATCCCCTTATACATACGTAGTCTCCTTATTCCTCGACTTCCACTCAGCCTTCGATCTTCTTTGGTTGCCCAATTTTCTTAATCAACTTAAACAAGCCAATTTCCCTTCCAACTTTTACCTCTTAATCCTCTCATCACGAACAGCCATTCTAACCGCCAATTTCCACTTGGTTACTAAACCTCTCACCCAAACATGTTAACAAGTTTCCCGTTTATCACCTACCCTATGGAACCTCGCAATCAATCCTCTCTCAGACCTCAGTACCCCAAACACCTCCACCTTCGCTTACGCCGATGAGGTAGCTTTGGTTCTAATTAATTCAATTGAATCCTGGTCCTTTTAAACAGACAACCACTTTCCCCATCTAAAACAAAAATGCTCCTGCTTAAAGGCTACCTCAGCTCAAACCGAAATCCTAAGATTCACATCCTAAACACACCAATTTCCCTCTCAACAAGAGCTCCCTACCTTGGACTCCACATTGACACACGCCTAAAAATGAACTCCCATCTCTCCAAACTTCGAACCAAAACACAAATCATACTCCATAACCTACTTTCACACACTCCCAGAGTCAGTCCACCTCTCCAATCGAATAGGAAGACTAATCATCACATCATAATCCCGATCATATACGCAGTAGATTCTTGGCATACACCCCCCCTCCTCCACAGCGTCCTTGTATACCTTGCTTCCAATCAACCATCAAAATCCAACTAAACTCCTCAATCCAAATCCGTAACCTCAAACATAACCTACCAATCATTCTACACGACAGAACACTCTACTATGACGAATACCGTACTCTCCCTAAAACTGACATAAAATCCCGAATACATAACTCCCTACTCCATTCCTGGCAAGATCTTTGGTCCCACTCCACCACCGGCAGATATACATTTGACATCTTCCCTGATATCACAAAGATCCCTCCACATATTCTTTTTTCTAATCCCCCTACAATGCAATTTCTGTCCGGCCATGGTATCTTCCGTAATAAACTTCATCAATTCCATTTAAATCCTTCCCCATACTGTCCTTGCCACAGGCGGCTCCGTGGCGTAGTGGTATGTGTTTGACTACTATGCCCAAGGTCCCGGGTTCGAATCCCGACACGGTCCGCTTGAAAAATGTTACGCGAGCATGTTTCACAAAAATACACCCTCGTTCGGATGAGAGGTAAAATGGAGGTCCCGTGTATGAGTGTTGTCACGCACGTTAAAGATCCCTACCTTGCTTGGAACAGTAAGGGTTCGGCAAAATTCCAAATTTTCCAGGTAAAAAAAACTCGCTTCCTGGCCAATGTAGTGGTGGAGCATTGGAAAATCACATGTAATGTCCTTGCCACAATCAATCTCTAGAAACCCCACAACACCTGATATACTCCTGTCCCCTAACTTCTCTACTACAAATCAACCTTAAGCAATCAACAAACTTTGACACGTTCTCCCCACTTCCTAACATAAACTTCCTAGTCACTAACTACCCTCAAGAATTATACCATTTCCGAAATGAAATCCTTTTAACCAAACAGACCACCCACAACCAGCGGCATTAACACACCTAATATACACTCTTGCAACTCACTACCACATCACACTTACACTCGCACTATGCACACAATCAGCCGCACTCCACGTGCACAGTCGACGACATAGGTAGGGGCACAAATCCCCCTCACCAAAACTCCAAGAACCCCAGTTATCTTTGAATTATTGATTCTAAGTTCTTAAATATATGTAAATACCTATAATGTGTAACGTTCGGTTTAATTCAACGTTTAGTATTGTATAGTTTACTTTAGCGAGCATATTAAACATGCCAATTTGTGATAAAGGACAGTCAAGTAAACTGTACACATTTTCGAAATTGCGAAGAAGGCTAGAAAGTGACAGTTGGGGATTGTCAAATTTATTAAAAAGTGTCGAGTCGCGTTTTACGTTCGGGGTGTGTTTTAATTAATCTTTTGTAGGTCCACTCTAACATCCAATGTTATATACCGTCATTGTTATGTCTATAAGTATGGCCATTTAATGGGAGTTTATTTGGATGAAAGAAAAGTGACCTCAGATTACATTTGCCGTACGCTGTAATCAACCGATTTAGTCGGGAACCTGATGAATTAACACACACCTATGATAAAGTTATTTGGGCTGTTGCATTATACTGACACCCACTCTCCTCGCTGTGTCTATAGTGACCTGATTCACCCCACAAACCCTTCAAGGTAAGCGTTGCACTGTAGTAGTTACTAAGTGACCAAACTAGTTCGCACGCTGGTATTGGGATATTTTACCCTGAACTATAGAATGTTCTTTTGCATCTACCGTCAGTGAAGCTAACAGTAGATAGTGTGTTTCGCCCCGTATTTACCCTACTTTCACTGTAGTCAACCGTGTAAAACAGAAAGCCGCTTGTGTGCGCATTGTATATCTATTAGTCCGTAAACTTTTAAAGCTGCGATACTTTTCCAAATTGTACAACTTGTTTCGTAACGTAAGACTGTACCATTTGTAGCGCCTAAATAGTTCAAGTAGACTTACGTCTACCGTCCACATTGTTACCGGAGGTTTGCATGCACCCGATGTTACACGCGTGATATTTCGGGCTATAATCTACACTTTTTTGGTCGTCAAACCTAAGAACCCGTACTGCCGTGAGGCCCAGGTGCATTCAACCTTACCCCAACTTAGAAATAATTGTACTCACAAGTATATCTTTGGTAGCCCTGGCCAGTGCGAACTTCCCCCTAGTTGTTACTTTTGGTTAGTTAGCATAATTAATTTGATCGTAGTTGTGGCGTACTAAATATACGCCGTACCTACATTTGCTTATATACACCTTTGTTTATGTTACTTACTGTACTTAATTAATGTGTTCTTTTCAGCCATGTGTTTGTAAATAGAGTTAAGAGTATAATCCAGGTGCATTATTCTGTTGTAGTAATTTGCGTGAGTAGGGTGAATCAGTACATTCTACACCGTGAGTTTTCTTTACTTTCATATTTTCTGATTATAACAAGTGCAGGGGCGTTTGCTCGACCAGTAACGAGACCCCGATTATATCTAACACAGTGACATTACTGGTGGTGCCCACCTAATTTTGCCGTCATTCCCAATTTTTGACATACTACCAAGTTTACGCCCCATTATAATTGTCATCTTTGGGCATTTAGCAATCCCGACCTACGACCTTCATCATACCCACCCCTCACCGGCTAGAACTAGGCCGCGCACGGATTCCGATCCGTCCCTTGGGGTCGTAGTGCTGAATTGGCTTGTAACAAATGTGCGGCTAGTATGGGTTCTGGCCTAGGGTATACTCCACAACAATAAATTAATTTATCTATCTATCTATCTATCTTTAATAATGTGAAAAATTAACATATTCACTGAGGTTAATTGCTGTTAACGCTAACAAAGGGTTACCGTGTTCAAGCTACTGTTGAAAATACTGCATACGTGACAATACCATTTGTATACACCGTTTGTTTAAAGGTGCTGCCATTTGTGTATTCGCAAGTAACGCAATTAAATTATCAACAACAAAAGTAGTTCTAACGAGAAGTCTTTCTGTACAAAGTTACAATATTATTGAAAAAATTATAGAGGCTAACGACAACTCAGTGCAGCAGCAAGATAAGACAGTCGACACTAACATGAAGATAGGTTTAAACCCCATATCTAGATACGCCGTCTTGAAATAGAACAAAATAGGCTTGATAATAGTGCATTATGATACTAATAGCAAAAACCAGAATGGTCTAAAGTGTTATGTCAACGCACTACATCAGTTTTCACGCATCTGCATGAAGAATGTGGCTGCCTGAATTACTATTTGAGTCATGGCCCAGGCCTTGATTTGGCCTTCATCGGGTAGATACAACAAATAGGTAATAATATACCACAATCCGATTTAACGAAAGACCTAATTTGGTACAAAAGGAAACGCTTTTTAGCGCAAATGTAAATGAAGAGCGAACACAAAATCAAACATGTAGCATATTTTTCCGACTTGATTTACGAATATGTAGATTCTTTGGTTTAGAACACTTAGTGTACTGATTATTTAATTCAGTAATTAATTATATAATATTATATAATTGATTACTATTCTGTTATTTATAACATAATCCGATTAGGAATCGAGTAGAGTTTAAAATGAATAATAAAGACTTGTGTCTTAATGCATGGTTGTTTGAACTTTGCAAAGTACAAGAGACATAAGACCGTTTAGTTTGTTCTACCCGGAACGAAACGAAACGAAAAAACTGCAAACAACTACAAACGATTCTAAAGAGGCCTGCGAAGACGGATTTGTAATATCTCAAAGTCGGGTGCCGATTATTTTTTTAAATATTTATAATCATTAATGGATATAACTACAAACAATATTATTGTTACTACAAATAACTACAAACAAAAAACTAACATTTTCTGCTATGAAAAGTTAATTTTTTAAAAGTCGGGTGCCAGGTTCACATAACTCTCGATCTGTACCTTTAAATAGAATGGTCCATAAAGTTTAATTTCCCTGTTAACGGTAATTAGCTAAAAGTAGTTAATACGTTATTCTAATTTGATTTAGAGTGCAGCGCTTTTAATCATAATTTTCAGAAGATTACACAGCCACGAGCTCTTATCCCCATAGATAAATATGGCGTCCTGCCATAGGTTGTTCCCGTCTATTAGAATGTGGAGGACGAATATTAAATTTAATTAAGAAATTACTTCCACCAAGAAAGTAAAACGGCACGACTATTCAAATCCTTTGTAATTTGCACATCCAGAAATTTCTGTAAGAAGGTTTGCTTGTTTGGTTGTTTCATTACGAATCATATGGGTCCGTTGTGTTATTTTGTGACGTTTTATCATTTGCTTAACAATTTAAGATTTTGCAACTTATTCGTATTGAAGATTAAAAAGGTAGTCAATGTCACAGTTACACGGGCATGTTAATCTAACAAATATATTTTTATATTATGATTGCAATGAAACTTTGTCACTTAAAGTAATAATGTTTACGTGTCAAATAATATTTGTAACATAGAACTTGTTTGCATTGAACAGACTGTGTGAGTTACCATTAAAATTAAAACTCGAATTTTAGAAAATTTATACCATTTGTAATAATTTAATATAGCAATTTGAATAACATTTTAATAAGTTTGTTTAATTTTGAAATGATACTTAACATGTAGTTCTAAAATTTATAAACGGAAATACTTTTAACCTAAAATTTAAAACCCTAGTACTTGTGTCGTGATGGTTGTGAGCCTAGATATACAGATCTGAATATCATAAGACGTTATTAAATATTGTAATAAAATCAATAGGGAAAAATACTTTACTAAAATTGAACTTGCTGCCGCTTTTTAGAACCTTTGATTTTCTTTTGAATAATTGTTGTATATTGTGTAATTGAAATTATTAGACAAAAGGGAATGAGGATTTGTTAAACGAATTGTTTTATCTAAATTTACTGTTTTATTTTGTACAAATCCGTCCAAAATGGGAAAACTTAGATACAATTCTTTAACTTATATTCCTAAATAGGCAAAATAATAATATTGACCTTATTGGTAATTACTTTTTACGGAATTTTTTATAAGGTTTGGTTAGTAATACCACTTGGTATTTATATTAGCATGAGTTTAAAACGACAAACCCTTTTGTAGTCTTGTCTTACAGTAGCTCGTAAGTAGCTCCAACAGCATTGTTTGGTCACAGATATACTTTTACTACAGGAAGTGATTTTATATATATTTTTTGCAATAGCAAGGTAGTAAGAGCACGCCTTGAATGCCTTTCTTTGCTCTGTGCTACGCACTATTTTTTGGTAATATCGTTTACGTAACGAATGGGATATTTTTCTCCGAAGGTTTTCAAGTTTTCTCTTAAAGTACATCTTGTTCTTATGAGCCTGGAAGTTGGTGGTGCCCTACCTAGTTTTATTCTGTGTTGTCCTAATATTCTTTTCTGTTGAGCGTTGTATAAAGTATAGCTTCTGAATACCCACGACATTCGCTCATTTCCCTAACTAGGAATATACCCCTAGCTACGTCGGAAACTGCATTTTCTTTAATAGCTTCGTTTAGGAAAGTGATTTCGTAGTTAGTAACGCCGCCACACAGAAGTGGCACTATGAGAAATATTACATTATAACCTGATGATATGCATTAAATCAACCGTGGACATGCAGGGAAAGGATTACCAACTACCAAGTTACATTATATGCATTATTAATTCTACTGGGACCAATCTAAACAATTTTTTTAGTTCCAAGATATTTATCTTAAAGCTAGTATATTTCAATTGTTTAGTCACAATACTAAATCAGAGTTCACCTGAAGTACTACTTCGTTAATATCCTGGACCACTGAAAGATTAAATGGTTTTCGTAGTGTTTTAAGAAGAACCTTAGGTTTCCGTTAACTTTTCATACTATTTAATGTGTACATATTTTTGTTTGGACAGCACTGCTTTATCTTCAATTCATTTATCTTGTTTCTGTGTTACAGAAACTATTATAATTATTTCACAGTATAAAGTTTTCCACTTGAAAGGGGTTTCTAAATATTACAACCTTGGTAGAGTAATCTTAATTCGCATGAGGACAATAAAACACTTCTTGGATACAAAGCAAAATATTTTCAGCAGCATTAATGTCTTGAAAAGTATTTTGATAAGTTCAAATCCTTTTAGCGGAAGTTTCCGACACTGAGTATTTCCTAGAGAAACTTTTTGGCAACTTTAGCAAAGAAACATTAAATTGGATAAACACGAAGTGCTGTATTACATAATAAAATGTTAATTGCGATTATTTCTTTATAGCATCTATACGACAATGATAGTATGTCGTTCCTCCTTTATTCAAAAGAACGTATCATATTATAACTCAATTTATCTGTAAAAGTGTTTGTTTTACTTAAAAATCAATATTGAGCGGGTATTCCTTGATACACGTTTCAAAAATATCTTGGACTTATTATTGGGTTACAAGACATCCACTTGCATGTTGCAATTTTTTCAGCTTTGCATAGGGCCGACCTGTGTATTTTGAAACACGAGAATTTTACTAGAAGTATTCCGGATATTTCTGAATAGCGCTCAAATACGTTTTAATTCGATAAACCTTCTTCACCGTTATCTAAATATCGGATAAATGAAGAAGGAGATGTGGGTTACCTTCGAGTGTGCATGTGTTAAATTAATAATGCACATGCATCAAAGCAAAGTACTAAAACATACATGTATATATATATTTATTAAATAGTTTGCAAATATGGGTGAAATAAGTATAATAGCAATTAATGAACCAGAATGGTGACTGCTTTGAGTTGGAAGAGGTACAAGAAGAATCAAAGTTAGGTAGTGTTACCTGAGTGAGACGGAGTTAAGTTGCTGTTGAGAAAAGTTACTTTGGGCAGAATCAAAATTGGTTTGGAATATTATCATAAATTAGCAGACGTCAGTTGGGATACATTTTATTCAAACTTTCTAAATTTGTTGATTGTTGTAATGAAAAGACATTGCCATATTTGTTTGTATTTTAAAGCAAGGAAAATTAATTACTGTACGAAGCCTTTGTTACATAGTGCTCTAACTACAAAGAGTATTTTAGCTAGGTTGAATATTAAGATGGTGTTTTCTAAATCAGATTTAGGATATTTACTTTCGGTAATTTCTTTGGGCAAGGATTCTATAAAAGATACGGAAAACTCTGTTGAGAGACAGCTACATAAACATAAAGTATTTCCATTTCAACTTACCTTCTGTAAATTACTACTTACGTTTTGCCATGCAGTGACCTCTGGGACCGTTTCATCGCTTTAGTTGGATTTAAAAGGATAACTAAAACAGAAATTTTTTTGTTCCTAAGTAAATGTATATTAAAAGGCGGGGCAGGGGGAGGGGAGCTGCGATATTTATAAACATGTTAAGGACTATTAATAGTACGTAAAATTAGTTATGAAAGCTTGCATGTTTAAAGCCAATTACGTAAGCATTTTTTGTTAATTTCTTATTAACAATTAAATAACTGTTAGCATCCAAAAGCTTAGGAAACCATATTTCATTAAAGATACAAAATGCAACGTGTGACGTTACGTAGGTTATAAGTTATATGGAGAAGAAAGATTTAGTAACGAATGGACTAATTAAATATGAACACAGCTTGTGTGATAAATTTTACGAACATTTAATCTTAATTAAACATTATATTTCAAATTCTGTTTCTATAAAAATAATTCAGATAATAAGGTGTAACATTATTTCATTAAATACAATACAAAACGTAATAATTCAAAATAATGACTCAATGAAAAATTTGCAAGTCAAAACAGATCTCAATATGACAAAACAGCGTAGCATTTTCCATGAACAAGATAATTTACAATAGACAAATATCGTCCGCCCTGACCGACCACCAACGACATTAAAATAATACCATATTACAACCTAACATGAACTACAGATAAAGTGTGACTTTTACATAGTTAATATCACAATAACTTTATCCAGCGTAAATTAAAACTATACATTGTATTTCCGGATACTGACCGCAATTATCAAGATATTTTAATGGAAGGAATAAGAAAAGTTAGATGCGACGAAAAACTTAAATTAACTATTCGCCAGCAGTTAACTAAAAAACGTCAAAAAAAGAGAAAGGTAGCCATAGGTAGACTAGTAGTTGCTGAAACAGAAAAATGCTCACATGGTCTCAACGCAAGGGATGATTCCCAAAGACTGCTGCAGACATGGAAACCAGCAATTACTATAATAAGAAAGGGATATTTCTCTAAATTGACCATGCACAACAACGGAACCGCACCAGAAGTCAAGCAAGTGCAACGTAGCATGTCCCCTAAGTGGTGCATATAGTTGAACCAAGATGTGCTTCATCATTCACTTCTCAAGTCAGATGTGCTTTTGCCGAAACGTCTACAAATTGACAGCGGTTAACTTCAGAACCAGCCAGCTATGCGGAATAATACTCAGAAAATTGACTAAGCAGACAACGTCCGCAGAAACCTCATGTTTAACGTTATGGAATTTTACAAGGGAAATATATTCTATCAAACCAGAATCTTCGAGAAACACAATTTAAAAAGAGGCAGGTTACTATGTGACTTAGTTTTTCTACAACGTGGGCAAGATAATAACATCGTACCGCAGGGTGTGGAGATAATGTCCCACAAAACAAACTAACCTACAGAAAAGATATACTGAAGAACAACCCTTGCAATGTTACGAGAAGCCATTCATGATACACGTAGAAAGCTGAATCGGGTCAATGACAAACTTATGCAACTACGCCTGAGCAACAACGTCCATCTACGCGTATGGCGCATCATAAACCAATTGGCCGAGTTCTGAGCAGAAGCGAACACAAATCTGATAACAGGGAAGCAGAAGAAGAAGTTTCTACCTCTCCAACAATAAAAATCGCCAATTCAGGTAACCAAAGCTACGGAATACGCAAAGATAATATAAAACTTATTCAACCATTCAATAGACACCGCAACAGAGAGCCCCCTTCCAAAAGGTTTAAGTTTGCCATACACGCCAATACGAATACCCGTAGAGGATATCATCTATGAGATAGAAGGTGCAGTTTACAAGCTCGATAACATTAAAGCTGAATCAATTCGCCAATATGTTTCCAATATCTTAAGAACATTCCATCCTTCAAAGATGAACCTTACAAAGAAAGAATGACTTGCATTGAAAAGCATGCGGCAGAACGACGATATTATTCTACCAGTGGATAAAGTGAACACAACAGTAATAATGGATGCAGAAGATTACCTCACCAAAGTGAACGCTCTATCAGCCTAACAACACCAATGCAAAAATATATCTGCAAAAGACTTCTAGAACGAAAATCAAGAAGAGTTGCATAGTCAAGGAGGAACAAGAACAACTAGGTCCATTTGAAAAATTATCAAGGTGCCCAAAAATATATAGTTTTCTCAAAATCCACAAAGAAGTCCTACCACTACGATCAATCGTGAGTTTACTAGTGAGAACTAATCCAAACACTTAGTGCCACTTAAGAATTCCGAACAATACTATCCCAATACTGAGTACCGAAAGAGTCCAAACACAACGTCTACTAGTGAGCTTTGATGTGGTACCATTGTTGACCAATGCGCCAATAGAGACTACACTGATCCTTTTGAAAGAGAAGTACAACACTGAAAACCATATCATTGAGTTAGAACAATATTGTTTCAGTAACACATATTTTACCCTCAACCAACGACGTTACGGGCAAGTTCAAGGGCACGTGTGGAAATACCATAATCAGTAGTGATTGCTAATATCCTCATGAAAGATATTGAGGTGCGTGCATTAAAAACTTCAATATTATGACCAAGATGTGTTGACTACACGTGTGTAACCAACTCAATGGTTTCGGCGAACATCTCAACGGTATATATCCAAAAATAACAAATTTACTATGGAAATAGAAGAGAATAATCAACAACTGTATTTGGATGCACTCGTGAAGAAAACAAGTTAGTCATACGGTTTACAGAAGATCAACTCACACTGACAGATACCAAAACGTCAAGTCACATCATCACTCAGCACAACTCTATTCTGTTGTGTAAACCTTAGTTACTCGGTCCTAAGGACTAACAAGCGACGCAAATAAACCCGAAGAATACGAAAGCTACGAGAGGCACTCTTAAAGAATGAGTACTCACACTAAACCATTCAGAGGTCACTAACAGTCAGCGAACCTAGACCACAACCGGAATAACTACTAATCACAGCATGTTTACCATTCATGAAGGGACAACAGATAAAATCATCAAACTTCTACCGAAACACAAAATACCTACCACATTTAACACTAATAGAGAAACCAACGCAGGTCTAAAGAATTCCAAAGACAAGATCCCATTAGAAGACCAAGGATTCTACGAAATACAATGTTCAAACTACAACAAATCTTACATTAGGCAGAAATACAGAAGAATTAGTGTCAGGAAGCAGAACAAAAACGCAACAAAGAAGAACAAAAAACATCATCGCTAGCTTGGCACTTCAGCACTACAACTAACAAAATCGACTTCAAGTATTCTAGAACGCTAGCTAGAATTGAACACTATATTTCTGGAATTATCCGAGAAGCTATTGAAATAGAAAAATACCCACACAGTCTCAACGCAAGGGATGATTCCCAAAGATATATAAGGTGTAAATAAATTAAAAGGCAGCAACCAACTTAGCATATATCCAAAATTGAGTATGTTGAAACCGTCAAATAATAATCAAAAATTTGTCATAATACATGGAATCCGGCAAATTACCAATATACCAAAGGAAGCTTCCAAATACTTGCGTAAACGGTTGTTGATGGTACCAGCAGATTTGATATAACCATTTTTGCCACAGCTTTCCAAAATACCAAGAACAATATTTGGCAAATTACTTGAATATGTAGATTTTCGGACAAATACACGAACATCTAGATTTTCCATTTCAGTACATGAAAATACATACCGGTATTAATATAGGAATTAACAGAGAGATGGGAGGGTGTAAAAATTTGCGGACGAAACTAATAGCGCATATGTAAGCATAAATGTTTATGTGAATACTCAAGTATTAGTAAGCGATCCCGAAAATATATGTCCAAAAATGCCGACTAAAGCAGAAAATTTGCCGACAAAATGCCGACTACAGTAAAAAATTTGCCGACAACCACAACCATGTGGGGGTGGGGGTTGACATCCCCCACACACACCACAGTTGAACCTGGTCACAAATTTTTGACCCGGTGACCCGAAAACAGACTGACCCAGAACTCGATAACTCTAACTGATCCGGCAACCCGAATTGACTCGGCAACCCAACCTGACCCGGTGACCCAAACGTACCCGGTGACTTGAACTGTCCCGGTAACCCAAACTGATTTGGTAATCCGAACTAACCCGCTGGCCAGAGCAGAGCTATCGACTCAAAATGACGAAATGGTTCAAACTGATCCTAATATCCACACTTCGGGAAACACAAATTCAATAGGATTGAATGCTTCAAAGTGAACCCAATTTGTCAATAATAAAAACGGACGCGTCCTCGTTCAATGGATTAATTTTGTTTAATATTTTTGATCCTTAATGCTTCATCTGTGTATTATAATAATCCCTTTTGGTTAACAAGTAAAAGATCCCACCCACAATAACTAGATTATGAACTACTTAAGTAGTATTCGTTTATTTGATTGAATTTTTATGGCGCCATAAGTAAGTGGATACGATATATACATCGTTTTCATGAAAATGATGATTTGCACTCTTTATGGTCAGATAATTCGATACTGACATTAAACGTTGAATTAATGGTAGTAGAAGTAGTTGCCAAGAAAACAGAAAAATGCATTCTTGTTTAATATTTTTATTATGTACTGATGTTAAATGTTGGAAACTTAAAACGAGGTTAGTTTATCAAATCAATTTACATACTTACAGATGTGTTTTGCTTTGCAATGTTTGAACAAATTTGAAACGCTCTTGTTGATTACGTACTTACTAAGATTGCAATCCTTATAAAAAGTAGTGCTACTGAAAATTATTATGTACAGTATAAAGTTAAAAGCAAAATTTTGCGTTGACTGTGAATAGTGATGATTAAATAAATGTTGTCGTGCTATGTACTAAACTGCTAACTGTTAAGCATGCTTAAGCAATTTTAAAATAATTTTTATGCTTCTTGTCGTATGTACTTATTTATTTATAGCCCCGTTGTTTTTACTGGGATTTAAACATTGCGACAACCGGGTACCTATGCGCCACCGAATTTCAATATCAGGAGCATGAACTGCCAGCACCTTTAGATTATGGTCGAAACCGGGTCACTAAGTCAATACCGGTCACGAGGTTAATACCAGGTCATCGGGTCAATACCGGGTCATCCCGGTTCAATGCCGGGTAACTCGGTGACCCGGCAAAATAAGTGACCCGAAACGACCCGGTGACCCTGTGACCCGGTCCAACTCTGCCACATCCCCCCGCCTCCTCCCCTGGTCAAGCTAAATGCAATTTCGCTTCGTATAACAAGTTCGACAAATCTTGCAACGCGGACACCAAAATAATTCGTCAAATTTGAACATTTTGATTCACCATAATAACTAATGATAAGAAATTTTCCTTCCATATCTATAGGTGCAAAACCACCTTTTAGTTTTTGCAGAAGTAACAATGAAAGATGAATGAAAAATGTTCTAGTCACTAATAAAGTTCTAATTAACAACCACAACTCGTACAAATTTTTGCGATTGCCGATACAATTATTAATAACATATATAGTACGGCCAAATGCGGAAATATATTAATGAACAAATGACCATTGAACAATAATGGAATAACAAAACATAAACCGCCATAATTAGACGCAACTAAAGATGTAGTGGACTTACCTTTCAGATCGACTAAAACTAAAATAAAATCCAACCCAAAGTGTTCCATAACAATACTTTAAAGTACGAAAATCGATTCTGAAGATCGTTGCACAGAAAAGTGGCATAACAAGGTTACGAAAACATTACTCTGCACCAGAAATAACTCCCCTATCTGTCTTGAATATTGTTCAGGTCTGTTGCAACTTGACGTTTGGGAATATTAAGTGGTATAACCTAGAATTGAATTTTATTCGTATTTCCAGAACAAAGCGTTAGGTGTGTGAGGGTGTATAAGGTGAGGAAAAATTATAAAAATAAGCCAAACATGTAAAATTAGTCAAAATACAAAACTACTTTTTAACACCTACTTACCTTGAAAGACTTTCCTAGTTATCAAAAACAAAGGGCGTTAATCTGTCTTATCCCAGCAATTCCCTCGATATTTTCGCTACCCAGAAGACAGTTATTCCGAAGAGATCTCTGTGCTTTCGGTCTTCTAAAATCTAGTCACCTTATACTCTACCTCCATCTACCATACCTTAAAAATACTCATTAACCTTTATCAAATTACAGAAATCGTCAAAATAAAGGCCTTACTTAAAATACTACTTTATCAATCGAATGGGTAGATATCATTTCACAAGTTTTTCTATTTACCTTTATTCCGATTACAAACAACTCCAAATAAGATTTTGTCTAAGTTTAAACTCTGTTAATCATAAATTTCGTTATCATAATTGCACGTGCATTGACCTTAAAAAGACAAACTTAGTCTATTTCATACTGGCCAGATATTATTATCAGGACTCCTTAAAACCACAGTACGGAAAAACAGTCCAATACCAACTTTTTAATTATGCATTCAAAAGTTCATGAAAAATACCAAGTTTTCACTCTTTAGCTAATAATATTTCCACATTTGTGCTTACATTTACATATTTCTTACTCTTTTAAAATGTTCGAACTCCTTTCGCTATTAATATTAGGTTTAATTTAAACAAAACTATCATTGTCACTATTTCATACTCCAACAGAACAATTATGTAACGGAATACTCATTTTCCCCGACATAGACACAAATCATTTTTATTTAAAATAAATAGGGATATAATTATACACCGTAAACAAATAAAAGAATCGTATGGGACCCACGGGTTTTAATTTCCCAGATTATTATTAGAACTAAATGTGCAGGATGTCTAGGGACGCCAATAATTTACCTGGTTTTTACTTCACCAGTATGTTAGATCACCTCATTCTATCTATTAAAACTCCAACTTCCATTGAGAAATGAAACCAATTCATCACCCTTTCATGGTTTAATAATCCCGACCGATACGAATATAATACTACGATTCACGTGCTTGATTTCTATGACCTACGTACCTAAAAAATCCCAAAACAACTTGACATCATCCCCTAAGAGCACACGGTCTACCTCCAAGAACACGTCCGCTGATAGTCAAACATCATTTTTTTCTTCCGCTACTAATTCCGAACTTAATCGTTATATCCTATTTTCTCCTTTCTTTTAAAAATTCGTACCTACCCTTTGTGTATCTAAAGCTGTCTTATAATCGAGTTCAATGATATCAGTCTATGTGAATTTATACAAATATTATTGTTAACGTTGATGTTTTAATTTAATATCATATTGAAATAACCCCTTTATAAAATGTAAACTACCCAAGCTTCTATAAATTATAAATTATATTGATTTCTTTTTACAACCTAACGTATACTTAAGTAATGCGCGAACGTTGCAATGTTGGACAATTTTTGGTAATGTCTGACACTTTGATTTTGTGACTTATGCCACTACTATTTTTCCTAATCTTCTTTAGAAATTAAACCACTCAAAGTTGTTAAAATCGTCGTTATATACGTTTGGATCCATAACCTAGGATCGTAGTCAAAATAATAAAAAATTCAAGTTTGACATAAATTGAAGGTAAGTTTGGTTTATTAATGTTTGATTTGAAAACATTTGGTGAAAATTTTAAGTTTAGAAAAATGAGTGCCTTCAATTTGTGTTGCGCTCTGGGAGTGACTGTAAGGTAGGCAATACGCTTAACGTGAAATCGACTAATTAATCTTTATGTAGTTAAATTTCACATAAATTCAATAACTTAAGGATTGAAAAACATTTTTTAACATGTTTCTATTTATATGGTCGAGGGGATGGTTATTAAAGAAATGTGCGATTACGTTACCGTAAGGCTTAAGCAGTCGTTTTTTATATTTATCTTAAAGAGGAAAACTACGCTATTGCCACGAATATTTAGTGGTATGTGAATGGGGTTAAGTAAAACGTAATTGCACACTTCTTTAATAACCATCCCCTCAACCGTAGAAATGTTTTCCAATCCTAAAGTTATTGAATTTATATGAAACTTAACTATATAAAAATTAAATAGTTCATTTCACGTTAAGCGTATTGGCTATCTTACAGTCGCTCCCAGGGCGCAATACAAATTAAAGGCACTCATTCTTTAAAATTTTCATTTAATGTATTCAAATCAAACATTAATAAATCAAAGTCACCTTCAATTTACGTCATAAATGTCAAACTTCAAATTTTTATTATTTTGACAACGATTCCAGATCATGGATCGAATCGTAAATAAAGACAATTTTAGCAACTATGAGTTGTTTAGTTCCCAAAGAAGATTAAGAAAAATACAAATCATACCACAAAAAACATACAGGGAATATTGTATACAATTCATATGGTAAAAAACTTTTGCAGCAAGTAAAATTTTTATGTAAAACTTATAATTAGAAACTCATATCAGAAATGTTACAAACTTTTCATATTTATAAATGTCAGACATAATCAGCTTTAAAATATAACGTTCAATGCCACTTCATACGTGAGATTATTCTCGAAAAATGTTGGCATAACCGATTTATAACGCCATGCACTCGGCCGTATCTCATTTTCATGTTTTGCTTTTATTCATTGCGATAAACTCAAAGTGTTAAATTGCATGAAAATGCCATGCGTTGCAGCATTTTTATCCCACTAGATTAAGAAAAATACAAATCATACCACAAAAAACATACAGGGAATATTGTATACAATTCATATGGTAAAAAACTTTTGCAGCAAGTAAAATTTTATGTAAAACTTATAATTAGAAACTCATATCAGAAATGTTACAAACTTTTCATATTTATAAATGTCAGACATAATCAGCTTTAAAATATAACGTTCAATGCCACTTCATACGTGAGATTATTCTCGAAAAATGTTGGCATAACCGATTTATAACGCCATGCACTCGGCCGTATCTCATTTTCATGTTTTGCTTTTATTCATTGCGATAAACTCAAAGTGTTAAATTGCATGAAAATGCCATGCGTTGCAGCATTTTTATCCCACTAGATTAAGAAAAATACAAATCATACCACAAAAAACATACAGGGAATATTGTATACAATTCATATGGTAAAAAACTTTTGCAGCAAGTAAAATTTTTATGTAAAACTTATAATTAGAAACTCATATCAGAAATGTTACAAACTTTTCATATTTATAAATGTCAGACATAATCAGCTTTAAAATATAACGTTCAATGCCACTTCATACGTGAGATTATTCTCGAAAAATGTTGGCATAACCGATTTATAACCCATGCACTCGGCCGTATCTCATTTTCATGTTTTGCTTTTATTCATTGCGATAAACTCAAAGTGTTAAATTGCATGAAAATGCCATGCGTTGCAGCATTTTTATCCCACTAGATATATACGGTATACAAAAGTGATTAAGCTATTATACTGCTGTATAATTTTCAACCTTTACTCCTGCTTCATTAAGCGGAGCAGCGATTTGGAACAAGTTTAATTAGGAATAAATTTACTAACTTTTTATGAGTTCCTTCTTTACTCCCTTAATCGTATTGTGTATAAAACCCACAAACACCGGTCAAAAAAATAGTATAGTATAACAGAGATTGTGATGTTCTTGCAATAAATAGAAAAACAAGGTCTGGATCAGAGGAAATTAGACCAGTTTACAGTTTACAGGCGACAGAGCACTAGACTAAAGTAATGAAAATCTAACGAGTAAGTAAATTTGTAGGTTAAATTAGTTGAGTAGGAACTAATTGTTTCTCGATTTATACTAAATCATGCTAGGTACAATGCATTTGGAATTGACAAAAGGTTTATTTTCTCTCCCGCTGATGATTTCTTTTTGACTGCAGTAAAACTTCAACAGTTAATTTATCCGGAGAATCCTTTTCTTTGTAAAGTCCTCTTTACAACTGTGTAATTAAAAGTATGGTGTTGATGCTTTTACTTATTATGGCGAAGTGCCAATAAGTAATTGCCGTTTGACCGTCACAAATTGCGTTACATATTATGAAAATTAAGAAAAACTCGGTCTGCCTTAAATAAGATCAAGCCATCTCAATTAATGACCACACAAAAGAAGCTTTAAATTAGAAATAAATTAACTTTAAGAAGAATTTAACGCCAATCGAATGTTTTACAAATAAAAACCTCCAGCGATGCTTCCTAATTAAACCAGTCGACGAACAACAACGGACTTCACTTTCAAAAAATTTCAAAAGTTTTGAAGCTGTGCACTCTTTATGTGTAGGTATCTAGTGATATTAGGGACAAATTTGGGCTGAATGAATTATTTAGACTAAGGCGGGCGATACTGTAAATTTATAGAGTAGGAACATATAGTTGCATTTGCTATTAATGAATTTGCCGTATGCTTAGAAATTCGAATCCATTAGTAAATACTGATTTAGCAAGATATGGATAGTTATAAGTCGACCTTTCAGGTCGCACAGGTAAGCAGAGCAGGCGGCCGCTATCCGATATTACGTACCCCCACCCCCACCCCCTCGCACGTTTTGCTGGAGTCTTGTTTGTCGGACTCTATGCTGTGGGTACCGTTACCTCTATAACCTATAAGTTTCGTTAGCCCGTCTCTGTGCTAAAGTTGAGAGGCGCGAATCGATCGCTTTTCGGGATTTGCGTCCGAAGGTTTTGGAGTTGGGGGCGCGGGCGGGTGGTGGTTCGGTGGATAATTTTTGCGTTCGTTGCATAAGCCGGTTTTTGTCGCGAAAAACCGATAAATTGAGGAGAAATAAGGGTTTTCCGGGAAAGGATTAATTTGGAGCGACGTATTCGCAAAGCTTGGAACCCTCAAAAATTTCCGATCTCAAAAGTCGACCGAGCCGTGCGACGAGGTCGGCAACTGCTCCGTTAGCGTTGGTACGAGATAGAAGAAGGATCGAGTTGGTTTCTAAAATTCGTATTCGGGCGTTAAAAAATATCTAATATATACCAAACAACGCTATTCGTATTCGAAAACCTGAATTATTAACAGTTTGCAGGCTGGTACTATAGTATTTTCTTAAAACAGTTATTAAAATTTGTATAATTACTTCGAGAAACATCAAACACGAGTAGGAAATCCGACGGAAGCGAACGAATATGTACCTTCAAAATCTATGATTATACATTTCTTTTCAAATTTCTCAAATTTAAACTTATAATTCATCTAAAACCCCTTAAGATTAGCGATAATTGACTAAAATTATACGAAAACATCGCTTTTTAATATACACCAGCTATTTATTTGAAAATAATTACTTATTACATTTGACGTTTACTTACGGAGTCGCCCGAACAATTACAATAGACCGTGATTTATTGCTAAGACGATGTATTTCTTATGTGGCATTAAGCATAGCAAGTATACAACCAACGCGATTTCAATAAACATCACCTCGACAGTCTCTGGCTACGAATCGTAACTCCGTTGGTTCGATGCCCAGTAAAATTCATTTCTTTAATTTAATTTTATGTCGCTTTTTAAAACATGCAATAGCATTTATTTAACAATATGCATTAAATAAATTAACACTTTTTTTCATATGCTTTAGTGCGATCTACAATCTATAATTTGTGAATTATATTTACTCCAAAAACCATTCGCAACGTTTACTTTTCAGATATTGTTCAACTTGCAGAAACGTATTCGTTTATATGTTACGATCCAAAAACCCAAACGCACAGAGCCAACAACAAGTACATTTGCGTTGATGAACAGACGCTCGAGTTGGTTTCAAAAATTGGTATACGATCCTTAACAAATTCCTAATATGTACCAAAAAATATTACATGTATCATAAATTATACATCTTTAAAACTTTTACTGCAATTTGTGTAATTTATTTGAGAAATATCAAAAGCAGGTTACGAACAAAGACATAGTAGCACGAGTACGTAGTATCTGAAACTGTTAACACACTTAATTTACAAATTTCTAAAATTAAAGCTTCTAAATTACATAATAATTCTTTATAGTACTGATAATTATTAATTCTGATTATAAAAAAGAATCGCACATTAATAAACGCGGTCTATTTTTAAACACAAAAAGTTAAAAATTCAATTTGACGTTTATTACCGAATACGTCCGAAAAATTTCAAGTCTACGTAAATAATTTAGAAAACGCTATATATCTTTTGAGGCTTCAACTACTACAAGTATACAATCAAAGGATTTACTACAAAAGATGGTTCGATATCGTAAGGCTAACACCTCCGTCTACCTATACGCAAACCTCGGTGGTTCAGTGCCCAATTAGATTAAATTTTTTTTTTGTTTTATGTTGATTTTTTTAAACATTAACAAGCATCTAATATGCGTAAAATAGCCAAACAAAATTTATAACCGCTATACAATGGTCTACAATAAGTTAACTATTCCTTATTTACATTAACAGTAATTGAAAACTTTGACATTGCAAGCGTTGTGGTTTTTAATTTCTTCTATATTTTATTTATCTTAATTACAGACGTAGAAAACGTCCTGCATTCCTTTGATATTTGTTTATTTAGGATCCACTTATGATTACTTTCCTTTTAACAAACATCAAAAGTCAAGAATAAAAAACAATTGAAAAAATTCGTACGCATTTTTCAACTTAAGTATTCATAATCACAAATACAAATACTTTTTTTTATTTTATATTGAAATTTCATTAACGTCAAAAAGAAAATGTATTAAAACAAAATTTATAAACGCTATACAACTGTCTACAATAAGTTGATTATTCCTTATTCGCATTGAGAGCAATTGACAACTTTGTTTTAACGATAGCTAATACGTGGTAAGAACGAGGCAGCATGATGTACAGAGAAGGTAGAACCAAGCGGTTGCCTACATTAACTAAAAGTCCTTATAAAATACCAAATATATGCTGAAACATAAATCTTCTGAGCGTAAAACCTAAATTCAATACCGGTTACGTATACGTATTACACTCATTTCTGAATTTAAATTAAGAAATGTTAAACGCATATTGCGGCATAGGAAAAGCCTTTTTTATCTAAATCACTAATGGCAAAGTTGATTGCATAGCCTTCAGGTGAAGGTTATCTTTAACATAAGTTGCTATTTGCAAACACGTTATTACAAATGTGCTCATATGTAACATTGGCAACATTAGCTACATTCACAATTAATAACTATTGCTTAACTTTGATTGGTTTGCGTGTATGGATTTTATTTGTTCTATTCCATTTGTCGCACAAAACAAGACTAAGGCGATCAACTGATTTCAATAACTTTTACAGACCACGGTACGTTCAGGATCATGACTTGAGTTGTTAAATAACAGTTGGTTAAGCTTTCTACAATTGCTACTTATAACACTCGATTATTTAACCACTGTATATAATATCCGTTGCTCTTTTATATCTACGTAACTAACATTGTTCACATTGATAAAAACCTTTCGAATGCTATGTTTGTACAATATTCATAAGCTACATTTCCATTACTTACATTACATAGAGCTTTCAATATTTTTTTTTTGAAGTTTGCTAGGGCAAAGTGGTCTTTATCCGATCGACCCCCCCCCCAATGATTTTGTCAAAGTATACTAGAGCAAAGCGCTCTTGATCCGATTGATTCCCCAAAGTGATTTCGACAAATCTACTAGATCGAAGTGATCTTGATCCGATCGACTCCCCGAAGTGATTTCGATAAAGTCTACTAGGGCAAAGTAATCGTGATCTGATCGATTCCCCGAAGTGATTTCGAAAAAGTCTACTAGGGCGAAGTGATCTTGATCCTACTACAAGGAAGTGATCTGGATCAGATTGACTCCCCGGAGTGATTTTGACAAAGCCTGCTAGGGCAAAATGGTCTTGATTGGATCGACTCCCGGAGTGATTTTGACAAAGTCTGCTAGGGCGAAGCGATTTTGATCCGTTCGACTCTCCAAAATGATTTTGACAAGATCTGCTAGAGCGAAGTGATCTTGATCCGATCGACTCCCCGAGCACAAAGAGGGCGGAACGCAAAGAGGGCGGAACGCAAAGAATGCGGAGCGCAAGGAGGTCGAGCACAAAGAGGGCGGAGCGCAAGGAGGTCGGAGCACAAAGAGGGCGGAGCGCAAAGAGGACGGAGCTCAAGGAAGGTGGAGCGCAAAGAGGGCGGAGCGCAAAGAGGGCGAAGCGCAAAGACGGCGAAGCGAAAAGAGGGCGAAGCGCTAAGAGGGCGAAGCGAAAAGAGGGCGGAGCGCAAAGAAGGCGGAGCGCAAATAGGGCGTGGCGCAAAGAGGGCGTGACGCAAGGACGGCGAGGTGCAAAGAGGGCAAGGCGCTCAATGTAGTCCCGTAGGGACTACAAACCGCTTCTAGTAACCCTAACTTTAGTTTTAGTTTGTAAATTATATTTAACGATTCATTAATTTTGAAGTCAGATTTATATGAAGCACGTAATTAATCGCGTTTAAACCCAATATAATAACTTTCTCGTAAAACATTGAGGACGTGGCCGCATGTGTGGCGGTACTTACTTAAATTATACGACATCTAGTGATAAATAAACCACCTGTCCTCATGTACCAAGGGCGAACTCAAGCGACAATGGCCGAAAATATGTTAATTTTTTCGATTTTTTGCTAATATCTCGAAAACTATTAGGCGTAGCTAAATCGTGATTTCATGTAAACTTAGATCTGATAAAATCCGCAACAAAATTGATTATAAGCAATTTTTGTGTACCTCGTAGTTACTGAGCTATTAGGCGTTAAACGGTTTATGAATACACTTACAAATACCTTGTGCATTAAGAAAACAATTTCACAATATCAAATGAATTATATTGAATTTAACCATAGTATATACAAGGTGTTTCAGAATAAAGTACGTAAATTGAGGAAGATATAGATCTTGACGAACTATCAAGAAAAGTTAGATACCAGTTTCCTGTAAGCCCACCCGTTTCCATTATACAGGATGATCGTGTGATATTGGAAAAAACATGTTTTTTAGAATATTTTCATTTAGGATAGAGACTTTAACTTCAAAATAGGTACAAGCTAGTTATTTACTAATATGAAGTATTACACTTCATTTCGACAAAATAGGATAATCCATCGGTGTAAAATGCGAGGGGTTATCAAACAATTTTGATCTATACTTTTTTGCACACCCTGTATTTCATAAAAATTAAAACTCATACAATTTGCCACAAAAAAGCTACTTACGCTAATCTCTGGAGAGCTCTACATTTTCGAGATATTTTAAATTAAGTCATACTCGACTCATGCATGAATCATTAATTCTTTTTAAAATGCAAAGGTTTATTTTATGAATTCGAAATTAGTATCTGATTTAAGTCAAATACAGTTAGTAATAAAAACACATTCAATAAACTTGTCAGTGTTTACAAACTGAAAAATACAAGTTAAATTTACTTACAAGCCGCTACAAACTACAAATAGAAATTAGCTCATATTGCTCATTATTTAAGTAAATGTTCAAAGTGACGTCCTCCTGTTTGAATACATTTTCGGGCTCGTTTCTTAATCCGGTGAGTTGTGTTTTGTCGAATAAAACTAGAATTGGCTAAATCCCTAAAGGCATTTTTCATCCTCTCTCTTAACTCTTGAACAGTATTTATAGGTTCAGAATAAACGTTTTTTTTTAAAATACTCCAAATTCCATAGTCCATAAGATTTAACTCAAGGGACCGAGGTGACAGTTAAACGGAGCATTTACTCCACATCCAATCCACCTGCCAGGAAAATTGTTATTTAACCACTGCCTTGCAGTTAAAGCAAAACGAGATGTTGCCTCGCCATGCATGAACCACATGTTAAGTGTTCGATAACAAAGAACATCTTCAAATAAACCTATGAAATGTTCTCTTAAAAAAGCTGTATATCGCTCTCCAGTTAAATTTTCTTCCAAAATAAATGGTCCTATCAGCTAATTGTGTATTATTCCAGCCCAAACATTTATTTTAAATGTATGCTGAGAACTGCTGATTTTCGTCAATTGTGGGTTTTCATCTAACCACATATGTTCATTATGCCTGTTAAATATGCCATTTCTGCTAAAGGTTGCTTCATAAATAAAAAGAATATTGTTCACAAATGCATTAGTTTTTCTAATTTGTCTTAGCAGGCAATCGCAAAACTTGACTCTAGCTTGGTAGTCGGTTTCCAAAAGATCCTGAACTTGCTGTAGGTATTAGGGATACAGCTGTTGACCTTTTAGAATTCCCCAACATGTTACTCGCGTGTGTAGCAAAAGTTTTCTGGTACATATTCCTGGGTTCTCCTCTACTAAATTTAAAACATTTTCTTCTGTTCTCAATGTTTCTCGATGTTAAGCAGCAGGTAAAACGGTTCCAGTTTCCCTTATCCGTCTATCTACTGCTACAAAAGCTTTTCTATTGGAAACAATGCGTCCTGGATATTTTTGTGCATATTTTCCTGCAGCCTTTTCAGAATTGTCTTGGCATTCTCTTAGTACCAAATGCATGTCAGCATATTCATAGAATGTGTATGCGACCATTTTTGTGTTTCATTATTAACAAAATAATAAAAAATAAGCAAGCTGTAGTTACGTATTGAACGAGTATAACTTTTGACAACTACGCCGAGTAAGAGAAGCCTATTAGATTCGGCAACAGTTTGTAATTATTTGTATTTTAATAGTAAAACTAATATGAATGAAACATTATTTTTACGAAAATATGTACATGTTTATCAACTTACTGTATTTGATTTAAATCAGGTACCAATTTCGAATTCATAAAATAAACCTTTGCATTTTTGAAAGAATTAATAATACGCAGTTTTCATGTATGAGTTGAGTATAACTTAATTTAAAATATTTCGAAAATGGAAGGCTCTACAGAGATTAATCAAAAGTACCTTTCTAGTGGCAAATTTTATGAGGAATAATTATAAATATTAATTTTTATTAAATACAGGGTGTGCATCCTGCGCATCTTCCAATAAATATTCATTAAATGGATAAAGCTTAACCATAACTGGTTCACTATTAATAACTTATTTACAGAATCCGTAGCAATTACTGGCTCCCTTCCAATTCAGAATATTCCCCCTTTAATAACTTCTCTATTTTGTTCGTAACGTCACCTGGACATCTAGCAACAACTCTTACTTCTTCCTACAATATCCTCTGATTCTCTCTCAAAATAATTCAATTTGTACTTTCAACTCTCTCGTCCTCTTTCACTTCTTCAATCCTTTTTCTTTCTTGGGCTTCCAATTCCTTCTTACATATGTATATCTAAATAAGTGTTTTGACAAACCAAACACTACTTTTCCATATGTGTATATACGCCATATCACAGAAAAATTTGATTCTCTAAAAAAAAATTATTCCAAAGGAATTAGTAAACTCTACTTTTCAAATTAGCTGCATTTACAAAAAGTTCCTTTTCCTCCTTAACACCTGCACTTACACTATTTTCATCCATTTCATTTACTACGTCCATTTCGTCAACATTATCTTCTGCAGTTTCCAATAATTCTGACTTTTCCTCTAGAAACGCTACAACTTCTCTTCTACCTTGACAAAGGCACTTAATACTTAAATTTCTATCTCCTTCTCAAATTGATTCGGATTAATATAATTTGCTTCTATTTCTATTCAATCTTTTCACCCTCCATAATGATCACTTCCATTCTCAGAATGGCATCAACTCTAAATCCTGGCAGTATTAAAAATTCTTGCTCAACCTCTATCTTTCACAACTTCACTTGCAGAATTATGATACTCTTGATAACTAACTGCAAACTTCTTATTATTCGGCGGTACGAAATTATTTCTTTTAATAGCGATAACTTTCTGCATTAACTTTTCTAAATTATCTTTAATAAAACCTTTACTTGCTTATGTTGCTTCAGCTCTTATATCTATCAGTAATTTTATCTCTTTACCTTCTACTTGTAATTTTATTATAGATAGTAAATCATTTTTCTCATTAACTTTTTATCTTTTTCTAACTAAAGTTTAATAAATTCATGCGCATCTTCATATTTATTAATTTTTTTACATTTGTAGTTTAATTTGTGTGCATCTAAAAATCCTCCCCGCTTGACATTCTAGGTCGATTAACTATCTCTGTGTATGTCTTTCTATTATTGGCGCTACTATCTCTGCCATATGTTTGTAAATTTGTCATATTTTCTCTTCCTTGGGTTACAGTTCTATTCCCAATGATTCGGGATTCATTGTCCTCCCTTCCTCCGTCGCTCCTAATGGCATTTCCTCTATTTCAATTATTTCTCTGGGTATTCCCCTTTTAAATGGTTTGCTTTTGTATCTCTCGTGTCCATTATTTCCATGGAATCTGAGCGGATTCATGGGCTGGTTCCTTGACCTGCTCTTCGTCATATCGTAGAAGATATTCCAAGAAGACATCTCCACCAACAATATTTTGTAAGGCTATGCATTGCCTTACTCCCATCTCGAAGTGACCTGCTAAATATTTTATTATTTGCTTGCCCCCTAAAGGAGGATCAAGTTGTGTGGTAACGGTAAATTTCTTATTATTTATATAAATAGTAAATAGAGCTATACGTATAAAGTAGTGTATTTGATTTTTATATAATCATGAATTCTGAAACCGTGTCCGAGATTAGTAGCGCTATTTTGAGATTATTTTGAAAACGATCCTAGGTTATGGATCGAAACGTTAATAAAGATAATTTTAAAAACTATGAGTGGTTTAATCCCCAAAGAAGATTAAGAAGAAAGGTAAATTTCTTGATCGCATATAACTCCCTTGCCATGCCGGAATCGCTACTATATTTGCCCATCAATAAATTATCTCCAACTTTAAATTGCCGGTTGTCTCCCCAGAAGTGTTTTAAAAATTTAATCTCTAAGTGTATAAACGAACTTAACTCACTTTCACTTAGTCCAAAGCAAATTTCGGCACTCTTTTTTAACATGGACCTTACAATATTTAACTTTGCTTGCTCATCTCAACCCCTTTGTATTAAAGTTCTTAGGTTATTTAAAAATATTTATTGTGCCCATAAAATTTTGTGTATTATTCATGCGAAACATTGCTGTAACAGACTGTTTGAGGACTTTCAATTTTGACAGAGAAAAAGCCTTTCGGGCTGAGTGATAATCTAACGTTGTTTTTTTGTAGTTCAGTTTTTTCATTTATTAATTTTATGCCTTTATTATTTTTATTTCAAACTTTTGTATGGTTTTTTATAATTCTTGCGTAGGAATTCACGCCCGTACCACTGCAGTTAGCGTACACACCCTTATATTGCCAGTGGATCTCCGCTCCTTCAGAGCAAATAAAAATTTAATAACTTCAGCTCATTTTACCCGTATCAAGTTGTATTTATGATACATTGTTGTAAAGAGGATTTGACTATATAAATCTGATTTCGTAAAAGGGAAACAAATGGATATTCTTAGCAAAAATTGGAAGTTCGTGAAATAATGCGTTAACATCATGCCACATTGCATTTTTAGTTTGACTGTTTTCTCATTTTACTTTTTTCTATATCTTCAATAGTAAAGCACATAAAATCTGGTTAATGTAAAAGCAACCACCCTGTATATAGAAGGTAAATAGAAATTCGTAAAGCTTTCATATTGAATGTAAATAAACAGTTTTCAACTAGCTAAAACTATCATTAGCCTTTACCCGTTTAATTAAACCAAAACGATATATCTCGGATAATAATTTAATGAAGCATTACTTAGCATACAAAAAATATAGATTAACTAATCTACCTAGTGGTAACATTTTAAGCTAATGACAAAAACGCAATCACTCTTAAAACCTACTACCGTTTTATTAGTATCATGCTCGTAATAATAACAATAAATAGATGGATTATGTTATCAATAAGTAATACAGGTGCAATTCCGAAAGTTTTTATGAATTCATGACTTACAGTTTAGAGAAATGTATTACATTTTATTATTATGTATAAAGGCTTTATGAAACAACGTGAAAGCACTTCAATCTCTTTTCTCTCTCATGGTACAATTTTGAACCGTGAATCATAGTTAGTTTGACTTTGCGACCAACTTTGACACCGTGTTCGTGTTAACTTTGATATGATAGGAACTTAAAGATTTGACGCGTATGCGAATGAGCATTATGCATGTGTGTGTGTACGTGCTTGCGTACGTGCGTGCTTGCGTGCGTGCGTGCGTGCGTGCGTACGTGCGTGTTTGCGTGCGTGCGTGCGTGCGTGCGAGCGCGCGCGTGTGGGTAGGATGAACCGATGCGTAAACCAGTTGACGACAGGTTTAGCAATATAGGTTATTGCCCGGTGTCTCTTGTGGTGCAAGCTTCTGGTTCCGCAATCTTACAGCGTCATCTGTGGTTTTGCAGCCTACGAGTATTATTGTTTATTTAGTGTGGTATACCTACGCATGCTGAGGTGAAACTCATACTAAAATAATATTTAGGTGCTTTATCGTTTTACTTTGTTTAAGTTATAGACATTGCTACAATTCCACCAGACAAACATTATCCCCGAAAAACATGCGAACTAAAATTTGGCAAGAACATATGTAGCCAATGAGAGAATGGGATTGCTATGTTGTACATTCCGTACATATAACTTTAATTATATGAAAATTGACAGTGATGAGTGTATTCAGCGTTATTTATCGCGCTGTTTATCGAGTTGAATGTGAATTTGATTTAAATATTAAACACAAATAACCGAATACAAAGTATATTAACAAAACATTTTTTCAGCATAAATCAATTTAAAGGATTTCAGTTGTGCTTTTATGTTTAAAAGAACTCGTGTGCACAAAAGTTATTACGATTTGATTACTCACACCATTCGATATCTATTAATTTGTCACTTATCGAATTGACCAAACCACAACCCTATATGCATATCGTTTTGCCTAGCTTTCCGATTGTTTAATTGTTCTGCGTTTTTATAATTTTTCCATTATTCTTCTATCTTATTCAACTTTATTAACAGTTTTTTCAAAACTACATATTTTCCTTGCTAAACTAAAGGTTTGTATAAAAACTGGAATTTATAAATTAATTTATGATTTCTAACAGATTTTTGTCTTTAGTTAGCTAACAAAAGTTTATTTTTGTATGTTGTATCGTAAACCATGTAATGACATCTAGAAAGAGTGTTAATTCTGAAACCAGAATTAACATTAAACCTGTTATAGAATTTTTTGATAAACAGAAAGATGCAGGTGTGGTTATTACTTTTAGAAAAGACAAGTGAACTTCCTGCTGCTGCAACTAGGAAATCGTGTGCATTCATAAAATATATAAGAAAGGAATTTTTAATATCTGAGAATCGAACGTTAAAATCTCCATCGAAAAGACAACATAGTGGTGATTCTAATAAAATTACTCTTGACGATTTTAACTTGGGGGTTTTGAGCCGTACTGTTCATGAAATTTATATGGTTGATCAGCAAGTTTCTTCATTAGATATTTTGGTAAAGAAAATGAAGCAGAAAATCAATTATACTGGTGGTCGGGAAACAATAAGAAAGCATTTGATAAAGATTGGCTTTAGTTTTAAAAAATGTCATGACAAACGTAAGTTGCTGATGGAACGAACATACATTGTAGCATGGCGTTCACGCTATCTACGTATTTTACGAGAAAACAATGCTCGTGAAGAAGGCAAGCGACCAGTGACATATTTGATTGAAACATGTATTCATCCATCGTATAGCGTATTGAAATACTGGCAATCTGAAGACGAACCTGGTGTTTGCAAGATTAATCGAACTGGTCAACGATAAATAGTTGTGCATGCAGCTTTGTCAATAATGGCTTTTTAATATTCAAATCAAAAAGCAAATCTGGAGACATGACATGAATCACCACAACTTTATGCATTGGATGGAAAAACAGTAAATTCCAAATTTACCTCTCAATGCCATTATTGTTATGAACAACGCACCATATGATAGTGTTCAAATTAATAAACCACCTACACAAGTAGTGCGAAAGGAAATTATTCGGGATTGGTTGGCAAATCAAGGTGTTTTGACAACAAATGAAATGCGCAAAGCTGAATTATTACTATTAGTTAAGAACTTTCCATATAGCAAAACATATTTTGTAGATGAATTACTTAAAACGCATGAACATACCGTCCTACGTTTATCAGCAAATCATTGAGACTTCAATCCCATAGAATAGATAAGGAGTTTGCTGAAACGTAAGGTTGCAATGAATAACGTGGATCAAAGAATTGGTGAAATTCTAAATCTAGTGCAAAAATCATTTTCTGAAATTGGTAAATTGGAGTGGGTAAAAATTGTAATCATGTTGACCGTTCGACAGAAAAAGCTTGATGTAGGGTTCGTTTACTAGATGATACAGCTGAAAGCTTGAACTTTACTGTAAACACAGAATCATCAGAAGACGACGAAGGTTAAACTGATGGCAGTGAAGATGTTTAGCAGAAGAATTTTTGTGCAAAAGTTTGTTATAACGTTATTTCATGGATAATTATGTATTGAAATTTATGCAAGCTACAGCTGTGTGTTTATATACTTGAGGAAACACTCAATAAAAACTGTACTATGCTTTGGTCTTAATACTTGTTGATGTATTAAATCAATCAATTTAGTAAAGTATTCATAATACCTGACCTAAACATAACTTAAATGTCATAAAAGAATTCTTACGCTGAGGGTACAGTACTACCAGCACTGCCACCATCCCACGCAGCTCCAGTGCTAATGTTTGCTTGGTGGAGCTGTACCTACCTATGTTTACAAACTAATTACAATGACTTAAACCTACAAAAAAGATCGTAGCTAAGATTTATAAAAACTAGACATAGGCAACAGTCGCTAAAATTGTTGAAGAGGTTCGTCGTGAAACACTAGTCAGAAAGCCGCTGCATTAAAATATAAAGTTGGAAGAATTTTCCATCCATAATAGAATTCACAAGTAGTGTGGAGAAAAACCTGGTCACCCAACAGTTTTAACGCCCGCAAAAAAGAAATTGCTTGCAGAGACAATGGGGATTGTCGTACACTGTTGGCATTCAATGAACAAGGTCATTCATACATATGTATCCAAGCAAGGTAGGAATGTTCCTCAGTGAAATAATAACAAGCCGAGTTATGTATTTATCAATAACTTTGCTTCAAGAAATAACAACCCAGAGACAAGCCTGAAACAAAAACTTAACAGGCATCAGTGGGTAGCGTAAAAATTACAGAATTCTTCGAAAACTTAAGACCTGTATTAGAAGAAACTTGCCAGACGTCATTTACAAGTATAATGAAACTAATGTAACCGACGCCTCTGATGTCAAAAACTTTCTTGTACCACAAGGGCGCAAGCGTGTAGAAAGAATTCAAGAACGTACAAAACCTTCAGTCAGCTTAATGGTTTGTAGCACTGATAACGGTAAAATTCTTTTTTTGATGGAGGTGTACAAATCTAAAAACCTTTACGAGAACTGGAATAAGAACGGACTACCCGGAACAGTTTACAGAAACAGCTGATCTAGGTGGTTGACACGAATTTGTTCAATCTATGGTTCTTCAAAATACTTCTTCCACATATTATGGAACGCAGAATAATAGACCAAAAATCACTTGTAATTGTGGATAATTTAGCGCCTCACTTTTTTGATTAATGTTGTAAAAATTGCAGGGGCTAACAGCATTTATTTCACGACACTTACACCGTACATTTGATTTCCCAATATTCTACCCGAAAGTAATTTATTGGTCAGGACTCGGGGTTTTTGCTTCCAACTTTTGAATTATGTCGAATCCGTGCTGTTCCGAGCAAGGTAGGGATCTTTAACATTCGTGACAACTCCCACACACGGGACCTACATTTTACCTCTCATTCGAACGAGGCCGTATTTTGGTGAAAAATGCTTACCTAACATTTTTCAAGCAGTTTGTGTCGGGAATCGAACCCGGGACCATGGGCTTAGTAACTACATGCGAACCAACTAAACGGAGCCGCCAAAGCTCTTGAATAGTCTCCGAACCACATGCTTTACTCTCTTGACGTTGGTGTGTATGCGTCTTTGAAAAAGCAATGACGAAAAGTTCTTGATAAGTGAAGGTGTTACAAAAGTTCATGAATACCCTTACTCCCAATGTTCCAAAGAATCTGCAAAGCTCCTTTAGAGCTACATGACACTATCCGTTTCAACCCCCAAGCTGTTCTACAAAAGTTTCTAACCGAAAATGAAAAAGATTCAGCACGAATTTTTGATAATAGTTTGCTTGAGTTTCTTAAAGAGACAAGAGGATATAGTTAAGACAGGCTGTGCCACAAGGCAGAAGAAAATGCTCCACGAGCCAGGAGATGAAACATTAAGAAATGATGAACAACACTCATTAAAGGCCGTCCAAGTAGAAGACAGGAGGCCTATTTAAGAAAATAATGATATGTCTAAAACTTTTTTAGAATCAGATGACGCCAACTTGTTGTTGAGTGAGTTGAAGAAAAAGTTTAGAGGTGACGACGATAATAACCTGTGCACTATTTGCCAAAGTGATTACGATTACTAATAAAACTAAAAAGAGATTGGATCTGCTGCATCACCTGTCACAAGTGGGTTTGCGGCCAATGCAACAAAATTTCTAAAAATCTGTCCTATGAACGTGAGAGATGCGAAGACGGTTATCTGAAGTTACCTGGTTGTAGATTAGTAAAACATAGAACGTAAAAAGTTTGTAATATCTTTTCATAAAAGCGTTTTTTAATAAAACGCTTCTTTTTTTTTAATTTAGTGTTTGTTTTATTTCATAAATTTTTTGTGGAATACCTTCGACCTTCGACTTTTATGCAAACTAAATAGCATATTAAAATAAACCCACACTCGGGGTAACATTGACTCCCTTTTAAAAAGTATATAAGAGTTTCTGAAAACTAAGAATATTCATTTAGTACACATATCAAGCCCAATACATAAATTGGTAACATCAGAAAAAATAATCTTGAATTAAGGCCATTTTTTGTGCATTTTAGGAAAAACGTCTCAAACGTGTCAAAGTAATCACGGTTTCCGGTATGTGTTTTAAGCTAATCGCATTTAAAAAATTAAACCGTTTTTGATGTATCCAATTTTAATACTTGTTATAAAATATTTGGGCATTTGAAAATAACTCTTAATTAAGGTGATATCTGTTGCAAAACCTTTCGTGTGAATAGTTATAATGGATCTAAATAAACATTTTTAACTCTCAATATTATAGTTTGTATAGCTTCATAAACATTATTGTCCACCAACGAAAGGGCAAACCACTACCAAGTAGTAAGCAAAATGTCTGTAGGCAAAAGTGATGATATGATAGCAGTTAATATGGATGATTACATGGATACACAATCGTTCGGCAGATTTTATAAGGAAGTCCAATTTCACGAGTGAAAGGTCTTACAGGTTCTATTCATCGACAAGCGTCACTAATAATTTTCTCGCTACCACTGAATTAGCTCCAGCTCCTTGTTATTCGCCGCTATAGACCTGATGAAATTTTTAATTCATTAACTGTATTCCAAAACTCGTATAGCCAGCACACCAGTTCGAAAAATACTTCAAGTACGTCAGTTTCGTATTCTGTTGTGAAAACTTCGATGCTATTGGGTTGATGCATAAGTCCGTAGAGTTCTTCATACACTTTTTTTATACAATTGCGATAAACATGAATTATTATTAATCTATACCATAACTTTCTCTATTATCTACGATTAAACCACTCTTGTTATCGGATAGCCGTGAGCGTGCATTATTTTGACGAAGCCCTTACGTCATGTAACCTTCAGTTTTGCTTAAGTTACGTCCGCAAAACGTACTAGTTATTAGAGATAAGTGATAGCAATGACGGTTCATTCCTGATAACGATAAACTGATTCCTGTGCATATATTGATTTTTCTAAGACAAATACCTTTTTTATTAGGGCTCTATCATTCTCTTCTGTTCTTGATGTTTACATAGTTGCCCCATTTTTATTATTAGTGATAACCTTATATAGTTGTGGTTGAAATTCCTTACGAGTTAATCTATTATGAGCAAGCAAAAATACATTTCTGTTGTTTTCTGTTAAGAGATATCTCAAATCGCATTTTTAACCTTACGCATGCAATGCAAATGTGACAGGATTATGGAATGGTCACCGTTCACCGCATTTGCTAACTATTGAGTAGTTTGGCGTAGATTGTTCGAACTAAAACATTTAAACGATGTTAATCAAACTTCTAGGATTTTCTGCAAGCGGAGCTTCTTTTGATGTCTCTCAAATAAGAAAATCATTTTCATTTGGTGCTTTCTCCAATGACGTTTTCTCCGTACACGGATTTAATTTTTCAAACTCTCTCTAACACCTTCACACCTCTATTAAACTCACACAAGAGAATATTTCGAAAATGTTTGTTATTCCACCTGACAACTCCATCTTCTTGCGCGTACAATTTGCAATTCCATCTTTAAATATGCGAAATAAAATACTTAATCTTAAGCGCAGTTCCACAACTTCTAATACAAATTGAAAAATGCTAAACAAACTCTTACCGAACGCAATGTTGTTACATCAAACAGTAACGCTACGGTTTTATGCACGTAACCACATCAGCTATTTAATTTTACCAAAAAGCTTGTCAAATTTTGATAATCAAAGAGTCATTTGGTTCAAGTTAATTCAGGATGGTAAAAGAAGCATTGCCAATTTATTCATTGTAACTGATAGAACATATTTTCCTTTTATTTTTTTAAATGTTTCAACAGGAAAGTTCAAACGTTGAATAGAACTTTATGCAAAAGTGCAGATTATTTTTAAGGGTCGTAATTAACTCTTGGCAACCTTATAAATTAGAACTTGTTAATGCATTTAAATTTTCTAATTACTAAGGTTGTACGTTTTTAAGTCTACGCTCATGTTTGTTAATGTAGTTGGAACTAACGAGCGGCAAGGACTAATTTGGGAAAAGGCTTGTTTTACCTTTATATTTTTGGTGCTTGTCAAATTAAGCTATATAATAACCCTAAAAGCACATTCTTGACCGTTTTATTTTAACGAAATTTAAATAAATATTGACGTTGAGATATAAACAAGCTTCTGGCGAGGATAAACAATTATGTCTAATATATCTAGTTGTCTTAAAGATGAAAAATTTTTAGGATACAGCACTTTACACTTTTATCCATAATCTTCGAGTGTTTGATTTATTATTACCATTTTGCTAGTTTATATTGTTAAACATAGCAAACGTTTCCTTATAGAGATAAATTCAAACAACTTGTCCAAAGCGGAAAAATAAAGCGTGTTAAAGTTTTAAATGAAGGGATCACTGTTCCGACAAAGAGGGAGCGAATTGTAGAAAAGAAATACACTTGTGGACTTGTGTTCAAAATTCTCATTTTGTAATATTAATTACTTATCGAACGTCATAAATAACAGTTGGACATCCAGTCAAAAATTTAAATTAATGTCCGTATGAGTTTCCTAGAATGAACCAAAAAGCTTCTGCAAAACGTGGTTTTTCTTATATTTAGCAAAATATGAAATTTGGCGTTTCAAGCATATACTTCACTTTTGTGCATAACCTGGTTTCTTTGTATATACATCACCTGTGTTTGTTGATAATTCGTATAAAGAGATAATCATCAATGGCCGGTTTTGCTGTTTTTTTGCATCTCTTCAGATTGTTCTATTTTCTTTTCATAAACATGGCTCAAATTTAAATACAAATTGAAAAATTTCCAGAACGCCATCTAGCCAATTTCAACACGAAATGCACAAGACGACCTTATAATGTATTACTTTACAACCGTTTTGGTGCACCTGTTATCAGTTTTTACCCTGAAAATAAATTTTACATCAACTGCGTGAAAGGCCAAATAGACCAATATGAATAGCTGAAAAAAGGGAGATTGGTTATTGATCGATTTCTATTTATAAATTGCCAACAAACACACCTGACATATAAGTCATTTTTCGTTTAAACTTACTATAAAGCTCTCGACGGGCGATACCGAGATGAAAACACTTGTATAGATACGTGAAGGAACAAAAGCACTGATTATTTTATTAAATGTCTAAATTGATATTCCTCGACAAATTGGAGCGCCCTATGCAAAGGTATAGGCCAATCACTTTAAGAAGAACCCAACGTCATTATGCGCACAAAGCAAAAATTGGTTAGGAACAGTTCATTATATGTAATTAGGGATGGCAGTATTCAGGTTTTAGTGGCGTAGAGTTTTATGATCAACCAATCGGAAATTACCTTGTAAAAGTTTTAGATTTCATTACTATTTATTTTTACTTGATACACAGACGGACAGTTTTAAACCGCCATCTAACTAATATAAAATATCTTGTATATAACAATTAACATTAATAAAACAATAAGTTACTCAACAGATGTGTTTGCAGAACACTAGAATGAGATAGAAACCACTTAAGTAGGCCATGGTATTCAATCATTTGCTTTATCGGATTTTACAAAATAACCTTGCTATAGCAGTATTTTTTAGGGATATTGATGCGCACAACTCATATGGCGATATTATATTAAAAATTTTAAATTATAATTTAATTGGTTGTTTATTTTTTTACTATTTAACGCCATATCTTCCGTTTATACTGTAATAACTCAACTACGCCACTGTTATTACATTTCTGCGCAATCTGGCATATGACGTTGGGTTCTTCTTAAAGTGATTTGCCTATACAACGTATCGATTACTTCAGCTAGAAAGTCGTGTGTGGTTGAATTTGAAAAATTTACTAAATAACTACGGAAAACACAATTTACGTTTTTATATTAGTAAAATATAACTATTGCAGATTAGATCCACAATAGCAATGTCCAAAATAGTGCTTTGCTCAGAGTTCGCTATTTCAAAAGGCCCTATAGTGAGGAATGCCCCTAATAACTTTTCTACCGTTATTGTACCTTCAAAATATTTAAGTTGTACTGTAACCGACCTGAAGGCCGACCCAAACGCCCTTTATGAACGGTACGCCTGGCTTCATGATCTAACATCTAGTGGCAGTGGCTCGACGACACCTACGTTGTGTTGTCATAATGTAACCCAAATTCACACTGGGAAAATGGCGTTAAGGCGAGGAGGTTTGAAATAAAACTACAGCATTTACCCAACTTTACTTTTAATCTCAAGGATAACCAATAAATAGGTCATTCACATGAAAATAATAGGAACTGAAATTCAAAGCAAACAGTCCCGTACTCAGCCTGGGCTTTTGGAGAAAGAGTACGGCACAGAAAACCCCAAACTGCCCTCACACTTCCAACTGCATTTGGCAGATCTCGACAGGGACGGGTAACGTACAAGTCCTCAGATCACCAACATTGAATTTAACGGGATGTCAACTGTTACCCAGGCATATCTCACGTGACAACTGAAGAAACGTTAGTGTAAACCGGCCAGTCTATTCTGGTAGGAACTGAGGTCGGCGAGGCCAATACTACCCAGCTAAAGTTGAAGAGGGTGGACGCCAGGAACATGAATTGCTGAAAGGAACTTATGGTACGATTGCGCTTAGTTAAAAAAGCGCTTATTATTGAATAGACTATTTCCAACACAGTCATAAATGCAAACGTATAAGGCACGTGAAGGTCAGTCATACCAGAGGTTCAAGTTAATTACATCACAACTATTATCACAAACTTTCAATACTAGTTAATTATATAGGAACATCGGCTATATAGTAGGATATACAAAAACAACAAAATATATAATTAAGTTTAAACCAAGATATGAGCAATGCAGTGGAATATGTGGTTAATAAGCTAAAATAAAACAATTTCACATAAAACAAAAATGTCAAATGCATCACAAATATCAAATATTATAAAACACGTAGGCAGCAAAAACGTAGATATCAAAATTTTATAGCACAAAAACAAGCCCAGATTCAGGCGCTAAATGTTTATATAAAGCATGTTGGTTAGAATATATGAAATCTAGTAAGCAAACGTTAAAAATCATTCATTATGATTGCATCGGTAAAAACGTACCTTTTAAAAATTAAATAAATTGTTGCATTACAAACAAATATAGTTAATTCAATTTCAATCTTATAACCAAAACAAATATAACAGAAATAAAGTACTGTTCATGTTCAAGCTTGCCTAGTAATTTGATTCAATATATGCAAGGGATGGTATTGTTACAAATTGTTCGTAAAATCACAATAAGAATACGCTTACTCTTGATTCTGTAACAGGTGCAATGCAATTGGAGTTACAACTCAGTATTAAATACTAAATAAACATTATTTCAAATAAACAAATATTAGTTCTACCCTGATTTAGATACTAAATGAAAAGTATTAGCTTTCAGTTGTTAAACCAAACAGTCATTTACACATAAAACGTGCAATAAAAACGTAAATCACCTATATTAAGCATCGCAAGTAAAACAACCGGCAAGGCAGCATTTGTATTCATCAATCTCAAAAAGCAACAGGTAATCAAAAAAATCTTTCCTTCTATGGTTAAATAACTAATGGTTTTACAATAAACACCAACATCACATGCAAAAGAAAGCTCTGAATACAAGATGTAATCAGATTACCTTAAATAATTATAAACTTAAAAACATTACCTTTAATAAAAACCGCCAAGTGAAAATGTTTCAACCTTGCCATCTTGAAATCTCAAAACAAAGTCGTTTAAGCCTGTCTACTTGATCGATCGTCCTTACACACGCGCGCATAATGTAAATTCTGACATAGCGGATTGTTCAGAAACCTGCAAGTGGTTACTGAGCTATTCGAACAAATACCTTCAAAAATCGAAATGTACCCTATGATATTTTCAATAATTATCAATCTATGAGAAACGACTTAGAAACCCTACGGATCACTTTATTCGCCCCTTTGAAGAAGTTTCGAACGAAAATTACGAGGCTCGATATCTTCTTCAGCACCCCTTTCACTACCTGTCAGCAATGGTAAAAGGTTCAAGTATTGAAAGATATAAGCAAACTGCAAAAGACCCAAAGATACCTCATCTTAATCGTGCTTCGGTAGAAAAGAACAAGAAGTAGATATGGATGCTCTACAGCTGATTCGCCTAATAGTTTAGTCAAACATAAATGCACTGGTAATCAAACCAACACAACTATAGGTTTTCATAAATATCGTCTTGAAATTTGGACATTATAGGTTATCACCAATATAAAGAAATGTAAAAGAAACCTTGTAATGATTTCAGAAACTTCTACAAGAAGGATGAAAGTAAATGCCATTCCATCGATCAACCCTTCAAAAGTATTTTAAAACTCCGTAACCTACAGGTGACAAGCATTAGGCCCCATACATATACCTGTGAATACAATCAATGGACATACCAGGTGCAACCCGATCTGCTAAGAACGAAACCAAGACAACGGAGTAAATATTCTGCAAAGATAACTACAAACATAAACTGCCCAATCAACATGAGATATACCCGATGACAATTCAAAATCCAGTTCCATACCCAACTGCAATGCGAATAATGTCATACTATAGGTCCCTATAATAATATTAGAGATTACCTATATTGCCCCACTGCTGTCCCGCAGTTGGAATACTAGGTACCTACATTAGGATAAGTCTCCTCAGTTATGCAATATGATCCCGAAAATAAATGATAAAATTTACAAATAACTTTCAGCAGGATTCACTGTATACCTTCAATCTATACCCAAAAGATCTGGCCAAACCAACCCATCAACAACATTAAAAGAAAGATAAAATTTCAGTGATTCGTTATAAAGTTGATGTTTCAGCCATCATTGAAATTTGATGCAAGAACTTCACTGCTCCAATAGCGCCCCTTAAATCTAGCCACCAGTAGCATTGGTATATATGTATCTGGTAACCTCTTGAAATTCCCTGCATTAATACAAGAAACCTTGGAACCAGAATCGATCCATATCAGGAATTCGATAGATCCACACGTTATAATTATCTGTGGTAATAAACGAAAAGAAGTTTCAGGACGAGTGGTTACCAGTTAAATTGTCGGAAACAGTGATTTGTGGTACCCTCAGCGACATTAATGGTTTGTGAACTAAGTGAACAAAACTTGAACCATTACAAAAACCTAAAGTTTCCCTCGGGCAACTACTACTGTACCTACCTGTCCTATACTCAAATCTAGTTGCTCTATCGAACAGATATCAACACCATAAACTTTCATACATTCCAAGTAGGTAAGTGGGGCATACTGTATAATTTCTAAAGAAAATAATTCGGCATAGAGTTCTGCTGATCCTGCGAACAAAAATGGACAAGAAAATCAGTCTGAAAATATTAAAAGTTGAACAGAAAACCTCCTTGATGTCAAATCAATCAAAAGCAGACGAAATTTGACAGCTTTTTTTATCGACTTCCGATTTATCTTACATGCCGAATCCTACTGCTTTATAAAAGTGATAAAAAAAACAACTATATTATGTTGATCGCCACAAAAAAGATGGTTTCCCTATAGTAACCATTGGTTGAGACGTTGACTCATCTAAAACACAAGATTTATTAAAATTACCACAGAACTGAAGGGTTCTACGGTATAATGCGACAAAACTTACATTGCTAGTTAAAGACCCCAGAATCCGCAGCAGTACCTACAATAATCAACTTCCTTGCAGGAAAAGCGTTGTCCCCATTAAAACTTCCTATTATGGCTTTCAGTATAACCTAAATAACCAGTTGCTGCCGTTCCATAAATCTAGACGTTGCTGTTATTCAAGCTGTTAGAGTTGGAGTAACTTGGCACCAACATTGGATGGCTCGGCATGTTACACTGGGATTAACCTACAGCATAAAACAAACAGCAGAAACATGTTCTAACAAGAAATAATATAAAAATAAAACAAAGAGAATTTCAAACCCCTCACAACGCCATCAACAGTGTATCCTGGTCACGGCACCAAAATCTGTAGTGTAACCGACCTGAAGGCCGACCCAAACGCCCTCTATGAACGGTGCACCGGGCTCCATGATGTAACATCTAGTGGCAGTGGCTCGACGGCACCTACGTTGTGTTGTTATAATGTAACCCAAATTCACACTGAGAAGATGGCATTAAGGCGGGAAGGTTTGAAATAAAACTACAGTATTTGCCTAACTTACTTTTAATCAAAAGAATAACCACTAAATAGATCATTCGCATGAAAATAATATGAATTGAAATTCAAAGCAAACAGTGCCGTACTCAGTCTGGGCGATTGGGAAAGAGTACGGCAGCGAAAACCCCAGACTGCCCTCACACTTCCAACTGCATTTGGCATATCTCGACAAGGACGGGTAACGTACAAATCCCCAGATCACCAACATTGAATTTAACGGGATGTCAACTGTTACCCATGCATATCTCACGTGACAACTGAAAAAACGTTAGTGTAAACCAGCTAGTCTTTTCTGGTAGGTACTGAGGTCGGCGAGGCCAATACTACCCAGTTAAAGTTGAAGAGGGGGGACACCAGGAAGATGACCTGCACCTTGACTACCAATGTTCCTCCCCGCCATGTAATCAGATTACCTTAAATAATTATAAACTTAAAACATTACCTTTAATAATAAACCGTCAAGTGAAAATGTTTCAACCTTGCCATCTTGAAAGCTCAAAACAAAGTCGTTTAATCAGGTCGACTTGATCGATCGTCCCTATACATGCTCGCATTATGTAAATTCTGACAGCGGAATGCGTTCAGAAACCTGCAAGTGGTTACTGAGCTATTCGAACATTTACCTTCAAATGTACCCTATGATATTTTCAATAATTATTAACCAATGAGAAACGACTTAGAAACCCTACAAATCACTTCAAAGTTTTTCTCAAATAGCATCATCATCATCATCATCATCACTAGATCGTTATTCCTGGAAATGGGTGGACGCGTACCTCCAATGTTTCCTATTCTGAGCTAACCTGCACATTTTCTTTAACCCTTTCACTACTGTCGGGATATATTTATCCCAAGCAATATTCAAAAAATACTAATTTTTATAAACTTCTTTGAAATAAAATTGGGATGGGATATTTCAGTAGTTTATACATCTGCTGTGTATTTGACAAGTAGAGACATCTAGAAAAAGTGATATTAACCAAAAAAATAGTACGAAGAAAAACCACGTGTTGACATTGGTCCTTGAAATTAGTGTTTTTAACAGTTTTTCCAACCGAATAAAAATTATTTTACTTGTCTATTTGTACACTTATATAACTATCCAAGTAAGTAATAAGTTTTTACTGTTTATCATGTATTTTTAATGATGTAATTAGTAAAATATGTAGCCTGGGATCATATGTCTCTACAGTCTTTTTTCTTGGGATAAATTTGTCCCAACAGATATGAACTATGATTTTTTTTCAAAATGAACCCAAAGTTAACTCACGAAGAACTTGAATATTTTGATAACCATATAGATGAAATTGATGATATAAACTATAGTAGCGATGATAGTGTAAAAGATAAAGATTTTGCTTTATCATCTGATGAGCAAAGTGAAGATAGCGCAAATAAAGAAGAATATAGTAATGAATCAAATAGTGAAAACGAAAATATAAGCGATATAGTCAATGATGTTGTACAAGTTTTGAATCCAACTAATTCAGTGACTTATGTCATCTTGTCAGATATAAACTAAAAATTTTTTTTTCTAGATTTATTTTGCCATAAAAGAAAATTTCACTTAGCACAGATCAATTGAATCGGTGTAGTTATGTAACTGAATGTTTTCTAAAAGTATTTCCGCGTAGCCTGTTTATGAACATAAGCGATTGCACAAATCGGGGACTTGAAATTTTAGAAGAAGGAAAGAAAAAGCAAATTATTAGTACTTCGTGACACAATACCAAAGAGAATCGATGCCGTTTTAAAACGAAAAGGTGACTGCACGCAGTTGTAACTCTGACTAAAATTTGGTCCAACTATGACGCATTAGACTCTTTTTCTTTTTTGTTTGTATTTTATACTTACTGTTGTTGATATAAGTATCAGATTTTGTCGATTAACTGTTAAAAATACATAGTATCAAATAAGGTTAATTAGTTCTGTGAAATTCAAAAGAATGCTAATTCAACAAAATAACATTGTGTTGCATATTTTCTTTGGTTCAGTTTATATGTGACTGGTCTCGTATATTTTATTTTCCTTTAAAATACCGTAAAAATAATCAATAGACTTTTGGCCAATTTAAGAAAAAACAAATAAAGTGCCTCTTCCAAATGCCATTCTATAACTATGGTGATAGGATATCCTTTTACAACTAGCTTGTTATACTTGGTTCATAAATAAATGCAAATAATATTCAATCTAAACTTAACCTCTATTAACATTAAATAATTGCAATATGTTCCTTAAAAGAAAAAGCTAGCTGCCTAACATCCATCTGGTCAAGTATTACTAAAAGGAATCTGAGAAAAAAACATTAAATGAAATTTATCAACAATACTATCACTCCAAATTTTTCCGTTCCGTATTGGATTACATGACATTTTAAATTTCAATTAATGGAAATTCCATTTAATCGCAAACAGAAAACATTTAAATACTAAGCTTCCCTTTTCTAATTTCATTATCCATTCAAAATACTAATGCTTTTACTATTACTAGATTTCACCAATAGAACGTACATTTAAAAATCACTAATACATAATTAAAAAATGCAGGCATATCTGCTTGTATATTGCTCACTGTTAAATTTTCAAATACATCTTAAATTTAAAAATGTCCAGAAACAATCCGTATTTTCATTTCATGCTTTCTTTCCCACTAACACAGTTCTCAATACGCAAATTTTCAAATCATTGGATTTAACCAATAGTAACGCCCTAAATTCCACATACCCGTAATTTGAAATCTGCCCTGTCTTTGTAAACGTAGTTCAAAACGAACGCAGTCCGCGTTTTTCCATGCAGGAATCTTTGTTTAAGTCTTGAGGCAGTGTTTTGTTTAACTTTCAATTCGCCAGTCCGCTTACTACTTGCTTGTATTACTACATTTTGATTTTTTTGACTTACTTTTGGAATTTCACTTTCCGAACTTAACTTTTAACTGTGTTGTTATATCACATTTCTCCATCTATAAAAATCTTATTAATTGCGCTTAGCATCCGTTAATATAATGTATCAAGCTATAATCTATGCTTGTATACAACGTTATTATTACGGTACTTTGTATGTAATTTGTATTAGTGTTGTAATTATTTTAAGTATTTTTGGTGGTCGGGACTGAAGACTGCTGTCTATTGTAAATTATATTTTTTACTAGAAATGCATAAGCAGTGTCTTGTAATTTTGAGATATGTTTTCATTTACGGTTTTAAATTAAGTCATCGTCCTAAATAATTATCTCTACAATGTAAGTAAGAGCTATAATGTTACACCTCATTAACTGAATGACCGTTATAGAAACAAAATGTCCTGTTTAGTTAAAGATTAATTATTTACAAAATTTATTACAAAAGGCGTGTCCATATTTAGTTTGTCCATCCCAATTTATAGCTTACGTAACGCAGCGCGTTACAGTTCTTTTTGTATACTGACTTGATCAAGATTACCTTTCATTATTGTTGATCAAAACGGTATTCTACGATGTGAGGAACACTTTCGCTCACATAATACGCTACCGGTACGATGAAATTCTTTAACAACTGCTAACATTACAGTTCTACAGTTTTACTGGGGACCTTATTGTTAAATTTCTATTTATACTTTTCTGTTAGTCCTGTCTCAAACGTAGGTCAATATTTCACCCATTTTCATATGAGAGTAAAGAATGCTCCACGGTAAACAATTTCTCTTCATTTTAATTTCTTTGGGAACTAAACCACTCATAGTTGTTAAAATCGTCTTTATTTACATTTCGATCCATGACTTACGATCGTTGTCAAAATAATTTTGACAACGATCATAATGTAAATAAAGACGATTTTAACAACTATGAGTAGTTTAATTACCAAAAAAAAATTAAGAAGAATACAAAACAAGCCACAAAAAACATATAGGCAGTATTTAATGTCTCTTCAGTTGTAATAATTTAGATGGGATTTTAACACCGGTGCAATTTTAATAAGACACCTATGATAAATATGCCCAAAATGGCATGTGTATTGTGCGCGCAATTGCAAAGCACTCGAAGTTTCAGTAGTATTTGTTGTGGCAAGTTGAAGTCTTTAATGTCTGGCCATACGCATCTTCTGTATTTCTATTTGCACATATAATTAATAAGATTTAAAATGGAAACGCTTGAATAGACTTTATGACAAAGATTCAATACTTGTCATTTTACCACTTATTTTAAACTCACTGAAAATATTTACTACAAAATGATTGTTTAATTGTGTACAATTATTTATATTTTTAAATTACATTTGACGTGTATACTATTGATATACAATTGTGTAAACACATTTGTATTGTAAATATAGATAGCAAAATTACACCTAAGATGTATTTATTCTAAGTACTTTTACTTACACTATGCATAATTTGGATGGAACTTTACAAGAGGGTTGTACTTTTAATATGGAAATTGTAAAATTACTAATTTCTGAAATTGTGAAAGGTGATGATTGATATCTCCTATGGAATATTCCACTAGAAACACATTCTCACTATGTAATCTTGCCGTAATTTTGTAATAATACCGTGAACTTTTTATGTTGTAGATAGCACTTACATCAGATGATATAAATAGTATAATGTGATTATGAATAACACAACAAAATTTGTAAGTTTAACTTCCTTGCAGAATAAAAACGTTAAAATTATTTTTTTAAATTAAATTATGGTAAATTGTATTTACACGTTGCCTGTGATTTCGAATTTCCACTGACATCCATAAAAGACAACCAACATCATGTTGCCGTTGTAATACTAAGTTTCGTATATGAAAATCAGTACCTATACCGAATGTCCGCAAACGCTTTTCACAAAATCTAGAACTCATTTAATGTCGATTTAAAGTGGATCTTGTTATTCAAATATGCTGGCTAAGGTAGTTAGAGCTCTTTAAAAATAGCGCCGTAAGATAGGTTTAATTCAAATATCTTCAAAATGGTTTCCTCTTAAGTAATAACATTTTGTTTGTGGAATATGCCCAATTCTATGACGTGGTAACGAATTTTTAATTGTGGTCATAAGCGGTTTGTTTGGGAGGGCTATTAGACATTTTCATTAATACCGTTTCTGTCTTTCAAATTTCGCCAGTTTGACATAGCATTTAACGAATTCTGTTTTTTACTAGAAAGAAATAATTCACGATGACGCATCGCTTTCGAAAAAATCGATTTGAACTTTTCAGTATCAATGCATAAGTTTCCTTTGATTAACAAATTCATTTCTAATTTATGAAAGATGTCTGTGTAAAATAAATATAATAACAATTGTATGAATGGCAAACTGTGCTTATATCATAAACTGCTTCCAACTATTATTTGGTTTTTCTAAAGTAAAAAATAATTACTAGTAAAGAATTGTATTAATGTCAAGTAACTGATATTTCAATATTGTTAGTTGTAAACTAGTTTTAAGTAAAGAGTTGTTCATTAGTTAGTGTTACATTAATTTTAATTTCCAATTACCAAAAGTAAGGACTATTATAAATGTTTAGTTTAGTAGTGGAGAATATGCCGATAGGCATTTATTGTATGGTGAAATGCAATGCAATCCTCGGACAGTGACACATGTGTATGCAGATAAATTCCCAAACAGAAGACATCTGCTCCCAAAACAATTATAGTTCTTTGTCAAAGAATTAGGGAAACTGGATCGATTATTCCCAAATTCGATGGAACCGGAAGTCATGTTGACGTGAGGGAAGAATATGAAGATGATATTTTAATGGAAATATGAGAAAATCCCGAAATTAGTGTTAGAAGATTACCTGCAATGTATCGTATTTCTAAATCTTCTGTGTGGAATATTATTCATAAGGAAAACTTGCGTTCGCTTCATTTTAGAAACGTTCAGGCCATGCGTAATGGTGATTTTTCTGTTCGTTTTGACTTCTCTAATTGGCTGCAAAATAAAAAAATCAAAATCCAAAACTTTTTCTTAATTGTTTTGTAACGAAGCTACACTAAGGATGCAAATTATATATGCATACTGCGCATTATTACTCTTACGTCAATGATAATCCTCATGTTATAAGGAAACTAAACATCAGGAAGGGTTTAACATAATTTTATGGAAAGGCATTCTTGGAGAGAATCAGCTCGGGTCTGTAGGATTGGCCAATCGTTTACATGGTGAGGATTGTCAAGACTTTTTACAAAATACTTTACTCGATTTATTAGAAAGCATTAATTTATATATTCGGTGCAATTTGTGGTTTATACATTATGGTTGTCTAGCTCACTTCAGCAGTATTGTTCGAGATTTTTAGAAGATAACTACCGACACGATGGACTAGGTCTCCAAATTTAAATTCTTGCGATTTTTGTGTGTGGAGATATTTAAAATCAATTCGTTATTCGCAACCAATAGAAACACGCGATGAGCTTTGGAGAAGAATTCAGGATGCCTGCGAGGAGTTTAAAAACAATACTGGAATTTTGGGAAAAATTTAATAGTTAATGCGTAAGCGACCGTTATTGAAGCACCTGTTGAATATTTTTCTTTGTGTTTTGTGCTTTTAGTTGTTTATTATTATTTCATTAGCAATTACGTCATCTAAAAGTTTTATTCTTTACTTTACTTTTTACTATTCTTTATTCTTTACGACATAAGAACAGTTTGACATTCGTTCAATTGTTATTATGTTTATTTTCCATTGCCATTTTTCATAATTTAGAAATGAATTTGTTAATCAATAGAAACGTATGCATTGACACATGAAAAGTTCAAATCGATTTTTTTAAAACGGTGCGTATAATGACTTCAGATAAAGGATTTTTCTAATAGAAGCAAAATTTGTTACATGTCAAAATGGAGAAATTTGAAAGACAAAAAAGTTATGAATAAAAATGCCTAATGCTCTTTCCAACCAACCGCTTATCACTACAATTAAGAAATCTCTAGCACGCCATGCGATTGGGTATATTCCACAAATTAAACGTGCAAAATGTTATTCCTTAAAAGGAAATCATTTTGAAGACATAAGAATCAAACCTATCTATAAAGAGCTGTAACTTCTTTAACAAGCATGTTTGAGTTACAAGATTTTCGTTAAATCGACATGAAATTAGTTTTCGAATTTGCAGTTTTCTTTTGTGAAGAACGTTCCTGAACACTTTGTATATGTTTCAATGTTTCCAACTGTCGGCAGCAACCAAAAATTCGAGTAGCGGTTGAAGTAAAATCAAAAGTTCTTAAAGAAATTTCGTACGAAAAGAAGTATGAGAAAGCTATATTTATTGAGATTAGATTACTTTTTTTTATATATAACAAAGTTATAGTACAAGTATATACAGAGTATATAGAAGTTGGTGTAAAAGCTCTAGGTGTCGATATTCTTTGTAAAATTTTGAATTGAAACCTTATACTAGATTGATGTACCATGCTTACCGTGCCATCACGAGGTCTTAAAAGTTTAAAAGTTTTGAAATAAGCATTGCTGTTTAATGATATGTTGATAACAAGATTGCAATTTCAAATAAAAGAACGCTTTAAGAATAATTGCAGCAGATAATTGTTGGTCAACCCTGAAATATCAATCTTAATATTTCTTCGTTTAGGTTTGTCCGTAAAATAAAAACGTATGACAACACTGTACAGTTAATTGCTATACGTTCTCGTAGTATCAAGTTACACCTAATAAACTGGTGCGGGTAAAGCAAATGTGTGGAAAAAGATGATTTTCAGTTGGAGCATTTATTTTCTTAGGTTAGACAATAGCGGTGTTGATTTACTATGCACAAATACCCAAAATTGAATCCCAAAAAAATCCTAATTTAAAATTTTTGAAATATATTATGCTTAAGATAAATAATTTCTGGACCTATTATAATCTCTGAAGTGGCACCTCCAATTGAATCTAACGTTGTCACATCCGGTTTTAGGTACAAGCGGAGCAAGCAGTCGCTTGTAGCGAAAAATTGCAAGAGGCGGCAAAACCTGTCTAAACAAACAATAATAAATTCGTCTCATGCATATTATTTCATAAAGGTCTCGTGGGATTATCGTTTAAATTTGTGAAAAAGTACAGTAAATGCTTCTGTAGCTTTTTGAAGAATATGAATACGAATATTAGAATGTTTATACTGACAAAGAAACGGAAACCCTTGCTACCTGCACATGAAATCTGTATCAGCTTTATTTTCCTTTAGACACACCGGACGGTGACCTGACTTAGTACCTGCTAAAAATTATTTTATACTTTAGGACAGAGGTCCGCAACCCTGGGGTCGCGACCCCATGTGGGGTCGCGAAAGATATTTATGGGGTAGCCAAAAAAGTCAACAAGGTCCTGTATGTATCGAATTTTATTAAGGTTCATGCATAAAATATAATCTCTTTACATACACAATTACACAATGTCCTTAAAACGGAGAGAATCGAAAATAATTACGACTGTACAACCTGTCCAGTCCCGCCCGTCACAACCTCACCGCTACCGCGCCGCGCCCTCACCCCGATCTCTCTTTCTACGTTCAGTCTGTCTGTTCAGTCAGTTCTATCCGCACGTGCGTACTCATCGCCGCTTTGTCGATTGCAAATACATACTAAATTAATGTCAAAACACGAAAGATTACTTCTGTAGAAAGTTTTTTAGAAGATTAGTGTTCTCGTGGATAACCACGCACACGGTAAATAACTGTGCACTCATACTTAGATAATAAAGTGAGGCGTCATCGCGGCGCGACCATGTTGGACGCGTGGGTTTAATAACAAAACCAGTGCGAATTTATAACTTCTATACTTTTAAATTATAATTCATTATACATATTATTTTATTAATGGCCCAATATTTTATGAAATAAAATTTATATAACTTATTTATCGGGCAAGTGTACTCAGCAACTGTCAATAAAATATTTTTACGCTTCACTTATGTATTTTTTGCTTGTCTATTTGTGCTTCGTTGAACATAAATTTGAAATAAATCCTGTTACCACGGGAGCATATGACGAAAAATCTAATATTAATCGTTTGGAATACATTTTTTATTTATTAATACGTATTTATTATTGCAGTTAACAATGGATAAGTGGCTAATAAAACGCACATCTAAAGATGCAGGTGGCGGAAGTCCTAATAACGCAACACAATTCAAAAGAATTAGACACGTAGTTCTTGACAACAGTGTCGCCTCACATTCTACAATGACAACTACTGTTACGAGTAATATAAGTCGTGAAAACAATGCCGCCACTTCAAGTACAAGTAGTGTTATTACTATCGATGACAGCAGAGCAACATCTAGTTCCACTACTATAACTATTAGTCATAACAGCGATGATTGTGGTTCAACAGCCACATCTACCTTACACATCGATACAGAGAGTGTCGCTTCAACTTCAATTAAACAAGCAACAGCTACATCGGAGACAACTGGGAAGCGTCAACGCACTTTTAAAGAATCGTACATCCAGTTTGGTTTTAAATGTACAGTGTTGAATTTTGAACAACGTCCACAGTGCGTTGTTTGTTCGGAGGTTTTGGCAAATGAGAGCATGAAGTTGGCCAAACTGAAAAGGCACCTAGAAACTAAGCATCCACAGTTAAAGAATAAAGATGAATCTTATTTTAAACGACTTGCCACCAAACTAACGTCACAGCAGGTTGATTTCCAAAAATACACAACAGTTAACCAAAAAGCGTTACAAGCATCTTTCGAGGTTTCCTTTTTGATTGCCAAAACTAAAAAACCTCACAACATTGGCGAGACGCTCATTTTGCCAGCTGCAATGAAAATGGTTTCGATAATGCAAGGAGAAAAGTATGCCAATGTACTGAAAACAATTCCACTATCAAGTGACACTGTTCATCGTCGTATCAATCTACTTGCTGATGATATTAAAATACAACTTATAGATCGCGTGAAAGGAGTCCCTATTATGCTATTCAGCTGGATGAAAGCACTGATGTAGCTAATGTAGCTCAACTTCTGATATTTATCCGATACCGATATGAAAACGACATATGCGAAGATTTGTTATTTTCTCAGGGATTAGAAGGAAGAACAAGCGGTGAAGCAATTTTTAATGTAGTTAATACCTTTTTTGAACTCCATGACATAAAGTGGGAATATTGTGTATCTGTGTGTACAGACGGCGCAGCTGCATTGACCGGCTCCAAAACAGGATTCAAAGCAAAAGTAACTGAGATTGCACCTCACGTAGGCTTTGTTCACTGTATGATTCACCGTGAAGCCCTTGCAGCAAAATATTTGCAACCAGATGTAAATAAAGTGTTGGAACAAGTCGTAACAATAATAAATTTTATTAAAGTTCGCGCATTAAATAGTCGCCTTTTCAAAATAATGTGTCGTGAAATGGGATCAGAATACGAAAATCTACTGTTACATACGGCGGTCAGGTGGTTATCGCGAGGAAAAATACTCCGACGTGTATTTGATCTCAAAGATGAAATCAGAATATTTCTACTTGAACGGGAACCAAAGCTAGCGGAATATTTCTTGAATGAAAATTGGCTGGCAACAGTTGGCTATCTTTCGGATATTTTCGAAAAACTTAACGATTTAAATCAATCTTTGCAAGGAAAGAGTACAACTGTATTGATTTTAGCTAACAAAATAAAAGCTTTTTGTAGGAAAATAAGTTTGTGGATAGACGAAGTCAGTGCTGAAAACTACGAGATGTTTGCATGTTTGGAGAAATTTTCTGAAGAAAACAATATAAAGCTCGAAGAAGAAATTAAAACCAAAATCATGATGCATCTTACAAACCTTAAGCAAGACTTGGAAATAAGATTCCCAGATACGTCACACGGCGACCAATGGATAATTAATCCATTCACTTGTGATCTTAACACTGTGAAGATGAACTTAAAAGAAAAGGAGCAGTTGATCGATTTAATGTCCGATGAAAGCCTTCGATTTATTTTCAAAACCACGGATCTATCCAAGTTCTGGATAATGACGGAAAAGGAATATCCACTGTTATTCAAAACATCTCTGCTGAAATTGCTGCCATTCGCATCTACATACCTTTGCGAGACAGCTTTCTCACATTAACTGCTATAAAAACAAAATATCGCTCCAGACTTAACGTAGAACCTGATTTGAGGGTGTCTGTTTCTGATAATATATTACCAAGAATTAATATACTGACTGCAAGTGTGCAAGCACAAGGTTCACATTAGTTTGTAAAGTTACGTATATGTACCTTTTTTAAATAAAATATTAAAATAATTGCTTGTCTCATTTAATGCCATCATAAATATTACTCGTATGTTAAATGCATATTTTCCAGTTTGCTCTAATATTACTTTCTAAAATAAATAAACTCTTCATATAAATAATTTACGAAATAAAAACAGCTAACTTCGTTACCTGAACCAACCTTTGCACTTGTTAACTTAGTGTTTTTTTTTCTGGGGTCGCTCATAACTCTTTTTTTAATTTTGGGGTCGCAATTAAAAAAAGGTTGAGGACCGCTGCTTTAGGATATAGATAAATGGGCGTGGAAGATCTAAATAAAACATTTTGTGTATTTCCATTCTCAACTGTGACCCATTTTTTTGGGCTAGTATTTCGTGTTACTTCAGTAAAGTTTCAGTTAGTAGTATGTCATATATGCGAATGAAATAGTATGACTCAAGTACTGCAACTTACAGGGCACAGCGGCGTTCTGCTCTGTAATAAAAACGCATTAGTGCTAGTGATATGATAAAAGAAGTGATTATCCTAATTACGAATTTATGTTACGTACAAATTACGAAATAACGGTAGTGTTAGTGTATAATAGATATAGATAATAAATTTTAAATTAGGTAGCTAAAGTGATACATCATTAGATTAGTAGTTTGCGATTAATGATAATAACAAGCTTAAAACCGCGATAATAAGTATTTTGATACATGATTTCATTCACCTTAAATAATTACTTATCTTAATTAGTGAAAATAAAAATTTAGAAGTGTTTTGCTGTTGTGTAATGTGTAGGTATAGCGTTAAAAATGAGTACTCCCAGCAAAAAGCGGGTGAAGTTATCAGGAGCGCAATATAAAAAAATTAGGAAATCTAAAAATAGAGAAGCCGAGAAACTTAGTGGTTCTTTTTCGTCATTCTTAAAAAACGAAGAACATTTATCAATTCCGTCATTATTAACCACATTAACTGGACCTGGACAATCAACGTCTATGACTCCGAAATCTGATTTACTACAGCCAACTACTCCTCAGCTTCTATTTCCTATAGTATCGACAACTACCGAAGAAGAAAATGCGATAGGATATACATCAGAATCAGACTAACCTATAATTACATCAGGCTGAACAACTGAAAAAATGGAAATAGAAACACCTAAAACTCCTAGAAGTAATAGTGATACTGAAATTTGTTGAAAAAATCTTTACCTTAAGAATCTTGTTACGTGAGGTACAGTTATTAGTAGGGGTGTAAAAGTGAGAGATCTAATTGTAGAAAAAGGGCCTATCTCTTGTGAATTAGAAAATGATTTATATTCTTTTGAGATAGATAACATGAGATTTACAAATACACATTTCTACAAAATAATAGCAAATAGGGAAAAAGTTAAAAGAACTTGGTTGATATACTCTAACACACAAAATTGTATATATATATATATATATATATATATATATATATATATTACTCATATTTAGACCAGGGTAGAAAATTAAATAATCACATTAAATAATTTTAATCACCGTGTATAAGGAATTTTATTAAATAATACGCTTTATTAAAACCTTGAAGCATAAATAAATTCGGTCGTTTCAGTAAAAATAAGAAATTTAAACCATGTAAAAGACGCTTTATATCAAAAGAAGCAGTATTAAAAAGCTCTGCGTGTAATGTAATTATTCCTAAACAAATGGAAATTACGTGCAAAATTTATATTAATTAACCCTATTTTAAGTAACCGGTATTAAACAGAGTGTACACATAATAATTAATATTTAACTTGTATTCGCTAAATATGAAAGGATAGAAGTCAATTTTAATTGGAGTTAATTAAACCATTATTAATAATAAGCATAAAAGTCGGTGAAAATCCAAGATTATAATACCAGAAAATAAAGCTCTGAGAATTAATATTATTTTGAACACCTGCGTAGTTTAAATATCACGTACGGCGAAAATTGTGTAGATAACAAATGTTTACAAAGAATCTTGGAGAAACCGGGGCTTAATATTCACGAAAAGGTGCGATACGGGGTTATTTAACCCAGATAGTCCACATGGACTAAAATATAATCGATAATAAAGAATATCAATTTGCACCAATACGAACAGGTTAGAAAAGGAAGAGAAAATGCGTCAAGCAAAGACACATATAGTAAAGGCGTGATTTAAGCAACGTCACGAGGGTCACTATTGGTTGAAAATAGGATGCAAATATCAGAGGTAGAAACAACAATTTCTGTACAAAATTAATTAGTTTTTCTCGGACATGTTTGCGTGCCGTGTGAGAATTTCTGAGATTTAAAAGGGGCGAGTGAAAATTCGTAAAACCGACGCGCGAGAGACGGACTGGGAACATGGCATGAGAAATTCTTTAGAATTACCCGTTTTGGGGAACAGACCGACAGACAGGCTTTTTGCTATATATACCGAGGTGAACATAAACAAGCTCTCTCTTAGACTTTTGACTATTCGATGCGTTAAAAGCTCTTACATCCGCGACTTGATTCAAGATGTTAAACAGTGCATTTTAGTTTGATAAAATAATTTAAAATTTTGCTCGTATATTTTAGTGATTCAAAATAGTTTGTTATTTACGTGCTAACATGAATGTACTTCAGTGCACTTAGATACAAGGTAATAAAATTTAGTATCACTGTACCAATTAGCAAAATTTACAACGACAAATGTATACACAAAAGTAGGCAGTTTTGGCGTATATTGGTGAAAGACGCATGAATTTCTTTGCTATTTTTCGGGGGTGTTAATAATTAAATGGTTCAAATACGTGTCTGGATCCACGAAACAAGGGTCAGATATACACAGATGAGTTCCGGAAAAGCCCAGAAACAACTTTAAATAAATGGTGATGGAGAAAATTTTAAAAGCGTTGAGAATTAGAAGCCGTAAATATAATCATGTTGGAATGGTGTGATTAACTAAAGGGACGATGTACATTGAAGCTACGAGGACAGTAACCTTCAGGTAAATTATACTATTTTGTTTGATATTTTTGTGTGTGTTGAATAACTTTATAATTGATTTACTTTAAATGGACATTAGTGAAATTGTACTAACCATAAAATTTTAATTTTAAGATGAAATTTGCTTGTTTAAGTAGAAAGGAGTATTTAGTATGGATGTTCTGAATTATGATGAAACTTTGGGTATGTCTTTGAGCTCAATTATACGAACCTGGTTAATTAACGTAAAGGGGTGGTAGATGCTCCCTTTATACTCAGACTCCGGTCTGCTTATATTGTTATATTAATTAGTAGGCATCCAACAAGGACTTTAATTCTGGATGCACGTTAAAGTGATAATAAAATTAATCTTGAAATTCTTTTTAAAACTGAATTTTATGCTGAAATTTAATTTGAAAATTTAATGTATTCTGAATATTGATGTAAATAGAGTTAACGTTGATGTTTGTGGTAGGAATGTGTTGTTTAATTTTATGAATGAGGAAGTTTATAAATTTGAAAGCTATCTAGGGGAGCAGCCGAGGCGATTAACAGAAGAAAATCAACAGACCAGGTAATTCAAGAGGTATCACAGCATTCTTGGCGCCCAATTCGTGAGGCTCGATTTTAAAATGGATCACAGCAATATATATATATATATATATATATATATATATATATATTGCTTTTGTTGCAAACTATTTACTACAATAAATAATAGATTTACATCTGGATACAGTGATTGGAGGAACATAAGCCAATTTATGTCTCATCATGAAAAAAGTGGAGTACATGTAAAGGCATTTTCGTAGTGGGTAGAATGTTCAAAAAGGTTATCTACACATACCTCAATAAATGCTAAACATGAGACAATAATTAATAAAGAAAGATTGTACTGGCGTAATGTCTTGCACAGAATTGCAAACGGTTGCAAAACAATAGTTCAACTAAATTTACCTTTTAGAGGAATATCTGATGTGATAAATACTCCTAATAATGGAGTATTTCTGAAAATCATTGAGGTATTTAGTGGGTATGACTCGATTTTGAAAGAACATGTAAATAGAATAACAAATCAAAAAACATAAGTGCATTATTTAGGAAAAGCATTCAAAATGATACTGCATCTACTAGCAGAAAAAGCCAAAGAATTAGTCATAAATAAAATTAAATCTGCATTGTATTATTCCGTAATTTTGGACTGTGCTTCTGGCATAAGCCACGTAGAGCAACTTTCTATTATAATACGGTTTATTTCCTTTGAAGAAAAAGTTAAGTTTTTACCGGTTGTAGATACCACTGGCAAAGGATTAAGAAATTCACTTTTCCTTGAACTTTTGAATATGAATGTATTCTTAAATAATTGTCGAGGACAAGGTTATGATAACGGTGCAAACATAAAGGGAAAAATATTGGTCTTCAGAAACTTATTACAAATGAAAATCTTCAGGCATTTTATGTTCCTTGTAGTAATAATACATCGAATCTTGTTTGCAAGCTGCAACACTAAAGCTGTTCTATTTTTTGACACTATTCAGTTACTTTATACATTTTTTTCATCTTCAACATCTCGATGGTCTGTTTTCAAAACACATCTGAAAGGTCTAGCTTTAAAGCCTTTAAGCTCAACGAAGTGGACGAGTAGAATAGAAGCTGTGCGCCCTCTACGATTTAATTTGGAAAAAATTTATGATACTTTAATAGAATTAATTGAAGGTGGAAATCTAATTGGCACTCACGGTGCCAAAACAAGAAGTGAAGCAACAGGGGTTGCTATAAAACTAAAATCCTATACATTTATATGCTTGCTGCTTACATGGTACAATGTGCTCAATAAAATTAATTTTGCTAGCATAATGGTACAAAGTGTAACATGCCATTTAGAAGATACTACCAAAATAGTTGAAAATGTTCGTTTCAGTCTAAGAAAGATAAGGAACGATGAAGAGTTTGAATTGATGCTCAGTCAAGCTACATACATTGCAAGATTGTTAAAAATCGAACCACAGTTTAAGGAAGAATCTAAAATTGTGACGCGCGTTAAGGTTCGGGCCTTTGGAGCAATGTTTTTAAAAAACGTTTCCAAACTCTTAACAAATTTATTTTATCTTAAACAGAAATTCTAATAGAATTTTGAATAACTGTAAAAAATAACTTTAATCAAAAATAATTGGTTAATTGAAATAAGGCGAGTAGTCTAGGTAAACATCAATGCAAAAGCTGTAGTACTTATACTGACTGCCGGGCCTTGAACACCCGGGCTTTTTATAATAACCTGCCCCCTCACATGGCTGTGGGAACTTGCAGATCTCATGTCTGCTTTACTCTTAATTCCACACTTTATTACATTGTAACAATCTTATTTCTAGGTAATTGCGGTATGTTAACCGTCTGTGACCTGCTACCTGCAGTATCACTGCCCTCTCGGATACAAAGTTGCATATCCGTTCTCATGAACTGTTAATAACCTGTCTGGGTTATCTTTGTATTACATTGTTGCAATGAACTTAGACTTTATTTAACAATTTCTAATAATTCCTATTAGATTCTATTATTCAATATATATTTATATATATATATATATATATATATAGGTAAATTGGGGAATACATAACTCCTCCCACCGTAAATGAAAAATTAAGGTTTTACTTAATTTTTAAATACATAAAATTCATTATTCAATTTCATTATTTAAAATTCATTGTTTCTAAGGGTACACTTATCGTTTCTTTATTTCTCTTTGTTTTCTTAAATCTAGAACTGTTTCCTTCATTCTTATATCTAAGATACACTTTGTAAAATACATATATAATTACCAAAATTATTAGAATGATTAACACAATTGTCCAAACGCTTAGATTGTCATTATGTAACTTTGGCGTTTTGAGTTCACTTAAATGTTCTTTTTAACTTTCCACTAATTTCATGGCGTGGTTGAGGTTGTCTAAGTCTAGATGCTCTAGCTTTATGGGTTTCTTGACTATTTCTTCGTCTTCTTGTTGTTCTATCTTGAACTGTAGTTCAGGTAGGTTTGCAAGTTTCTTCGTTACTATGGGATCTTGATAAACTCGGATTACTTCGTCTTTCAATTTTTCGTAACAGTCTTTTTTAAGGGTAATTAGTTTGCTTCCGATTAATGCTTGGTTATTTTCATCTTGATTGCAGTGGATGGTTGCTGCTACTTCTGTTGGGAAAATGGCTATCCATTTGTTTTCTGTAACTTTTGAATTTTCATGTTGGTTATTTGCACTTGTTTGGCTTCACAGTTTTCGTAATTATTTGAAAATTTTAATAGTTGTACTTCACAAGTGCTGTCTTCTTGAATGGTTGTTGTCGTCATCGATTGGCATAAGTATTGGTTTGGTGTTACTTCAGTACATTTTTCGTTTGTATAACCATATCTCAGTTTATTTAAGGATAGGAATTTGGTTTTGGGTATGATAACTTGGTATGTGCTAGTAACTTTTGTTGGAAAAGCAAATAAATGATAATAATTATAATTATTACTTTCTACTATCGGGATCTCTATTAAAAATATTATTTCGTTATTCTTAATGTAGCCTTTGACTATGGCTATTTTTTCAAATATTAGAATGTTTGATTCTGTTACATCAAAAGGTAATTTACTGTTAGTTATAAATGATCTGATTCTTATTAATTCTTTTAATAAATCGGTTGGTTCAATGATACTAGAATGTAGGGTAATTAATTTTGCACAAGTTACTGCGTTTTCTAATGTTGCTAAAATTTGTTGAATTAAAGTAAGGGTTGATATTATTTGAGTAAATATTGTGTTTTGCATACTGCCTAGTTTATTGGTAATATACCGGGGTTGTTTTTTTATCTCGTCTATTATTATTTGATTGTCCGTTCTACCTGGGCGGAGGTTGACGGTAAGAGTGCTGATTTACCATCTGAAGTTACAGGGTGTCTTAAGTTTTTCAAATGAATGTACTTTGTTATTTTGCCGTTGTTTACTACTGCTATATTTTTTTGTCTGCTATTCTCTTAATTTTAAATGGTCCTAAATTTATGGGTGCCGTTTTACGTTGCTTGCTTTGAAAATTTTTCTCATACACGGTTTGTCCTATTGAAAATTTATTTGCGTCGGTATTTTTATTTCGGGTTGTGGTGATACGTTCCTTATCGTTATCTAATTTATCTTTTACTTTGTCGTAAATTATTGTTAGTTTTTCTTTGTGGTCTTTCGCATATTGTTGGTATACTTCTTTGTTGTAGTGTATGTCATAGGAGCTGCGTGAATCTGAATGTCCTAGAGTTAATTCTAAGGGTGTAAAATTTGTCGATGAGTGAATTGTATTATTATAGGCGATTAGTGCGTATGACATTAAATTGGTTATATGTTCCCTTTTATAATTTATTTTTAATAATCGAATTTGTTCTAACAGGGTTGAATTAGTCCGTTTGATTCAGGGTGGCTTTCCGTTATGAAATGAATTTTTATTTTGTGAAGTTCTAAAGTGTTTTGTATTGTCTCATTTTTAAATTCGCTACCATTATCTAAAGTTATTGTTTCGGGTGTTTCATAAAATCTAAAATACTGTAAAAATCCTTGAGTCACGTCGATTCTGTTTTTGAATGTGATTGGTATTGCTTGACCTATTTTTGTGAATGCGTCTACAATTGTTAAATAGTTTTGCGCTTCTACTACTAGAGTATCTTCATGTAGTTTTTGAAATGGTTTGTCGGGTGTTTTGGTTAACATTAAGGGTATCTTTGGGGGTTTTCTGTCGTATTTTGCTTTGTCACATAGTTCACATTGGTTAATGAAATCCGTGGTCAATCTTTCATGTCTTTGAAATAATAACGTCTTACAAGTTGCTTTATTGTTTCGTTAATTCCACGATGGTTGGGTTTTCCTTCGTGTTGATTCCTAATTACATCATTTATTTCGTCAGGGTCGTCTAGTGTTATTAATTTTCTCGTACATCTGTTAAGTTCCGGGCCAGGGTTATTGAATAATTTAACGTATAATTCTGAAAATCTTTTATATAAATGTTCGGTGTTAAAATAGAAATAAAATCGTTTTTTCTCGGGGGTGTATTCTTTTAGAATTTTAATTATTTGCTCTTCGTTGTCATCTTTGGTTATTTGAATTTGGTATATCTTTTTGTTATCTACGTTTGTATATTTTACGGGATTGGGGTTATTTAAAACTTCGGTAATTATAAATTGATTGGGTTTCATATCGATTGCTTCGTTTAAAATTTTAATCGCGGTTTATGGTTCTTCGTTTTGTGTCGTATGTATCGTGTCGATCTCGTCTGGATCTTCCCTTATTTCTGCTTCGTCTACGTTTCCTACAATGGATTCCGTTTCTAATGCATTGAGTTGTATTCTACTTAAAGCGTTGTTGTTATAAATTCCCTTTTTATACATAATTTCGTAATCGTATTCTTCTAGTCTGATTCGTCACCGTTGTAATTTTAAATTTGGTTCTTTAAGTTTGCATAGCCATACTAATGGTCTATGATCGGTGTATATGTAAAACTTTCTTCCATATAAGTAAGGTCTAAAATATTTTGTTGCTCAAATTATGGCTAATAATTCTTTTTTTATGGTGCTATATTTTTGTTCAGTTTCATTTAGGGTTCTGGATGCGTAGCTGATGGGTTTATCGCTACCTACTTTTCCTTGGCTCAATACTGCGCCTAATGCAACGTTCGATGCGTCTCTCGTTAGTATAAATGGTTTTGAAAAGTCTGGGTATTCTAATACAGGGTGATTCGTTAATATGTTTTTAATTTTGTCTACGGCTTTAATGAATTCCGGGGTGTGTTCAATTTTGTTTCCCTTTTTTAAACAATTTGTCAGGGGCTTGGTTATCTGAGCGTAACCTTTAATGAATTTGCGGTAGTAACCACTAAGTCCTAGAAATCCTTTAATTTCTTTTGTTGTTTTTGGTAAAGTGTAATTTAGAGCTGCATTTGTTTTGTCGGGATTTGGCATTACTGCTTGGGGTGTTATTATGTGTCCTAAAATGATACTTCCTTTTGTAAAAATTTACTTTTGTCCAATTGTACTTTGAAATGTGCTTGTCTTAGTCTTTCAAATACTTCTTTCAGTTTTTCTATGTGTTCTACCAATGATGTGGAATAAACTATGATGTCGTCTAGGTACACAAGGCATTTTCCATTGTGTATTCCTCGTAGTATATTGTCCATGATTCTCTGAAAAGTAGCGGGTGCGTTCTTTAATCCAAATGGCATTCGTTTGCATTCGTAATGTCCTCTAGGTGTGCTGAAAGCTGTTTTTGATATATCCTTTTCTTCCATTTCCACCTGATGGTATCCTGATGCTAGGTCTAATGCTGAAAAATATTGGCATTTGCATAATTTGTCTAGAATTTTGATTATATCTGGTAGTGGATATTTGTCATCTACGGTTTTTTTGTTTAACTTTCTGTAGTCTATTACCATTCTATACTTTCTCTTTCCGGTTGCGTCTAATTTCTTAGGTACTATTAACACGGGGCTGCTCCATGGTGAGTTGGAGTGCTGGATTATGTTTTGTTCTAATAAGTCTGCTACTTGTCTGTCCTCTTCTTCTTGGCTTGCATGAGGTAGTGTATATGCTTTTGCAAAAATTGGCTTGTTGTATGTTAGTTCGATATTATGTTTCACTGTGTTGGTGAATGTTAGTGGTATTCCTTCGCAATGGAATATGTCGCGGTATTCAAAACAAGTTTTTAATTGCTCTTTGCTCTTTTTGATTGATGTCGTTATTAAAGCGGATGTTACTTAAATTTTCTCTTAACATTCTGTCATGTTCTATTGGGTTGTAATCGTTTTCTAAATTTTTGTCTATTTCGATTTCGTTAAAATTTATTTCCTCTACGCCCTAGTTGATCGCAAACAAACGTTGATTTTTATATTAAGCAAATTGAAAAATAAAGTCAGATATTATAACGGCAATCCCAAACACGCCTGCATTTCACTTTCTTTTTCTTCGGTGTAGGAACACTTTATACGTAGGGTGTTCCTAGTCATACACATTGTTTACATGCAAATACCAAATTGCAATATAAATACGCTAATTTGATGCAGCAAATGTTACCATACATTTATAATGTGATTCAAAAGCTTGCATTTATAGATTAATGGTTAAACGTATAAATTTTATTGAGTGTTCGAACTTATTTCCAATTGGTTATGCCTTATAAGAGTAAGCACAACTTCCTTATTGAAATACCTAATATAGATCAATTTTTGAACATAACGATAGAAATACGTATCAGGTCAAGGTTAGTTCATTTTCCCAACAGTATTCCATTCCGTCAAAATGGCTAAGTTTTTAAATTAGAAGTGAGTTGAGTTTGATCTAAACGAAATCGACATAATACTTTATTTGGTAACCATCATTGCTTGAATAGAAAAATACGAATTGCCCTAGTATATCACTGAGACAAAGTTTTAAACTGTTTCGAGAGTGCAAAAATATAATGAAGTGAATACCGTACCTAGCTTATTCTCCTATTACATTTACATATAAACTGCATATTTGGTTGCTAACTCTGAAGAAGTTTCTTTAGATGTGAATTTTAGTAAAAACTGTAATAGTTGCATAATACAAAATTTTGTTAGTCTTGAAACAAATCTGTATATAAAACATTCCTTCCTTATTTGTATACTTTCCCATGAGACAAACTTTGAAAATGAAATGTGTGCATGCTACATTCAAGAAAAGAGAGCTTTGCATTTTGTATTCATGTCTCCTACTGATGCAATATCCGCAAAACCGCTTTAAACAAATGGATATAACCGACTAGAAGCTGTTCAGCATATGGTTACGGATTGCATCGAAGTTAACACCACAAAACGTCAAACACGGATGCTGGATGCTTACATACACCATTCGGGAAAATTTTCAACCAGAATGCGCATTGATCCAGCTTAGTTCTAGATTTTCCCACTACGTGCAGTTCGTATTCGTCTTTTCGGCTCTGGTTCAGTTTGACGTCATGACTCGAATTGGATACACGTAGTCGTTCTTACGCGAGCTTTCCGTACGTAGACGTATAGCCGCGGCGCGTACTTAACTTTTAAAAGTATCGTTTGTTTGAGTTTTAAAAGTGTTTATTAAATTATTTAATAAAATATTTTATAAATAAAATTTTTTAATTTAAATTTAGTTTTTGCATCTGTTTGTTGGTGTTTAGTTACACGCATGAATTAAAGTGTTCGCAAATCGCGAAAAGTGTTAAATTATCCATATGTTTTGTATAGTTACACTGTGCTGTGATATAATCAAAACTGCAAAATTATTTTGCCTTATGTGTAAAGTTTAGTATATGTCCATGTATAAAAAATTTAAATTATAAAGCAGTGCCTTCAGCTTTGTCGATATTACTCCAATCAAAGAAATCACTTCAGTGGTGTATGTAAAATATAGGTACAAAATAACTAAATTTTCTATTTCATTAAGGATTTCGAAAGTTTATATAATGTTACGCGAGTTTCAAAAATTTATATGTTAACGATGGTTGAATCCAACGCAAACTGTAGCCGAAAGTGTACCAATCATACAGCAGTAGTAACTCCTGATAAAGCATGCTCATTATCTCGACGAAGAAGACATAAAACTGTTCATTTTGGAGACAATTTATTATTGCAGGTTTGTGCTAATGCTAATGCAGGCGCTCACGTAACAACCAAAATGGAACCAAATGTGCAACATTTGTTTAGTTTTATTGAAGCTGTTTTAAGCGCGTGGGTAAACGAAGAGGGTTTAACATCACAAGGTGAAGTTAGTGAAGCTGACGAAAAAACGCTCCTAAGGAGACGGTATAAGAAACATTGCGATAAAGTTAAACGTCTCGACATCAAAAGACTTGTTGCAGAGGTTTCAAAATTAAATGGAACTAGATATCTTGGAGCTGTTAGATATCGCCATATACACTGGAAGGAAAAACCAAATGCAGACGGATGCAATGAAACATTCCTACGAAAGGTATGCGTTAAATTATCACATATATTGCGTTGCTCATATGTAAGACTTCTTTAATTTAATCAAACTGCTCAGAGTGAAATGGTAAATGTATGATGTTTACCTGTTTCTTTTTCTATTTGCTACCAAAGCGAATTTTCCAGGCGTTTTTCTGCTTTCGCAGAAAGCTACAACTCTAAGTTTCGCCTAATTTATTTTGAATGTGAATAGCTATTCTCGTCTATGGCCTTAGCCAGCTGAAGTGTGCGTATCACAAAGCTATTCTGACATAGATTAAAGTTTATGCCAACCTGAAAAACGTTGCTGACTTTGGAATAGGGTAGTTGATAGTTTGGAAACACCGACTCTTATTTTTATAGTACTTTTGCGTAAAGCCTTTTAAAGTTTAAGCGGAAATGATTTTGCTAAGGGACACTTTAGAATATTAGTTTCCGCTTTGCTCAATTCGATCTGATGTTATGTATTTTACATAATTTTATATATAATTATTTTATTTACTCTAGGAATTGAAATTACTATATAAATCACTTTTAACGTTTTTAGTAAGAACACACAAAACTTGTCCAATAAAAGTAAGATACCATAGATCACAGAAGGAGATAATTTGGTCATGATTATTGCAATACCGAGAAGCTTAATTGCAACTTGTAACTTATACAGTCCAATCAGTTAACGTTGAGGATCTAGGTATACTAGCTTTTTGATTGTATTGTATTGTATTGTATTGTATATCTTTATTATTTAAATAGCATTGATGCAAATAACTATTAACTCAAGAAGTAATTCTAGCGAGATTTGGACTATGAAGTCCACTCTAACACCTAACTAGAGATTACTTCAAAATTGACAGATAACTAAATAAAAATATTAAAAATAAAAATAAAATAAGCATTTTTTACAGTGTTTAAACAAATAAATAAATATTCCTTAGCCATACATATACATACTCGTACATATGTTTACATCTGCTTAATTATGCAAACGGATTTTTGTGCAGACATTGTACAATTTAGTGCCATATGGCGCTAAACTGCGATCCATAAATTAACACAAATTTATCTTAGTTGTCGCAGTATTGCATACCTGCTAACTAGTCAACTTCTTCCTATTTATTTAACGTCGAGTTTATCAGGGATTGAAACAGTGATTATTATCGGGAGCAAAACTAAGTTCATGAATTTTCTTTTTAATTGTATTTTAGAGGACTCTACAATAAATATAATTTCAGAAGCATGTATGTAGTTATGTATTGTCCAGTTGGAAGATGCTGTTTGATCACGTCAATATATGTGTATAGGGGATTTCGACCACCATGATAAAAACGTGACAGCAATTGTTTCTAAATAGATTAAATTATTATCTCATTTAAGGAGTTGCATAAACAGATATTTTTATGCAGACAGTCAAAATATCTAATTGCAGATGATGTAAATAACTATAGGAAGCACAAGTGATCACTTCTAAGTTATTTTTGGTGAAACAATCGTATGTAGTCAAAAATCAGTTACAACGTTTTGTATATACTAAAACTTCTACATAATTTTTCATTATTCTCTAGCTTACATTAGGTGTTTCTTGGAGAATATCTTAACACACCTTATACGGTTTTTGTGGGAGTAAAAGCTTTTTATCGTAAGCGAATTGACAATTGCCGTAATTGCTTAAGAAAAAGCGTTTTTGAAAAATATCGAATCACAAACTATTACATATAAAATTTAAACGCTTTTTTGTAATTTAACAGTTACTAGTGCGTAGTTGCTCAAGTTTGTGGTTAACTTATAACATTCTACTGAAACGAATTCTGTAATAATGCGCCGTCTTAAGCATTATTATAGTTGTAAGAGCGGTAAACTAGTGTTTTGAATAGAGTAACATAGTTATCTGCGAAATAGTTTATGGTATAGATAGTAAATGTTTGAGTTCTTAATCGACTCGCCACTGGATCATTTGACGTTCCTGTACAAATTAATTTTTGCCACCTTCCCCATTAGTTTTACAAACTTTTGTTTGTTATCTAATGGATCAATATTTACTAAAAATGTGGACTGATTCAAATTAATTCACGCAATGGGTTAAAGAAATAACAATATAAACGTCACTAATGCTATTTCTATTTCACGATTTTTACAGTGCAGTAGTGGGAACAGTTTGAAAAGTCACTTTTCGCGCTCTTGTTTTGGAAAGCTTTCTAATAACCTTTTCGAAATCAAGTATCCCACACAGTTCATGTTCTATTACTAAAACAGATACAGCTGATCGCCTGTCTTGGCTCACATAAGACCGTAAATAATATTTTTATAATTTTCAGTTTTAAAAAAGAACGTTCACACGTTGACACGTTGACGTAATTGAAAATTGATAACAAGAATAAGCTTCAGTAGTATAAATTATAACACCATCTAAACAATTGGCTGCATAGCTCAGTTGGTTAGAACGTTGATCCAGAAATTCAATGGTCACAGATTCAAATCCTGCTGTAGCCGTTCTTTTAGCGGTTTTCAATTACTAGTTCAATTTGAAATGGTAATTTAACTTTACATAAAAAAGTTGGGTTCTTATTTCATCTTAAAACTGTTTATATATATATATATATATATATATATATATATATATACATATACATATATAAAAACAAACGTTTTTTTGGTCAATGAAGGCAAAATTCTAATTCGATATAATTAATTAAAATGTTCGGTGTTCGGTGTACAAACCTATGTTCTATATTAGCTAAATCGATGGACATTTTACGCATAAGGTTCGAAAAAGACATGCACATGCTCGTTATTCCGTTCAATAAAAGTCATAATTTATACGAGAAGCAGCGATATTGAAAGAAATTTTCTATTTATAAAGCAATCATTTAGAGCGATTAAAAATTAAAGTGATTGGAATTTACCTATGATAAAGCAGGTCAATTTTATATTTTTTTCTATATTATTATTTGTAGATATTGTACTTTAAAATTTTTATTTAACATTAAAAAACTAATGTATTCGAGCAGGAGAGCCTTTTCATGTTCTACTGACTGAAATAATCAAGAAAATGGATTTTTAAATTTAGATTAGAAATTCTGCGTCTGTTGTATAGAAAAGTGTGTTTTACTGTCTCACTACAGTATAACAATAAATATTTGGCATCCAGCTTGTGGAAATTTAACATCACATCTATATATATATTTATATATATATATATATATATATATATATATATATATATATAATAAAGTGAGTCTTACTGTTCTACTACAGTATCGCAAGAAATATATTGGCATCCAGTATGTGGGGCTTGCTTTGACAACGCCTCGCGTTGGGCGTTACTAAGAGAGTGCTGTGTCACGGTCGAACTTTGATTAGTCGCTAAAAGGATGCTGTGCCAACCGTAGAAAAATGGGAATTTATAATTGTTATCTTATCGTTCTTTCTAACTTTTTTTTTGCTTGGTTAGGTCAGCGGAAAGTATACTATGGAATTTACAAAATAAAATAAAACCCAGAAATCTCAAAAAAATCATTTATACATTCACAAACAATTCCTTTTTCTACATAAGAATATACAACAGTTTACAGCATAATTTTTAAACATGAAATTATTCCTAACAAGTACCTATTTACTTAATTATTAACATATTCCCTACCTAATCTTTGCTAAAATTTACAGAACTCGAATCTCTTCTCTAGTGGATAATTTACCTGGCTTTTACTACCCTGAAGGAAGAGTGTAACTGGTCAATGATGCTTCACAGATAATCTATTAAAGGTCAAGATGTTTCGAACGCTGACCTAAAAACTTTCTGGTAAAAAACCGCTCATAAAACGAAATTAAAATGAGAACTTAATCTACCTAAATTCAAATGATAAAATACTCAAGTATCAGTTACAAAAAAAGAAATCCAAAATCAATACTTGCGAAATCAAATAGCGCTTATCCAACTTACTATTAACGGTGGTAAATATCTTCCACCTCCATTTTATAATTAACGTTAAAATCCCAGTTTCTAGTTTGTTTATATATTTTTAAATCTCCATTTAGAATCTTAATTTTCAAAGTCCATCTTCTATTTTTCAATTAATTAACTAGCTGTTCTTTTGCATTATAATTGTCTATTCGAAAATTGTTCAATTCTTGTAATGTTTTAATAATAATTATGTTCCATATTTATGCGGAATTACGTTTTAAGATTTACTTCTTTATTCTAAGCACATCTTAAATATTAAATACTGTATACACGAAGCATACTTAATCAATGACTTTTCTCAAAGTAACATGCTCGACGTCCTAAAATGAATCGTGACTGTATGAATGATTGAATCGTTCCAACCGAGTTCAGGTTTTTATATTAATTTATCTAACTACGTCATAATTTCCATACCATTCCAGATTTAATTGGAAGAATTACTCACTTGAGCGTTGTAATTTTACAGGAAATTGCGCGTTTTAATGGTCTAATTGGTGTCAACTATTATTTATGTTTTATGGTAAAAGGCGCTGTTTATACTTGTCTAATGCACAAAGTTATCCGCTACTATCTCCTTTCGTATGTCACACGCAAGGCTACTAAAACTATAAACCTCGCGTTATTTTATCTCTGCTTCATTTTAAAATTGTATCAACCTCGGACTTCTTTGTATCGGCGTTTAATAACTAATTGGGTTTAAAAAATATTTTTTAGGAAATATGACAAATTTGTCTTTATTAGTAATCTACCAGAGAATTCTGGAATATAGCTTAAATTTAAGTTATTTCTAGTACTTTTGATGAGAGCTTTGTTTTCAAATGCTCTACACACTCTGTAGTTACGTAATAGACGCGAATTATGCTTTTTATTAATGCGGATAAATTTAATGGCTTTGTACATGCAATGCGCTTGTATTATACAGGGGGGAACAATGAATATTTGGAAATTCCAATTCTTCCCGGATTCTTTCTATTTGGGAGAGTCTTTATTTCTGGAATTTGGGTATCAATGACCTCTGGTGATCTCTTTGTAACGTCAATTTATATATATATATATATATATATATATATATATATATATATATATTGCTGTGTATCCCTGTATTAGATTCGAGCCTCACGAATTGGGCGTCATGTATGCTGTGAAACCTCCTAAATTAACTGGTCCGTCGACTTTCTTCTGTTCATCGCCTTGTCTGCTCCCCTAGATAAACCTTCATCCTCATTCATAAAAAAAAACAAACACATTCCTACCACAAACATCAACGTTAACTCTATTTACATCAATATTCACAATACATTAAAATTTCAAAATTAAAAATTCAGCATAAATTTCAGTATCAGAAAATTTCAAGATTTAAATTTGTTATCATTTTAATGTGCATCCAAAATTAAAGTCCTTGTAGGATGCCTACTAATTAATGTAACAATATATGCAGACCTGAGTCTGAGTACAAAAGGAGCATCTACCACCCCTTTACGTTAATTAACCAGGTTCGTCTAATTGAGCTCAAAGACATACCCAAATTTTCATCAAGACCATAAATACTAAATACTCCTTTCGAATTAAACAAGAAAATTTCACCTTAAAATTAAAAATTTGTTGTTAGTACAACTGCATTACTGTCCATTTTAAGTAAATAAATTATAAAGTTATTCAACACACACGAAAACATCAAAGTTCAAACAAAATAGTATAATTTACCTGAAGGTTACTGCACTCGTAGCTTCAATGTACCTCGTCCCTTTTGTTAATCACACCATTCCAACTGGGTTATATTTACGGCTTCTGATTCTCAACGCTTTTAAAATTTCTCCACCACCATTCATCTATAGTTGTTTCAGGGCTTTTCCGGAACTCATCTGTGTATATCTGAACCTTGTTTTGTGGATCCAGTCATGTTTATGAACCATTTAATTATTAACACCCCCGAAAAATAGCAAAGAAATTCATGCTTTTTTACCAATATACGCCAAAACTGCCTACTTTTGTGTATTCATTTGTCGTTGTAAATTTTACTAATTGGTACAGTGATATTAAACTTTATTACCTTGTATCTTCTTTTCTAAGTGCACTAAAGTACATTCATTGTAGCACGTAAAGAACAAGCTGTTTTAAATCACAAAAATATTCGAGCAAACTGTTTAAATTATTTAATCAAAACCGGAAAACTAAAAAGCACTGTTTAACGCATTGAATGAAGTCGAAGATCTAAGAGAGCTTGTTCATATTAACCTCGGTATATATAGAGGTTAGCCTGTCTGTCGGTCTAGTCCCCAAAACGGACAATTCTAAAGAATTTCGCATGCTAGGTTCCCATTCCGCAGCCCGGCATGCGATTTTTACGAAATTTGCACTCGCACCAGTTACATCTCAGAAATTTCGACACGGCTCGCAAAGTCTGGAAATAACTAATTGAATTTTATACAGAAATGTTATTTTTACCTCTCAATTTTGCCTTTTATTTTTACCCAATCGCAACCCCGTGACGTTGCTCTACTCACGCCTTTTACTATATGTGTCTCGGTCTTGCGCATATTATCTGTCTCTATCTAACCTGTTCTTATTGGTGCAAATTGATATTCTTTATTATCGATTATTTCAGTCCATGTGGACTGTGAAATAACCCACCTTTAGCATTTCTCGTAACTATTATGCGACGGTTTCTCCAACATTCTCTGTAACCATTAATTATCTGCAAAATTTACGCAGAATGAGCTTTTTAAAAATACGCAGGTGTTCAAACATAATAACACTTCGACGATTTGCATTTTATTGGGTTTTTTCAAGTTTTTATAGATATTATATGTTACTAATGGTTCAATTAACTTCAATTAAAATTAATACCCTTTAATTTTTAGTGACTCCTAATCAAATATTCAATTATTATCAGTACATTTTGTTAAATACCGGTTACTTAAAATAGAGTTAATTAATATAAATTTTGCACGTAATTTCTCTTTGTTTCTTTACAAGGAATAATTAAATTACATGTAGAGCTTTTTAATACTGCTTCCTTTTTTTTATAGCAAGCGTCTTGTAGATGATTTAAATCTCTTATGTTTAATGAAACGAATGAATTTTTATGCTTCACGGTTTTTTTAATAACGCGTACCTTTTCCCAAAGCTCCTACACGGTGATTAAAATTATTTGATGTGATTATTTAATTTTCTACCCTGGTCTAAATATGAGTATTTTCCCCCTATTTGAATACAAATAATCCCACTTATTTGAATGCAAATATAAAGCATTTAGACAAAAAAAATTTACAAAAAAAATTGCCTATCTCTCTCTACCCTTATCTATCTAACTTACCTAACTTATATCCAATCCAAAAAAAATATTTACACCTATCCTATATCCCTATCCTATTCCTAACTCTCACCTAATTTTATAAACCGAAATTATCCCTAACTTCATCCCCTCTACCTATCCTATTCTTAACTTTTAACTAATCTTCACTATACTTTACTTCCCCCTACCTAATCCTATATACCTGTCCTACTCTTACTCTATTCCTAACTCTCCACTAATCTTATATGAAATATCTATACTTAACCTATCTTTTTTCTTCCTACATTTACTCTTTATTCACATCCTAAACCTATTTCTACTTATCTCCCATATTTATCCTATACCTAGCTTTATTTTCTATAACTATACTAAAATTCACCTATCTCTATCCTTTGTTCATCAAGTTATTTAAATCTAACTCTCTTCTTGACCCTCCAAGTCTTTCTTCTCACCAACCTAATACTCTTCATCCCTATTTCTCCCCCTTCTATATCTATGTTTATCATCCCTATTATCTCACATACAATAAACTTATCATCCCTATTATCCTGACTTTTACATATTACTTCTTCTTCACTCCCTACACTTGTCTGTTTCTTTTTTATTTATTTTTATTTTCTTTTCTGCCGACAAACCAAACGATACTAGCTTAAAATTCTCGATTTTTCTCTCTACGGAAAATCCTGTGTACCTTCTAGAATTCTTGTGTAATGGAATCCGCCAGAATGAATTCCTTAAATCTACTTTATTAAAAACAAACTTGCCACTTAACCTCGTCAAAAATGTGTCCACGGATGGTGGACAATGGAATTGCGGTTTGGTCCCTTGACTAATTTTTCGTGCATCTTTATTTAATTCTGCCTTCACCTGCTCCCGATATGCTGCTGTTGCTTCTACCCCCACTAATTCTGCATGTTTTAGTACTAAAGCTTGAACCTCTACTCTCCTATCCTCTGGACATCTTATCGTGTTGATCTGTTTAACTTCATCATCCTCCACCTCTACTACATTAATACTAAACCCCGTGTCATCCTCTGTGACTTCATAACTGCCCTTCCATGGCACTACCCTATCATTAATCCTTATTACCTTCCGTTCCATATCTATCAACACCCCTAACTTCATCATACAGTCAACACCTAAAATGCTCTGAAACTTCAGTCCAGGTACAATTACAAACTCCTGTTCACAGCTTAAATCTCCTATATTTATCCTAAGCACCACAACACTATTTACTACAGCAAACTTCTTTTTATTTGGAGCTACTAAATGGCTACGCTTTATAGGCATAATTCTATCACAAACCTTATCCCTAATTTCGCTGACGAATTCCTCCGATATTAAACTCGCCTCTGCCCCTGTATCAAGTAATACTTCTACATTATTCTCAAAAATTCCTATATTAATAATTGGCAAACATAATTTTTCCTCAGTTTCTGGCTCTACTTCCTCCTCAATTTTGAAAAATTCACGTGGATGTTCATATACATTTACACTGAAATCTAGTGGTCTGTCGCGTTCTAAAAATCCTGTCCAGGTCTGTTTTCCCTACTCGGTCCTGGTCTAGCCGTCACCTCAGCGTATGTCCTAGGCGTTTCCACTCGTTCCGTGTCTGTATTAGCTGTCCCCCTCATGTCCGGTGAACTATTCCTTCTGGTAGGTTCCGGTCTCGGTGCAGGTCCCCTTCCTAAACTATTACTTCTAACGTATGGTGGTCGCTGTTCCCAATTCTGTCGCTGGTATCCGTAACTATTCCCCTTCTAGCATAGTTGTCCCGTCTATTGTCATACCTAACTGTGTTGATCTGTCTATCCCTATTATCCCGAGGTCGTCCACTACTTACGTCGTCGTACCTCTGCAGGTATTCTAAAAACATTTCTCTGTCCACTATGTTCTGTAGTGCTACGTGTTGTCTTACTTCTACCTCGAAGTGTCGTGATAAATACTTGATAATTTGTCGGTCCGTCAGTGGTGGGTTCAGTTGCTTAGCTATGCTATACTTGCGTATAGCATATTGCTCCCTACTTCCTGAAAATTCTCCCTTAAATTTCCCTGTGATTAAGTCGTCTCGTACCTGATCTTGTCTGTGGTCACTCCAGTAGTGCTTTAAAAATCTGTCTTCAAAGTCCGTGTAAGTGTCTATGTCCTGTCCTACTAAATTGTACCATGCTTCCGCGTTGTCCTTTAATAAAGCCTTTATCGTATTCAGTTTAGTCTGTTAGTCAAATAAATTTCCCACTAGATTTCTTACACTATTAATAAAAATTTGTGGATTTACCCTGTTATCGCCAGAAAACTTCATGTGTTGGTCCAATGATACCTCCACCTGTATAAAATCTGGGACATCCCCCCGTTAAATTTGACATGTTGTATTTGATACTACTAACTTCGCGTTCTACCCTGCCTAACTGATCCCTACATGAGTCCGTTACTTCAGTCATTTTTACATTAATCTCTTCTTCACAAAAAATGCGTACTTCGGACCTTAAATGTCCCATTTCCTGTCGAAGACCTGTAATATCACGCTCATTTTATCAACCCTATTTTCAACTTCCCCCATTTTCACGGTAAGACTATTTTTAAACTCTGTAAATTCTCTCGTCGATTTTTCTATTTTATCCCCTAATTCCTGATTTAATTGGTCAAATTTCTTATTCGATTCTTCACTCATCTGCTCAAATTTTCGATTTGAGTCCTCTCTAACCCCACTTAACGTCTCATTCATTCTTTCAAGCATCCTCATTATCATCTCGTTTCCTTGATCCCCTGATTCCGTCCTCGACTGATCTCTACTGCCTCCAGCTTCTTCCATTTTCGAATTTTTTTCACCCAATGCACTATCGTTACTTCCAATTTCCACTCCTTGACTCATTAACCACTCTTTTCTCTGCCTACGTTCTAATCACTCACACACACTCTAAAAATACTCTTAAATTTATACACACACAGAAACTCTCTCTCTCAGATCGCCAGTTTCCTGGAATAAAATCACAAAAATTTTATTTGGAACTCGAGCCTCACTTTTGGGTCGCCAAAGAATGCTGTGTATCCCTGTATTAGATTCGAGCCTCACGAATTGGGCGTCATGTATGCTGTGAAACCTCCTAAATTAACTGGTCCGTCGACTTTCTTCTGTTCATCGCCTCGGCTGCTCCCCTAGATAAACCTTCATCCTCATTCATAAAAAAAAACAAACACATTCCTACCACAAACATCAACGTTAACTCTATTTACATCAATATTCACAATACATTAAAATTTCAAAATTAAAAATTCAGCATAAATTTCAGTATCAGAAAATTTCAAGATTTAAATTTGTTATCATTTTAATGTGCATCCAAAATTAAAGTCCTTGTAGGATGCCTACTAATTAATGTAACAATATATGCAGACCTGAGTCTGAGTACAAAGGAGCATCTACCACCCCTTTACGTTAATTAACCAGGTTCGTCTAATTGAGCTCAAAGACATACCCAAATTTTCATCAAGAACATAAATACTAAATACTCCTTTCGACTTAAACAAGAAAATTTCACCTTAACATTAAAAATTTGTTGTTAGTACAACTTCATTACTGTCCATTTTAAGTAAATAAATTATAAAGTTATTCAACACACACGAAAACATCAAAGTTCAAACAAAATAGTATAATTTACCTGAAGGTTACTGCACTCGTAGCTTCAATGTACCTCGTCCCTTTTGTTAATCACACCATTCCAACTGGGTTATATTTACGGCTTCTGATTCTCAACGCTTTTAAAATTTCTCCACCACCATTCATCTAAAGTTGTTTCAGGGCTTTTCCGGAACTCATCTGTGTATATCTGAACCTTGTTTTGTGGATCCAGTCATGTTTATGAACCATTTAATTATTAACACCCCGAAAATAGCAAAGAAATTCATGCTTCTTTCACCAATATACGCCAAAACTGCCTACTTTTGTGTATTCATTTGTCGTTGTAAATTTTACTAATTGGTACAGTGATATTAAACTTTATTACCTTGTATCTTCTTTTCTAAGTGCACTAAAGTACATTCATTGTAGCACGTAAAGAACAAGCTGTTTTAAATCACAAAAATATTCGAGCAAACTGTTTAAATTATTCAATCAAAACCGGAAAACTAAAAAGCACTGTTTAACGCATTGAATCAAGTCGAAGATCTAAGAGAGCTTGTTCATATTAACCTCGGTATATATAAAGGTTAGCCTGTCTGTCGGTCTAGTCCCCAAAACGGACAATGCTAAAGAATTTCGCATGCTAGGTTCCCATTCCGCAGCTCGGCATGCGATTTTTACGAAATTTGCACTCGCACCAGTTACATCTCAGAAATTTCGACACGGCTCGCAAAGTCTGGAAATAACTAATTGAATTTTATACAGAAATGTTATTTTTACCTCTCAATTTTGCCTTTTATTTTCACCCAATCGCAACCCCGTGACGTTGCTCTACTCACGCCTTTACTATATGTGTCTCGGTCTTGCGCATATTATCTGTCTCTATCTAACCTGTTCTTATTGGTGCAAATTGATATTCTTTATTATCGATTATTTCAGTCCATGTGGACTGTGAAATAACCCACCTTTAGCATTTCTCGTAACTATTATGCGACGGTTTCTCCAACATTCTCTGTAACCATTAATTATCTGCAAAATTTACGCAGAATGAGCTTTTTAAAAATACGCAGGTGTTCAAACATAATAACACTTCTACGATTTGCATTTTATTGGGTTTTTTCAAGTTTTTATAGATATTATATGTTACTAATGGTTCAATTAACTTCAATTAAAATTAATACCCTTTAATTTTTAGTGACTCCTAATCAAATATTCAATTATTATCAGTACATTTTGTTTAATACCGGTTACTTGAAATAGAGTTAATTAATATAAATTTTGCACGTAATTTCTCTTTGTTTCTTTACAAGGAATAATTAAATTACATGTAGAGCTTTTTAATACTGCTTCCTTTTTTTTTATAGCAAGCGTCTTGTAGATGATTTAAATCTCTTATGTTTAATGAAACGAATGAATTTTTATGCTTCACGGTTTTTTTAATAACGCGTACCTTTTCCCAAAGCTTCTACACGGTGATTAAAATTATTTGATGTGATTATTTAATTTTCTACCCTGGTCTAAATATGAGTAATATATATTTATATATATATATATATATATATATATTACTTATGAAGGGGATAGTTTGTAGAAAATAGCGCTCGCAGCATCTGGACCTATAATAAATTATCTGTGGAGAGTTATTGGGCAATCACATTTCACGAACATGGTAATAAAAGATAGACAAATTATCCACGCGTAAAAGGATTTTTAGCTGTTAACAAAGAGTAGGTAAGGATGATTTTAGTATATAGGTAATCGTTAGGAATAATTCTCTGTAAGAACTTAAACTGAAAACTGTTTTATAATTTTTTTTTGTATAGAAGTTTTCTTGAGATTGCTGTGCGTTATTTCATCTTTGTAATTTTTACACTTTAATTCCCGTTGAGCTAGCCAGGCAAAGAAAAAAAAAGAAGGTATGGCAGCAATTTCATATTTAGTAGTTGCATTCTCGTTGAGTGCTGTTCACCGTACCTAAGTCACAGCAAGTGGCGCTCCTACTGCTTCGAAAAACTATAAAGTTGAACGTCAATACTTGCTATGTAATTCTACTCAAACGTCAATACCTGCTACGATATAAATTTAACTTCTAGATACGCCTCGCAAGTAGCTCATCCAAATACCAGAATACCCAAAATCAAATACCACCAATGAGACAAATACAAATATAATGAATCAACGATACCCCTCTGAAAACAATATTTTAAATACACAATTCACAATTATTTTCTTTATCATTCTTAAGAAACAATATATAAAGACCTAATTAAATATTTTTTATATATGTGTATATATATATATATATATATATATATATTTATTATTTACACCCCTTTTAAATAATCAGTACTATCGAAAGTCATCTAATTTAACATCCCTCCTTTAATATCGTATTAAACCTGCAGCATTCAGTATGTTTATTCTCTTCAATGTAATCACAAATTCACTATTTGAATTTGAAACTCCAAATGAATTTATTTTAGTTGACTTTGTACACACGATATCTGCTATAAAATGTAGTTCGTGACCTAATAAAGAATTTTTTATGAAGTTACTTAATTACAACAAAATAGTTTATATTTCGGACCTTCTTTAACATATAAGTGTTGTAGTTTGCTATCAAAATTATCAAAGTTCAATATTTTGCTTTTCGGGCATCGGTCGCAAAAGCTAGATATACAGGTTCCAATCCTGTCCGGGATCTTATATTTTCCATCTTTAAACTAATAACCTATTCGAAGTGATCATTTATTGCATAAAAGTCTAAGTTTTTATTTCATTTTATTAACTAATACCTTAGCATTAATCAACCCTCTTGTGCAATTATCCTATATATATATATATATATATATATATATATATATATATATATATATATATCTGTGTGTGTGGGTGTGTGTAAAATGTTTCTTGACCTTTAAAATTTCAATTTGTATGTAAAATTTCTTGGGATGTAGGTCATAATAGTAAAAATGCTTTTTAATATTTGTAATAAACATTACGCGTTTCGGTGTATTAAACCATGATCACATGTTTAAGTCTACAATAAATATAAAAATATTAAAACTTAAATAATTTATAATAAGTCAATCTAAAAAATTTTTTAAAAGAAAATTTAACTGGTACACAACTCACCTCCTAACATTGAAGAAATCAGTTTACAATTAATATAAAGCATAGAACACAATTTACTATGTACTTCTTGGTTAATGTATATTAACTTGATTTATTATTTTTGTTAGAAACTAAACATATTAAATATATATACATATATATATATATACATATATATATATATATATATATATATATTTAATAGTTGTCTTACAGCTGTAATTTTGGGCGTCGCAATTTGTCTTTATCTGACATAAGTCAAAAACCTGACACTGTCAAATATGATTGACAAAAATGCCACACGTAATTGAAAGTTAGGTTGATGTATAGTTGCGTACATGATTTAGATTTGTATAATTCTCTAATTGTCATATCCTGTCTCAGTGGCGTAATTGAAAAACGCATCGGCCGCGAAAGCTGATGATACAAGTTCGAAGCTGTCCGGGACCTTATATTTTCCATCTTTCATTTACTAGCTCAATTTGAAATGATCATTTGGGTTATGTATAAAAAGTCTAAGTTATTATTTCATCTTATTAACTAATACCTTAGTTTCTATCAACTAAATACAATAGTATGAAATTAACACAAAGACGGGGGTGGAATTTGTTGGTTTCGGTAACAACTTTTATAGCAAATTCATGCCATTGCAAACTCACGCTCTGAAGTGATAATTAAATTCTGATCGACATAGTAAAACTTGTTTAGATTCTATGTGGGCGATTAAAAATCTGCTCTTGGATGAAGCTTTAAAATCGTATGGCAATGCTAGTGATTTTGGTGAAATATCGTTTTCAAAAAGGCACACCAAGATACACTATATTAAGTTATAGCCCTTCACATCAAGGAACTGGATTTTCTCAATTGTTTCATATTGCCGTGTGAAGGAAAACGAAATGCAAATATATAAAATCAAGCTTCTAGCATGGCTGTAGCGTTCTCAAAATAAAACATTTTGTTATATAATCCAATCTAGGATATCTCCAATCTCAATACTTTGATCCCATAAGCGACAAGCGAAATCACCGATCTTTTACTAACACTCCTTAGACAGATTTCCTTTTATATCCTAAGTAAGCAATTCTTGGCTTACGCAATGTTTATCAGCCCCTATTTTTATCTGCTAAATAAAATAAATTTTACTTCGCGTTTCTATTTTCGATATCAGTCAAGGTTTGTTAAATATGTTCTAATTTACTTTAAATTCTATAAAATTTATCGACTGAATTATTTATTATTATTTATTATTTTGCAAATTCAGTCAGAAATTAACTAACGTTTATTGGTACATAAGTAAAAAAAATTAATATCTAAATAATGTATTTTGAAAAGGTATAGTAGACGAAGTTATTAGCTTGGAGATATTTTGCTATTTTTTATTTAGATATTTAAAAAAAACAGTAGACAATTAGAAGCTTTCCTCATAAAATAATTAATAAGAACAAGTTTCCCTTTCACTACTGCAAACCATTTGAAAATTGACAGCATAGTTTTACAGTACGGGAATGTATAGGACGTCAACAGTGTTTCTACTTTTTTTACCAATCGATCTTTCGGCACACAACTTTTGGAACTTAACTTCATACCTAAAACCCAACTTTGTCTACCTAATACAAATTTACCACAGTAACGTCGAATTATCTATATTTAACCCGTTCTGAATGACCTGCGCACCTTCAAGAAGTTCTAGATTACTGGGACGGGGAACGGCTTCAGAAATCCAGTGATCTAAAGAACCGAACTATTGGTTCTGATACTGTTGTGATTTTAGCTGATAATTGCTCTAACAAACTAGCGGGTAAGTTTGCTAGTAACAATCGATATCGTGTTTGTTCGGATCGTATACCGTAAGCTGCGAATGAAGCTTCCGTACATAGAAACCATAGCTCTGGCGTTGCCCTCTAAAACTCCGTTAATCCAATTTGGCTCTTGACCGTTTCGCCGGAGGTTGATGCCTGCGCGTGGTGTTCGTTAGTTTCCATGTTTGTCGGTTTATTAATGTAGCGACTGTTATTCTTGTGTCGGGTATGTAGTAATCAATGTATAGTGATTGCGTGTATTTCTTAATCGGGGTGATCCATGTGTTGACCGAGTTTAAATGGTGCTTGCTAACCTTTGTCGTGGTTGTTGAGGTAGTGACCGTGGTAACGTAATGTAAAGTGACCGTCTGGTTGCGTGCTATTTTGTCGGGGTTACCATTGCGTGTTCTTTATCGGAGTCGCCAATGTAATGTAGTAACTGTCAAGGTGCGCGTTGTTCTTCGCCGGGGATACCATTGTAATGGCCCGTTGGTTGTGTGTTCTACTTTGTCGGGATCACCAATGTAATGTAGTGAACGTTAAGGTGCGCGTTCTATCACGTCGGGGTCACCAAAACATTAAAAAATAGGAGAAATAGGATGTTAAGCCACATATTAAGGCATGAAGGAATAGTGCGGAATATATTAGAAGCAGAGATAGGAAAAAAGAGAAGTAGAAGTAGACCTAGGTTAAACTATAGCACACAGATAGTGGGAATTTCAGCGAATGTGTAGGCTAGCTCAGTATAGAAATATATGAAGGTACGCGTCCCAGTTCCAAGATGGAAAAACTAATGACGAAAAAAATCACTTTACTTTTAAACATGATGATTATTATAAGCAACTACAGGTATTGGTTGTGCAATATTCTTAAATAATGTTAATTGTGCAAACGAATTTACTGGAAAACTACTAATTCGACAAATGTCTAAGCGTGGGGGGATCTTGGCAGCCACAGGCTGCTTAGTCTCCTTCGCATACCACTGAATTTCCGTGATATAGAGCAAACTACTAAGAAAATTTAATGACGAAAAAAATAAGTGCAGTTAAACCTGATGACTATTATTAAGAGCTACAGGTGTTGGTTGTGAAATATTTTCAACTAAGGTTGATTGTGCGAAAGGATATATTAGAAAACTATTAATTCGGAAAATGTTTAAGTGCTGTGGGAACTTGGCAGTCAAGACTGCTTATCCCTTTTCAAATACTCTAGATTTGACTTTCCAATGCTACATCCCAAGGTACTATATTGGCCAGGAAGCGAGTTCTTTTTACGTGGAAAATTTGAAATTTTGCCGAACCCTTGCTGTTCCAAACAATGTAGGATCTTTAACGTGCGTGACAACACTCACACACGGAACCTCCATTTTACCTGTCATCCGAGCGAGGGTGTATTTTTGTAAAAACTGCTCGTCTAACATTTTTCAAGCGGACCGTGTCGGGATTCCTACCCGGGACCTTGGGCGTAGTAGTCACACACACACCACTACGCCACGGAGCCGCCTCCTTTTCAAATACCACTGAATATCTGGGAAATAGAGTATATAATTGTAAAACAATAGAAGGGCCCAAACTACATATAACAAGAAAGAATAGCGGCTATGATCAAAGACAACAAACATAGAAACAAGAAGAAAAATTTTGAAAGCATATGTGTGGAGCACAGCACAGAACGTCTATGAAATAGGGGCAGTAGGAAAAGCAGGCAGACAGAGATATAATCATTCGGGAATGTTGTGCTTCAGATGTATGAGGATGATAGCATGGACAGACAAAGTTAATAACAAATAGGTTATAGAAATGGTAGAGGAAAAAAGATATCTGTCGAAAACAAAACGAATGGGAGAAATAGAAGGGCATGATATGTTCTAATGCATTTCTGGAGAATAATACGGGATATATTACAAGCAGAGATAGGAAAAAGAGGTAGAGGTAGACCGAGATCAGACTATCGCACACATATAGTGGTAGATGTAGACTATGCAAATTTCAGGGAAATGTGTAGGTTAGCTCAGAATAGGAAACAATGAGGGTGCGCGTCTAACCTGTTCCAGGACTGAATAGACCTAATGATGATTGTTATAGCTCTGTGCTACAATTATTTATTTTTGTAGTTACTGTAGAATGTAAACCCAATTATGACTGTATAGAAATCAACCGTTATATTTTAGAAACGTTGACCTGTTGTGGTTCACTTAGTTAAAGGAATAAAACACCACTACACAGCGACTGAACGTTTACTTGCAAACATGTATTTGAATAAGTAAAATAATATTGTAAATTAAGTAACTGAATTTGAGTGTAACATTTTATTTGTAAGATAACATTAGTTCGCGTTGAAGCGCGCAAATCTACTCCACGACTGGTCCAGTAATCCCACACAAACCCCACATTTTTAACACTTGTTTTTAGCGTATTTAGGTAGACAGCGGTTAACCTTGATATTACCGTTACGCAGCTGCTTCTTCCAGGGTAATTCTTTCGGTTGGAAATTGGAATTTGAAGGGTAAAACGAAGCTCTGAGTTAAAGATGTGTGTCTTGACATTAATTCAAAATAATCTTAACAATGATCAACCCATTTTTACCTAAAGTTATACTTGAAAGCATAGAATTGTTGAATAAACTTTCCAGATCGTATGTTTTATATGCAAATGAATTTACATGACAAGAAAACGTTACTTAATATTAGACTTTTAATTAGAATTTAGTTACGCAATGACTGTTTTTGAAACTCAAAGTGTTTATATTATTAATGCTTACATTTTGAAATTTAATGATTAACTATGAACTTTTAGGAAAGAGCTGGGTATTCCAAAAAGAATGAATTACTGCGGATGCGTTTACAAATCACTTCAGCTCTTGTTGTTCACCAGATCTGAATATCAGCAGAAGCTCATACAATTTGGGAGTATTATCTGCTAATCTGGTCATTTGTATATTCACTAATCAGGAAATCATTGACATGTTGAGTAGTTCAGATGTAAATTAAGGGCGGGCCTGGATGGGATCCCCTCCATACTTTGGAAAGACTGTTGTATGTCATTGGTCGAACCACTAAAAGTTATATTTCAAAAGTCGTCGATCTGGGCATGTTTTCGCAACTGTTAAAGGGGCCCTCTCTTTGCCCTGTGTACAAAAATTGTGAAAAAAATGTTATTGAAAACTACAGATGAATTTTACAATAATCTGTTATAGCTAAGATCTTTGAATCTATTGTTGGCAGTGAGATATTTAATACATTCAAACATGTCCTAGTAAAGTAGCAAAATGGCTTTTATAAAGGTCGGTAAACTTGTACTAATCTTATACATCATGATGACCTAGTTAAGGCGCTTGAAGAAGTGAACCGAGTGGATGTATTATATACTAACATATTCAAAGTTTTCCACAGGGTTTGTCATAATTTGTTGATGGAGAAGCTGTACACCATCGGAATACGAGGAATGTATTTGCAATGTATTTCATTCTATTTATCTGACAGGTATCAATACGTACATATCTGGGGCGACAAATCAAAATTGATTACCGTTTTCTCGAAAATATTTCAAGGATCACGTCTAGGCCCAAAATTATTTTTATTCTTTATAAATTGTGTTGTTTCTGTGTTTATATCTACTCAGTGTTTACTCTTGGCTACTGACCTCAAGTTATTTACCTACACAAACCTTTATGCGGATAGGTTTAGCATTCAGTGTGACCTAGACAATCTAGTTGCTTACTGAGAACGTAGCTTACTAAGCTTTAAAGTTACAAAGGGTAATGTCACTCAATAAATTCTACTATAACACTGCTTGATGCTTACTTGATGTTTACTCTCAAAATTTTATTGTCGCACAGTTCTTGCGCGTTAGTAATTTCGCTTTATACTCTTGAACGAACTTCTTAATCCTGGAGATTCTATGGATCATGTTAAAATCTGCGTTACACCCCGCATGGTCAAAGCTTTTATTATAACTATTTTACCATTTAAAGTAGTTGTCAATTATTAGCTGGGATTGTCAATAAATTCAGAGTTTGAAAGAAGAACAACATTCTTTTATCGACTACCTTGTTAATTTAAAGGTTGATTTCTTAGTCTACTATTTCTTCTGAAGTCACTCACGTCGTACTTCACCTGTAATTAGAGTGGGGTCACGACATCACGTGGGCCAACCCCTCAGGGGTTGCTTTTGTGTGCCCTCTCTTGCATAGTCGAGTCGCACCATAATAGCTATATTTCCCTTGTAATAAGCGGTACGCAACAATATTTGTACCAGAGAATCCAAAGCAGCCTATGTTTTCTCACTAAAACTTGTATTTTTAACAATAGTTTTTCTTATTCAACAGACAATAACGGAATAGTGTGGTTAGTTTAATTTGTATAATATTTTCCAAGCGCCTGATTTGGATGTATTCAGTGTTTCAACAAGTTAATACAAGTACTTGTTCCAATAACAAAGTAATTTAAACTATCAGGTAGGAGATTAAAAAGTCAAATTCCTTTAAATTTATATAAATTGCAATCTGGGTCAAACAAAGTTACGAAACAGTATTCAGCCTACAAACAGAATAGGAAAAAAACAATTTACATTCAGAGTAAATTAGACGAAACCCTGCAAACGTAACGTTTCGACCAAAGGGAAGTTAAACAAGGAGATTTTATTTCCCTCGGCAAGTACAAAAAGAAATTCGATAAACCCGTGTACAAGTAAACTTCCGTTACGTCGGAAATACAACGATGCATAGCTAAGAGAATGTACGTAAAGATCAGAAATTTCTTTTGCAAATTTTGTATAAATAGGTTACTACAAAGATGTATGAAATTATTTAAAAAAATTGGAGAACTGTATTTCAAAAGGTTGCCGTATACACGTTAACAAACTTGGCGTATGAAAATTTTTAAATACGCTTTCAAACATGTTGAACCCGAAATAGTAAAATTATTTAAATGTTTTAATTCTGCAGTAGAAGTCCACGTTGTTATGGACTAGTTATTGAAAGTGCCTAGGTTAGTTATATACAGTATACGATCATCAATAATTTGGTGTTCTACTACTAATAATATTATCAATACAATCAGCTACGAGATGATTGCAATTACACTCGGTCACGTGCAAGTATAGAGAGAGTTAGTTGCGAGTATAATGGTTTATTTACAATTAATATTAATAGTGTCTTATATCTGTGTAGCTGATAGGACTTTATTAAATTAAAATCAAACTTTTCAACTACATTTATTTATTACATAATCAATACAACTGAACTCTTACACCAGAACCACTCACTGTGTCTAACTATTAGTTTCCGTGACACAACTACTACATGTCAACTAACTATATAACATCTCCCCTTTTTAACTTATGGCCTTAATACATTACAAAGCCTTTAAATCTGGCGGGTAATGTTCTTACTCTTTTTTCCTCTGAGATTCCCCTTATTTCTTCTGTTTCTGTCTTGCTGTTTGTTCACTTTGATTGTTATATCTTATTTCACTTTCATTCTTCAGTTCTTGATTTTGAACCTTCGGTTCATTAAGGGACTTTCTCAACTGACTGCTATTTCTCCTATACACCTGTTGCTTTTCATCTTTTATCCAATAAGATCTAGGTTGGTCAGCTTGTGCTTCTATTCTAGCAGGTAACCACTCTTTCCTTCCAACATAACCACATTTTCTCTTTTCTGAAATGGTGCTCTTTCTTTAACTTGTCGATTATAATATTGTTTATCCAGTTTTCTCTTTTGCTCAATTTTCTCTTGAACATCTTCTATCGGTATTTTAGAGCACGGTAATTTACCAATGAGCAATTTGCGGGTGCTAATTGAATACCTTGTATTTGTATATTTCTATACTCTAACAAACTTAAATTTAAATCTAAACTTTTTCTTAGAAAGCTTTTAGCAATCCCTACGGCCCTCTCTGCTAGCCCATTTGATTTGGGATAATGTGGGCTACTTGTTGTTATTTTAAAACCCCATTCGTGCAAAAACTTTCTGAAATTGTGTGAATTATATGACATATTATCTGGGCGGCTCCGTGGCGTAGTTGGAATGCGTGTGACTACTACGTCCAAGGTCTCGAGTTCGAATTTCGACACGGGCCGCTTGAAAAATGTTAGGCGAGCATTTTTCACAAAAATACGCCCTCGTTCGGACGAAAGGTAAAATGGAGGTCCCGTGTGTGGGTGTTGTCACGCGCGTTAAAGATCCCTACCTTGCTTGGAACAGCCAGGGTTCGGCAAAATTCAAAGTTTTTTAGGTTAAAAAAACTCGCTTCCTGGCCAATGTACTACTTTCGGATGGAGCATTGGAAAATCACATGTAAGGCATATTATCTGACACCATTTCATCAGGTACACCATGCGTGGAAAATATGAATTTAAATTTATTGATTGAACATTCAGCTGTCTTATTTTCGATTTTAATAACCTCTAACCATTTTGAAAAGTAGTCTATAATAACTAAATAGTTCATCTTTCCAAATTCCAATATATCACTGGCAGTTTTGGCAAATGGTCTACCAGGTATTTGATGTGGTATCATTGGTTCTCGTACATTTTTGTTTCTAAATTGTTCGCATACTTTGCATTTCTCTATTAAGTTTTTTATGTTATTCGTCATATTGTTCCAAAACAAATTCATTTTAGCCCTAGCAGTTGTTTAGTCATTTCCATATGATTCTCATATAATAGTTTTGATATCATTGATTAATGTTTCTGGGACTACTAACCTATCCTCCAAGAACACTAACCCATTGCCATACACTAGGTCATTTTTATGAGGCCAGTATGGCTTTGTTATTTCTGATAGTGCATGATAATTTTTGGGCCACCTTTCATTAATATATTTGATTATTGTGGTTAGTGCTTGATCATCTGCCGTTTCTTGTTTAAATTTCTCCCTTTTTGTTTACTAATTTGTAAGTGTTTTTCTAGTGAATGGATGACCTCGCTTAATTCAGGATCATCATCAACATGTTCTGTAATAAATGATCTCGACAAAGTGTCTGATATACATAGTGCTTTTCCAGATTTATACTCTAATTTTATATTATGTTTAATTATTTTTAATTTCGTCCTTTGAAGCCTATGTGATGCAATTCTACTAATTTCATTATTCATTATTTCTAACAATGGTTTATGATCAGTAATTATAGTAACTGGTTTCCCATATATAAAATAGTAAAATTTGGTTGTCGCATACACTATCCCTAAAAATTCTTTCTCTATTTGAGAATAAGACTTCAGTTTCTCTCAAGCTTCTTGACGCATAATATATCGATCTATTATCTTGCAATAATGCACATCCTAAACCGTTTTTTGATGCATGCCTTTCAATTGTAATATTCGTTTGCGGATCAAAATTCCCCAAGACCGGTTTTAACCCTAAAATTTTTTTAATTCTCAACACTATTTTATGACCCGGTAGCCAACTAAACGGTATATTCTTTTGTAGTAGTTCTTTTAATCGACTTGTCAACTCGCCAAATTTGGTATAAAACGATGTAAATAATATACCATGCCTAAAATTCTCTGTAATTCGTTTACACTTTTAGGATTTTCTATTTTATCTATTGCTTTTACCCTATCATTATCAGGTTTCACACCCTCTTCAAAAAATATATGTCCTAAATACTTGACACTGTTTTGCTTATATTGATTTTTAGATGGATTAAATTTAATATTTAAAATTTTTGCTCTGTTAATGACAGTTTCAATTGTTTCATATCATATTTTAAAATATCATCAAAATATACACTCACGCCTTTTATATCCCCAAAATTCTGGTCTATTATTTTTTGAAAAATTCTGGTGCAATTGCTATGCCAAATGGTAATCTATTAAATTTGCAACAACTTACTGTACTATTAAAAGTACATATTTCTTTCGACTTCTCAGTTAATTCACATTGATAATACCCATCTTTTAAATCCAATACTGTAAAATATTTTTTTCCTGCTAATTTTGATGTTATCTGCTCTAGTGTTGGAATTGAATAATAATTACGTTGTATTGCCTTGTTTAATTCTTGAGGATCTAAACATATCCTCAAACTACCATGTTTTTTCAATAATTACAATATTATTAACCCACCCCCCTGGATTATCTACTTTACTAATAATTTCTAACTTTTTCAATTGATTTAACTTGTCTTTTAGCTTCATTTGTAAACTCAATGGCACCCTTCTAGCAGGTTTTGCCACTGCTTCAAAATTAGGTTTTAGTTTTGACTCACATTTTTCAGAAAATTTGCCAAATCTATAAAATTCTTTGCATACTTTTTAAAATTTGTTTTTTAGTCACTAGTGCTACTGTGTGAATATTTCCTAGTAACCTTAATACTTTACATGTTTTGAATGCTAACATTGGACATGCATCACCTTTAACAATTAAAAATTTTTCGTTAGCCTCAGCTTCTGCTATCCGACAATTTAAATTTAATTGACCTACGGGTTTTAATTTAAATTCCGTAAGATTGTAACATTACACTTGTCTTGCTTAATTGCAAGTTGTTAAAATACTTTTTATACATTTAATTTGGCAATATGTTGACCTCTGACCCTGTACAATTTTAAAGTTAAATGGTACATCATTAAGTTTAACAATCTCCAACCATTGTAACTCTTACATTTACTAATTTCATTTATTTTTGTAATGGGGCTTATAACTAATTCACCTCCTTCTTGTAGTTCACCTTTTTCCTTTACTTCTCTGACATTCCATGCTCTACATGCAACTGCAAAATGATTTTTTATCCCACACTTTTTGCATGTTTGTCCAAATGCTTTACATTCTCGTGGTCGATGTTTCGTTTTACATCTATAACATAAAAATTTAGTTATAGCTACAGCCTTTGTAATGGATCCTCCTGCTTCATTATATTTTTTAGATTCTTTAGTCTTTGTTCCTACAGCGTAAACTGTTTCTTCTTGTACTTGTCGTACTTGAATTTTTGTTATTTCTGATAACCTGCATTCTTTCTCTGCCTTTTCTAGACTTAAATCTTCTCGTCCCAAGAGTCTTTCTTGTAAATTTTTATCTTTGATTCCTAAGACTATTCTATCTCGTATTAGTGGTTCCTGTTGATCTCCAAACTCACAAGCCTTTGCCAAATTTTTTAAGTCAGTAACAAAATGGTCAAAAGTTTCTGCTTCCTCTTGATTTCGGCTGAAAAACTGAAACCGTTCGTACACAATATTTTTTCTTGGATTTGTATAATTTTCAATTCGTCTAAAACTTTCTCATATTTCTTTTTGTCATCATCACTCAATGTCAAGGTGTTAAAGACTTCTACTCCTTCTTCACCAATTAAATTCAAAAAAATGGCTACTTTAACATCACCGGGTTTATCCTGTTTTCCCGTCGCTAGCATGTATATTTCAAAATTTTGTTTGAAACGCTTAAAATTTTCTGCTAAATTTCTTTCAAACTGTAAACGTTCAGGCGGTCTAAACTCCATACTTTTGTTTTATATTTCTTCTAAACTTCCCTTAATTTACTACTTTAATTATCTAACCTTACTTTTTCTTTTGTCTGACTGTTTTTTTGCAATTATAAATTTCTAAATATTTATCGATTCTTCTCCGTCTGCGTCATGTCTTATATTTGTGTAGCTGATAGAGTTTTATTAAATTAAAGTCAAACTTTTCAACTACATTTATTTATTACATAATCAATACAACTGAACTCTCACACCAGAACCACTAACTGTGTCTAACTATTAGTTTCCGTGACACAACTACTACATGTCAACTAACTATATAACAAACAGTAACTATTGAAATACCAAAAAACAAACAATTAAAAAAGTGAAAGTTCGTATAGTTCATGAAGTTTCGACGTAGCTTTAACATATTTTATTTAAAGTTTGGTTTTGCGATAGTCATTGCAGTGGAAGAAATAACGTTCATAATGCGTATACTTTTTAATGATTAGTTCGCGTCTATAACATTCCAAAAGACGACGGCTAAGCGCTTACTTCCAGCATACAGAAATTATATAAAAACTATAAATGTAGACGTTGTATACTAAGACGGTTGTTAAACTCTCTCGAATGCAGCATTCAGAATACTGATCAAAAGTCGTTGGAACGTACCAAGACTTGAGAAGGAAAACCGATGGTAAGTCGCTCCGGTAATACTAGAAATAGAAACTCTAAAAATCTTATGAATTTGATGGAGCCGAATATTCGTGGTGGGACGAATTGTGACAGTCGCGGTCGCCACTGCTGTAGTAGAAAGCATGCGTGTTAATAGGTGGACGACCAATCGGATAGTGTGTATAGTGTGTTGGATTTATGGAGTTAGTATAATAAGGAGATGCTATCACAATGCTTTTCTTAATGAGAAAAAGTATCAAGAAGTGTGGCTAAGTGAGGAATCAATATACCGACTTGCCAAGGTCGATTAATTCTATTAAAGAACCCGATTGTAGTTGTTACGTATCGCTGACAATAGCTAGCGGTGGCGACTATGGTGTGGCTAAAGATCCGTCGCTGCGGATCATGGGGAAATCTAAAAAGATATAAATAGTAAATAAATTACTATATTTTCAAGCTTTAGTACTAACACTTGCGCAGGATCCATTCCTGTCATTGTTTACTTATTTATGAAACGTTTTTCTAGCAGTTTTTTTTCTTGTAAACGGCAATTCTACTGTTGCAAGGCGAACGGCACACGATGTCATAGTTAATTCTTGATTAACAACTTCAGATATAATCTACACACATAAAACTGTTGAAATGTACTAAAAACTCTATAATGTATACAAGTGACAAAAAACGATTCAACATGGCTTACATTATACCACTTTTATCATATAAAAGCATCTCTCTACCACACTACATCTCCATGGTCGGATTAGATTCGGTGATGAACCGAAACTGCTTCACGTAGTTCGTACTCATTGTTATGCTGACGATTCATATTACCCTAAAACTAGGTGGCAACAAAGAACGCTAGTAGACAGACATCAATAGTTTTTCTTAAAAATTAGACAATTATTAGAAATCACCACGAAATGGGATGTGAAGTCGATCTTTACGCCTCCCACTATACATTAAACGTTTTAACGTCTCATAGGTGTTTGGCTATTGAAAATTGAAAATGACATTTCAGCTTCTGAACGTATGTTTTCGAGTGTGTTCGTGGATGTCCAATCGTCGACCTTCAGGAGTTTTTAATTAATCTTTTCAAAAATTAAGACCAAATTTGAAACGGTACAGAAATCATATAAAATTGTATTTAAGCCTTTCAGTAGGTATCAAATTTTTAGTAGCACCATAATTTTGGATTTGATAACTTGAATGACGGATAATTAACAAATGTAAATTCAAGCGGAAAGTGCGCGATTTCCGTATAAAAAGTTCTAGAAAATTCGATCAACGACTTTCGTAAGATAGTTGGCGTCACTTGTACTTTGAAAAATAAAAAAAAATAGAGCGGTCTCAGCATCAAACCCAGGATCCCCGTGCATGCTACTAAAAGCATTACCACTGTGCTATCGCTCCGGACGTCTGTCGAAATGTCGAACGCTCTACGCATGTATCCTTTTACGTCACGCGGAAATACTTTGTAACGTGCATTTTTAATCGTTTAACATTTTACGCTTTTTCTCAATTAATAAATACCTTTCTGCAATTACTATTTCCATATTTTATATTTATTAACCCGTTGTCGAATGCGTCGTATTATATTGAGTGGATTGCATTGTTCTTGTCTTGCCGTTCGTATAAATTTTGTTGCTTATGTGGACTTACAAGTCTAGATAAGAGACGATAAGCGGTTGTAATAGCAACGAGTTGAAATAAACAGATGAGAGAGGAGAGTAGTTTGAGTTTTGTTCTGTGTTCCGATATATTAAGTACGTTAAAAAATACTGCTTCTTGCTGCTTTGAGAATAGTGAGGATTACTGCGGTATCAATTCTCGTATTGTTCATGAACAAGCACGCCGTGTTTTTAGTTGATCTTCTGTTGAAAATAAAAGTAGTAGAGCTTGTTAAACTCAAGGCACGTGTGCTTTACGGAACATTTGACGGACGGTTTTATTGCTTACGCGTGCCGTACTAATTGTTTTTAGTGGTTTTTCTTGTGAGATAAATGTTTTAAGGAACATTTGACGGACTTACTTTAGTGATACACGTGCTTTACCCGTTATGGTTCTTTTTAGTTGTTTTGTCCTTTGATGTTTAAACTGTGTGTGCGATCTAGTTTCGCGGTCCTTTTCTTCTCAGAGTAGCGCATACTTTGGATTATTTAAATACAGTGATACTGTAGTTTCTGAATTTTCTAACAACAAAGAATCTAAAATAGATCATTGCTTGCGCAAATTTCGTTATTTGCGAAATATAACAGATTACCGGCTTACAAAGGTATTGGTTGAAGTTTCTCACTGCGTTTTGAGATGTTTATGAAAATAATATACATTTGGTCCCAGTTGAAATTAAACTAGTGCTACAGAATATTTCGAAACTATTGTCTTAGGAAATAGAATTACCAAGAAATTTATCAAGGCTACATAGTTCCGACGCGTGATAATGTCTGCTGCTAACACCAGTGAAATACGTAGGTGTGATTAGTGTAACGTGTGATAAGTTCCATCAACACCCTCACAGTCAAGGGTGAAGTGCTTCGTTAGTGCAGGACATCGTTGAATCCCACACTTCAGTTGCGAGGAAGCGTTGCTGAAGGACTTTTGTAAGTTGAACTATTTCCTACTGGTTATTACTTTAAATATCTATCCGTTGCTTTACCATATCTTTGTCGTTCTGATACCTTTTACAATAGACTTGCATGCTATTTTAAAACATAGGAAAAAAAAGAAAGAAAGAAAAATCAATACTACTGAATTACTCTTACCAATTGTGTCTTATCTATCTATCTTTTGTCAACATTTTGTCATTTATGTTTAATTGGTGTGTGAGGAAACGTTTCTGCTACTCCCCAATATTACCTCACTTTGTACTAAAAATTTTTGTAATGCTTTTATCGTGATTATATTATATAGTTTATCTAAACAGTTTTATTTACATTCTACAAAGTACTGAATAACTTAGACTTTTCATCGCTGCTATGCTTATTCTTTTTTTTTTTAGGTTTGCTTAACTAATTTTCTTGCAGGTATTGTTACTAACTCCTTACCGCCGCATACATTATATGTCAGTCTGCTTTCTACAACCCCCCCTACTCTTCGATTGAGCCCGGGCATTTCTTTGATTTTCTTTGTGTTACGCACGGCTACGAGCCAACGTAGCATAACTTTGGCGCCCGAACAGGGACTGCCACGAATTAACGTAACAGCTTCGATTTACTAACAAACTCATGATAGAATGTGGATATTTGGGCAGGTTCGATCGCGTCCGTTGACAAAATTTAATATTTTCTTTTTGAAAATAGACCCACTATATACAAAATCGGTACGAAATTAGATTCTAAATTGATTTTTTTGACGCAAGTCTTATTACGCCTTTCATAGCGATGTAATTTCGAATTTAGGAAATATAATGCCTTAGATTATTACGCTTACGCTTCGGGCGCGTTCGTTTGCGTTCGCATACCAATCGTGACAGAAGTCAGAAAATTTCTTGTAGCTTTGCTGGCACATTTCTCAAAAGAGACCTCCGACGTGGAAATGACGTCGAATTCAGGTTCTAAATCGATCATCGCGTCTTCCCGTGCATATTAAGTATTTTATAAAAGCCCCGAAATGAATTTTGAGAGCCACGTCGTTCTTTTGCTTTCCTCGAGTTTGTAACTACCAACATCTTGCTGGTCTTCTCGCCTCGCGCGTTTAGATCCTATGTTCGTGAAAACGAACAACGTAACCGCAGAACCAAAAATCTCCGAAAATACCGATTTTCAACAAAATGACTTGTTCCCTGTCGCAAAACCGTGCTTACCTCACGTAAAACTTAATACTCCGTCGAAAGATGCTCTTTGTGATCAGCCACCAGCCCTCTCCAGAGGAAGCTACTTGAATAGTTTCCACTCGGATCTCTCAACTATCGGAGCTAAAGCCAATAATCAAATTTTATAGTATTGTGGAAACACGCACCTGTAAATAAATACTAAGAAATTTCCATATTGGTGTTAGCGTAAAACTTTATATAAACTAGTATTATAACAGAGCTAGTTTGCTTTTTTGCCAGACCTGAGGGGCTATTGATATACTCTTAGCCTAATAATGAGGCAATTAAAAATTAGAACTTAGAATATTTTATAATTTAGCATAATACACTTTTACAGCGATCCTGCCACGCCTATGACCCCTTAAAAAAGTTTTTTCTTGTTCTGCAAACCTGACCTCGACAGCCCTTGCCCGTACACAAACATTGATGTTTTTTTAAACTTTTTTCTAATCGAAGGAGCAGGTAACAAACACTCCCAGCGTGTTAAATCTGGGAAATATGGCGGGAGTTCCAATATTTTGATTCGTAAATTCCAAATTGAATTAATGGCAATACGCGATTTGTGTGCAGATGGATTGTACTGCAAAAACAACACAGCCATCATTAACATGCCACTTCTTGTTTCGTTAACTTTTTTCTCGTGGTAGTTAGTAATTTAGAATAATAATTTCGTATAATGGTTTGAACCTTTTTTAGGAAATCAATCATAAGTATTCACCGGATATCCCAAAAATCTGAAGCAAGAACTTTTCCCTCGATTTCTGAATTCCAAGTTTGTTAGGTCTTAGAGCATCATCATGCTTCCACTTCTTTGATTGCTATTTTGCTTTTGAATAATGAAAATGGAGTCCCGTGTTTCATCCATAGCCACTAGACGGTTAAAAAATCTAAATCTTTTTCAGAACGGGCACGAACTGACCGTTATGCTTCTAATTTTCTTGTTTGCGTTTGGCGTTCAAGCATTTGGGAATTCTTTTAGCAGAAACTTTTTTTCTACCAAAATCGACGTATGCAATATCATGGCGCGAGATAGGTTTTGGGCCTCTTGGAGCTTCTTTTTAAAAAGACTTCTTCCAAAAAGGCTTTCTATCAAATTTATTTTTATAATAATTACAATAATGATTTTTTACAACTGCGACGTTATATTGTAACAATTTTATTTTTGCAGTAGGAGAATCCATTCATTAAACGTACAATGAATAGTAAAATACCTTTATTAATTAAAATAAATATTCAAGTAACAATCAAACTTTTATAGTATTATAATATCAAGGATTATTAGTCGAGTTGTTTCCGAGTTCGGTGTAATTTCACAGCCACTGGCGCGCGCGTGAGAGGTTCGAGAACTAAAATCCGGAACCTCCCACCATGCAAGAAAGCAGCGAGCGCACTCGTCGATAGTTAAAAGCAGCGTAAACATGCATTCTAAGAGAATGACGAGTGACCTCCGAGTCGCTCTGTGTTTGTGAAGCACTTCCTGAGTAACGGTTAGTACCTAATCCACATTTTGTATATTCGTTGTCATATTAGCTAATTTACAAAATTTATTTAGCGCAACGACCCATTTGAACTCGCAACGACCCATTTGAACTCGCAACGACCCATTTGAACTCGCAACGACCTATTTGAACTCGCAACGACACATTTGAAATCCCAACGAGAGATTAGAAAACTGCATGGATAACGTATATATCGCACACCACGTCGAAAATCGCAACTGTAAAATTTGAGACAACATGATCCCTTTGAAGTTACAATTTAGAAAGCTTAATTTGTTGGCTACGCAATGAAAAATTATTTTAGTAAATAAATTTAGACAACGGAAGATTACGTTACAAAGTAATGCTGCCGTGATCCAAGTAAGGAACCCGCTTTGCTCCTACACCTGTGTTAAAGCATGGAAAGCAAGTATAATTAGTTGCTGTTCCCGCGCTGCGAGGTAATTTCCATTACATCAAGGGACAACTGCTGCTCTTGGGTTCGTAATAGAATTAAGATTTCCTGAGTACTTTCCTTCTGAAAGTACATTATTTCATTTTGTTTGTTAGACGTACAAAATTATTATTCAGTTTACCTGTAAATAAGCTGGTTTTCCCCAGTATCAAAATTTGATTTCACTTAGTTTTGTAAAGATGTGACTACAGTGGCTGCAACGTAAATTAACAGCTGCTATTACGTCACCTGTTTGTTTGAACAATGCCGTCAACAATTGCCCAATGGCTAACACATGTTTAGCATTTTAGTACAACCACTATTGATAACATTAGAGAATATCTTGGTGATTATTTTGACTTCAAACTAATTTTAACTTTGTTAAATTAATGAGAAAATTTCGTATATTCATTTGTAAATGACTCACACAGATCTGATTGGGTTATAAAGAAACTCTAGCATTTTTAGTTACATAGAATTATAAAATATTTGAGTAAGGATTAGTTGATAACCTTTACTACCAGTTTTGCAAGTACTTCAAATTTTTATTTTTATTTAATTACAATGATATTTTATTTGCTGAAACAAAGAAAATTCTTATTAGTAAATTAATATTCTTCATTTAAAGTTTTTTTATTCTGATCTAGTCTGATCAGACTTGGTAAACAAATAGCAATAAGAACTAAAATTTTATGATCCCATTATGCAGAAAATATTCTCTATACTTTTAGGTATACTTGAGGGACGCAAATAGTGTTCCCATTTTTTATGTGACTTAATTATTATTCTTTCTTACAGGAACAGCGTCTTATTCTGTTAAGACAAGTTTGTGTATCAACGAAGGCGATCTCTTTTTTTGGGTCTCCAAGTCCGCCCTTAAAAAATAGCTATGCCCCTAAAATAAATCAATTTGGACTTGGTGGCGCCTGTTTGTTTTTTTGTTAAGTGTAACCTCCATAGATTTCGACTTACCCCCATTGCTCATAGCTCTACCCAAGGAATAGACCCCTAGTTACGTCGGAAGACTTTGTTTTGCTGACCCCAACTTCTAGAGTCAGATGTATGTATTAAGAAGAGAGCATTAGTTAAGCTCAATTTAGGAAAGAATGTGACCGTTTGGGGTTAGCGATCAAGAAAATATAATACGTTTCACTAGCGCCCAACGCTTGGGGCTTCGAAATTTGTTTGATCAAAATTTATTTGGGGGCTCGAAATTTGTTTGTTCAACGAGTAATTTGTTGAAATTCGTTCGTTCATAATTTAATTTAGCTCGAAAGTTGTTTGTTCATAATTTGATTTACCTTAAAATTTATTTGTTAAAAATTAATTTGCTTCGAAATTTATTTGTTCTAAATTTAATTTGATTCGAAGTTTGTTAGCTCTAAATTTATTTTCCTTTGAAGTCCATTTGTCCAAAAATTATTTTGCTCCGAAATTTGTTTGCTTAAGGTTTATTTGACACTTAGATTTGTTTGTTTGCTTTTGATAAAAGATTGGTTGTAACGGTAATCCCCATACACTCAATTCGTTAATTTGGTCAAATTTACTTTTGACTTTAGTTCTGTTTTGACCCCTTAAATTTTTTTGATATTGTTTTGGCAAAAATAATTTTACCAAAAACATTTTTTGATTTTTACCTTTAGTAGTACGAATTTGTTTTGATAGCTTTTGTAAGATTCGGATTAGTTAGATTTATCGGTTTGATTCCATTAGGTTGTAGTAACCATGTCGGAAAAATTCCAAATTGTTTGTCTACTTAAAGAAGAATTGGAGTATGAACTAAGAATCAGAGGAGTGGTAAGTGAGAGGCCAGTGTTGGAGAAACGGAAAATTTTAGGTAGATTGTTAGCTAAAGAAATAGATAAGCCTGGTTGTTTGGTTGATCTTTCGTGTTATGAAGTAGATTTTGCAACGGAAAGTAAAGAAATTTCAGTTTCAGTCGAGTCAGTTCGTAATATTGTGTCCGAGTTTGAGGGCGACTCATCAGACTCAATTTTTAGAAGAGCTTGTTCAAGGATAAACCACCTTTCGGGACGAGCTAAGCGTATGAAAATCCCTTCAATAAATCCCGATGAAGCAATTAAGTTTAGAAATGAGACCGTAGCAACGATATTAACTCTTGAAGCTGAGTTGTACGATAAAATCAATAAAAGTACAGAGTCCACCTATTTAGATCGGTCCGTTGTAGTATCTCCTTTAGTTAGTGCACCTATCCATTCGACTTCGTATGTAACACCTTCAGTACCTATAGGTTCATGGCCTGTAAAATTCTCAGGTGACCCCAAACAACTACATTCATTTTAGATAGAGTTAGTGATTTAGCACAATCTCGTAAGGTATCCGAAGCTGACTTATTTGGATCAGCATGTGAACTTTTGTGGGTGACGCTTTGGTTTGGTTTAGAACAGTGAAAAATTCTTTGCGAGACTGGAACTCCTTGTTAGAACGTTTAAAGGAAGATTTTCTACCTGGTTCTTCGGATGATGACATTTGGGAAAAGATCAGAAATCGTCGTCAAGGTAAAGACGAAAGGATTATTTTATTTGTCGCGCATATGCAAACCCTCTTTAGTAGACTGACCAACGAGCCAGCAGAAGTTACTAAAGTTAAAATGATTAGAAGAAATTTGGTTCCTGAATATATTTCGGCACTTGCATTGTCGGACATTCAAGATTTGTCGACCCTAGTAAATTTGTGTAAAAGGTTAGAAGAAGCTTCTTTGATGAAACTAAACTCGGTTTTGGCGTCTTCTAATAAACCTAATAAGATTTGCAACCCTCTAAGCATCCATATGAGAACAAACATCCTGGGTTGAATGAGAAAGTTTATGCTGTTAAGAGTAGGGTGTTTCAGAATAAATTAGTCAATCCTCAAGTAACAGTAGCGGATAAGAGCTCTTTAGAGTCCTCGGTTTGTAATTCCTTTAGTCCCGATAAGAGGAATCATTTTGTTTGTTGGAATTGCTCCCGTAGTGGACATTGGTTTAGAGATTGTAGAGCAACAAAAAATTTTTGTTTTGGATGTGGTCGAAAAGGCGTTAAGGCAACGTCATGTCCACATTGTTCAAAAACCAGTAAGGCGGCAGGTACATAGTGGTCGGTATCCTGTTCCGCGTCATAAGGCTACAGTTATGATTTGTAAACAAGAAAAATACTTTAGTAAAGACGAGTGGTCGAGATGGCTTACAGTTGTTAAAAATTTTTGTCAGGACTCTTCGAAGCCTAAGAATAATACTCTGTTCATTGAGAAGCAGTGTGATAATCGACCCTACATTATGGTGAAATTAATAGATAGAGACATTACCGGTCTTCTGGATTCGGGATGCACTACCTCAGTAGTAGGATCCTTAGCACTTTCAATTGTTAGAGAATTAGACTTGAAAATTTTTAGTTCAGCAAAAACAGGTATCACTACAGCTGATGGTTCAATAAAGTCTGTTGTAGGCTCAGTAGATTTGCCAATTTGTATAGGTAATGATTGCCGCATCCTTAATGCATTAGTGGTTCCGTCCCTACCGCATACATTTATTTTCGGTAGTGACTTTGCAAAATTATTTGGTGTAGTTGCTGACTTTAGAAGTAATAATTGGTTTATCCAAAGCAATGTTGGGAACGACATAGGGTATATAGGTCCGTCTTCCATCCCTTTGAACACTGAAGATTCTTTATGTGGTTTACATGACCTCTCAGATGCTCAAAGTGCGCAAGCACAAGAGTTAATAAATTCATTTAGTGAGATTAGCAGCGACGATAGATTAGGACGAACTCACCTAATCGAATTGGACATAGACACAGGCAATGCCAAACCCTTCCACAAGAAACCATATGTCATGTCACCATATATGGGTAAGATATTGAATGAGGAATTGGACGACATGCTTAGACTTAAAGTTATAGAACCGTGTACTAGTCCGTGGTCCTCTCCAGTTTTGTTGGTTAAGAAGGCAGATGGAGAATATCGCTTCTGTTTTGATGGTAGAACCCTGAACGACTTAACTGTTCATGATTCATACCCCTTGCGAACGTAGATAGAATTCTCAATATGTTGAGAGGTGCGAACTACATTTCGTCTCTGGATTTGAGAAAATCGTTTTGGCAAATCCTCTTAGTGAATCGTCTAAGGATAAGACTGCCTTCAGTGTTATCTCACGAGGACAATATAGATTTACATGCATGCCATTTGGGTTGAAGAATGCTGCGCAGACGCAACAGCGTTTAGTAGATGCAATTTTGGTCCACGTTTTGAACCCCATGTATTTTGCTATTTGGACGACATAATATTATGTTCGTCATCTTTTGAAGATCATCTAAAGTTATTAGTAGAGGTTAAGCAACGTTTAAAAGAAGCTAACCTTACCATAAATATAAGTAAATGTGAATTTTTAAAAACACTTAAATTTTTGGGTTATATAGTAGGTTCGAACTCACTTCGTACAGATCCCGATAAGGTGTCGGCGATGGTTAACTTTCCCGTCCGAAAACCACAACGGAAATTAAAGGTTTATAGGAATGTGCAGCTGGTACAGGCGCTTTATAAAGAATTTTTCGTCTTTAGTTTCGCCTATTAATGACCTCATTAAAAGTAAGAAAAAAGGTCAAACTGTAAACTGGAGTGCGGAAGCAGAAAATTCATTTGTGCTAATCAAGCAAGCATTAGTTTCTGCACCTCTTCTTTCGCAGCCAGACTACTCGGCACCCTTTATCGTTGAGTGTGACGCAAGCAACACTGGGTTAGGAGCTGTGTTGATTCAGAATGTAAACGGAGAAGAGCGTGTAATTTCGTACGCAAGCAAAACCCTGAGCCGTACTGAGCGCAATTATTCCACCACTGAAAGAGAGTGTTTAGCGGTTATTTTTGCAATTGAGAAATTTCGTCCGTGGGTAGAAGGAGTTCGATTCACCGTTGTCACCGATCATTTTCGTTACTTTGGTTGAGTAATCTTCAGAATCCAACTGGAAAACTCGCCAGATGGTCAGTTCGATTAAGGCAACACTCATTTGATTTGGTGCATAGAAAAGGAAAGTTCAATATAGTTCCAGATTGTCTTAGTCGTGGTGTTCCTTTAGAAAATCCAGAAGTTAACTTAGTAGAGATTAAACTTGATGCAGTAGACTTGTGGTATGAGTCTTTGAGAAAGAAAATTTTGTTGTCACCGAAAAGCTACCCACAATGGAAAGTAGAAGATGGGTTTATTTATAAGTTTATACCTTCCTTATTACCGCATTCGGCGAATGTTGTAGAGTGGAAATATTTGGTGCCAAAGTCTCAGCGCGTAGATGTCATTAAATCATGTCATGACCCCCCTTCAGCAGGACATTTTGGTTCCTTAAAAACTTTGTCTCGAGTCCAAGAATTGTATTATTGGCCAAAGATGATCTTTGACGTACGTAAATTTTGTAGGAAATGTTTGATTTGTGGTGCTCAAAACCACCCAATAGAGGTCCCCTTGGAATGATGGGAAAGGAGAAAGAAGTTGGACTACCATTCCAAACCATTGCATTAGATTTGATGGGTCCGTTTCCTCGTTCCAAACGCGGACATAAATGGCTCTTAGTTGTTGGTGATTGGTTCTCGAAGTATTCGATTTTGCAACCTTTACGTAGTGCTACCGCACATTTGATCGAGAAGTTTTGGAAGAAAAGGTATTTCTTGTCTACGGAGTACCACAATTTGTTATTTGTGATAATGGTCCACAATTAGTTGGACGTATTTTTAAAGCTTTGTGTGCAAGGTACGAAATTCAAAAATTTGGTATAACGCTGTTTATGCTCCCCAATGCAATTTTGTGGAAAGAATCAATAAGACAGTTGGTACAGCAATCCGTACATACGTAGAAGAACATGATACGTGGGATGTTGAGATATCAAAGATCCAATACGCGATCAACTCAGCAAAACATGAGTCCACCAACTATTCACCAAATTTTTAGTTTTTGGTCGTCAGGTACCTTTAAGTGGAAAAGCTTATAAGGATAATTTTATACCTGGTGAGGATGTTGATGTCGTCTCCAGTAGTAGACCTTCTTATGTTTTGGATCGTCAACTTTTGTTTGATATTTTTGGAAGTGTCCGTGAAAATTTGCATGTAGCTTATCAACGTTCGTGTAAACGCTACAATCTTCGGAGAAGAGACATTTCATTCCGAGTCGGAGAGTATGTTTGGAGAACTAATAAGGTCCTCTCGAGTGCTAGTGATAAATTTTCCGCTAAGTTAGCTCCTAAGTTCGTTATGAGTAAAATTCGGAAAAACATTCCAGTTTAGTATATGAGTTAGAAAACGAAGATGGAACAAGAGCAGGAAATGGCACATAAAGGACTTGAAACCAATTGGAGTATCAGATCCAAATGAAAATGATGATTTTGACGATTAATTCCGGTCCGGTCATCTCTTTGATATTAAGTAATGACGTAGTGGTCTGTTTTGTTTTGTTCTTGATTTAGTGTCGGTCCACTAATATTGAGTATTTTGTTTGAGGAGTGAAATAAGTGGTTTGAGATTTTGTAAGTTTTGTAAGTTGAGGTGTGCCTTGGTGCACGCTGGTCGTTTTGCTCGCGCGTTGCTCGGAGATGTGTTTGGAGGATGTCTTTGACAGATATCCTTACAATGTAGAAGTAGGTGGGCTATTTAACTATTGGTCCTGATTTCTACATGTCAAGGTGGAGAGAATGAATTGTTCTTTCCCTTGTTCCTTTTGACCGTTAGAAGTTCTTAGATTTGATAAGGTCAAAGTTGACTTGGTGATTTTCACCGTTTGGTCCATCACTAATGAGATCAGTTGTTGGTTAGCAATTAGTGATAGGATGATCAGTAGGGTGTAGGATTCTACAACCCTAACTGGGTTATTTTGGGTTTGAAATTTGATGAGTAACCTGATGGTTAGGTTACCTTTGTTTTGATTATCTCTTTGTAATAAAGTGATAATATTTTGTATTTGAATTTGTTAAGTAACCATATGGTCAGGTTACCTTTGTTTTGATTATCTCTTTGTAATAAAGTGATAATATTTTGTATTTGAATTTGTTAAGTAACCGTATGGTCGGGTTACCTTCGTTTTGATTATCTCTTTGTAATAAAGTGATAATACTTTGTATTTGAATTTGATAAGTAACCTTTTGATTAGGTCACTTTTGTTTTGGTTATCACCTTGTGATGATGCTTAAATTTAGACCTATTAGTAGGGTATTTCTTTTGATTCTCACCTTATAGTGATGATATTTTGAATGGTAATGCTGTTCTGATGAGGAAGCATTCCTGTTTTTTTTGTAAATAGAGCTAAATGAGCTCCTGGAAGTGAAGTTTTTTGAAATTAGAAGTAAATTGTAAGTGTTTGATTTTAGGTCAGAAATATTAGCCTTATTAGAAGTAGGAATCTCAAGTCAAGAAATTTTGTAAATTTAAATTCTTTTGTCCCGTGGAGTGTTTGACTCTCTAATTTGACCCCCTCCCAATTTTGATTATTACCGATTGTGACTCCCCGATTTTGTCTCCCGATGGACGTCAGGTACACGTAGTTACCAACACACTCTCAATTATAAATGAAGGTCCCCCCCATTTGAGTAAATTTATAAAATTGCATAGTTGGTTAGGAAGATAGGAAAGGCTAGTATTGTTGTAAAAAAAAATTTTTTTTGTATTAGTTAAATTTGAAGTTTTTTCTTAAAAAAAATTTTTTTTTCTTTTAGGAAAGAGGTAGTGTAACAATTTTATTTTTGCAGTAGGAGAATCCATTCATTAAACGTACAATGAATAGTAAAATACCTTTATTAATTAAAATAAATATTCAAGTAACAATCAAACTTTTATAGTATTATAATATCAAGGATTATTAGTCGAGTTGTTTCCGAGTTCGGTGTAATTTCACAGCCACTGGCGCGCGCGTGAGAGGTTCGAGAACTAAAATCCGGAACCTCCCACCATGCAAGAAAGCAGCGAGCGCACTCGTCGATAGTTAAAAGCAGCGTAAACATGCATTCTAAGAGAATGACGAGTGACCTCCGAGTCGCTCTGTGTTTGTGAAGCACTTCCTGAGTAACGGTTAGTACCTAATCCACATTTTGTATATTCGTTGTCATATTAGCTAATTTACAAAATTTATTTAGCGCAACGACCCATTTGAACTCGCAACGACCCATTTGAACTCGCAACGACCCATTTGAACTCGCAACGACCTATTTGAACTCGCAACGACACATTTGAAATCCCAACGAGAGATTAGAAAACTGCATGGATAACGTATATATCGCACACCACGTCGAAAATCGCAACTGTAAAATTTGAGACAACATGATCCCTTTGAAGTTACAATTTAGAAAGCTTAATTTGTTGGCTACGCAATGAAAAATTATTTTAGTAAATAAATTTAGACAACGGAAGATTACGTTACAAAGTAATGCTGCCGTGATCCAAGTAAGGAACCCGCTTTGCTCCTACACCTGTGTTAAAGCATGGAAAGCAAGTATAATTAGTTGCTGTTCCGCGCTGCGAGGTAATTTCCATTACATCAAGGGACAACTGCTGCTCTTGGGTTCGTAATAGAATTAAGATTTCCTGAGTACTTTCCTTCTGAAAGTACATTATTTCATTTTGTTTGTTAGACGTACAAAATTATTATTCAGTTTACCTGTAAATAAGCTGGTTTTCCCCAGTATCAAAATTTGATTTCACTTAGTTTTGTAAAGATGTGACTACATATGGCTGCAACGTAAATTAACAGCTGCTATTACGTCACCTGTTTATTTGAACAATGCCGTCAACAATTGCCCAATGGCTAACACATGTTTAGCATTTTAGTACAACCACTATTGATAACATTAGAGAATATCTTGGTGATTATTTTGACTTCAAACTAATTTTAACTTTGTTAAATTAATGAGAAAATTTCGTATATTCATTTGTAAATGACTCACACAGATCTGATTGGGTTATAAAGAAACTCTAGCATTTTTAGTTACATAGAATTATAAAATATTTGAGTAAGGATTAGTTGATAACCTTTACTACCAGTTTTGCAAGTACTTCAAATTTTTATTTTTATTTAATTACAATGATATTTTATTTGCTGAAACAAAGAAAATACTTATTAGTAAATTAATATTCTTCATTTAAAGTTTTTTATTCTGATCTAGTCTGATCAGACTTGGTAAACAAAAGCAATAAGAACTAAAATTTTATGATCCCATTATGCAGAAAATATTCTCTATACTTTTTAGGTATACTTGAGGGACGCAAATAGTGTTCCCATTTTTTATGTGACTTAATTATTATTCTTTCTTACAGGAACAGCGTCTTATTCTGTTAAGACAAGTTTGTGTATCAACGAAGGCGATCTCTTTTTTGGGTCTCCAAGTCCGCCCTTAAAAATAGCTATGCCCTAAAATAAATCAATTTGGACTTGGTGGCGCCTGTTTGTTTTTTTGTTAAGTGTAACCCTCCATAGATTTCGACTTACCCCCATTGCTCATAGCTCTACCCAAGGAATAGACCCTAGTTACGTCGGAAGACTTTGTTTTGCTGACCCCCAACTTCTAGAGTCAGATGTATGTATTAAGAAGAGAGCATTAGTTAAGCTCAATTTAGGAAAGAATGTGACCGTTTGGGGTTAGCGATCAAGAAAATATAATACGTTTCAATATTCATTAACGTCTTAATTTAAAAAATAATCAAAGTTAAATGTTACTAATTAATAATTAAAACTACGGTGAGTAGCTTGAACAACCAACAATGCTAAAGTTATGAAGTTCTAAGACTGACTGGCCATCTTGGGCTTCTCAGGGTATTTATGCAATCCCTGCTCTTATATTACTTGTGGGAAATGCATATTTCATGTCTGCTATTTCTTGATACAACACAATGTATTACATTTTAATAATCTTAATTCTAACAATTGGTTTCTTATAGTCTATTGTGACCTGCACCTGCAGTGTCATATTACGTCTGGAATACAAAGTAACTTTTTCCGTTCTCACGTCTGGTTTATGAACTTCCATTAACCTTTTATAATGTGTTCTTCAATTATACAATGTAACAATGTATTTCTTAAGACTTAATAGTTTGATTTTAATATACATATATATTAATTTGGGGGATATGTAACTCGCGTTCATATGAAATCTTTAGTGCTTCAGTTATGTTTCAGCCCAATTCGATGGTCTGATAATGTCATGCCTACGTTAATATTTTCGGGAGTGGACACCGAAATCGGAAAGGTTTCCTTTTTTGAATAACGCAATCCAATTATGCGATGTCCATTGTTTGCCAAGAGAATTAAACATACCTTCGCAGAGCTCCTTACCATTTAACTCCTTCAAATAGAGCTATTTGGTGATGGCTTTATACTCCAATCTATCGATTTTCACATTTGCTAACGACGTGCTTTCTTTCAAAATTTACTGTACAACACTGCTTCAACTTTTATAAGTAATATTTCACAGTGACAGTTTTACTAAGCCATTATTTGTTGCCATGGCACCAAGATTTTGTTTTATTAAAGGGAAATTGCCCACATTGACTTAATATCAATACCCCCTCGTAGTGGCATTATACTTACTTAAAAAGGTGGGAAATGGATAACTATTAATAAAGAGAATTCTATTCCGAACAGTTTTCAGTGCAACCACTATTTTCTCGAAGTTAATACAATCTACCATTTATATGGATGTCCTCTTTCTGTGAAAGCAAAGCCGTACCGAGGCTTCCTAAGATCTTAATGATATGATGAATCATATCCAGCACACGCTAGGCAAAAATTAGCTTAGTGCTTAAAAATCCAAAGTATTATGATGCCAAATAATTGAGAGCGCTCTTAAATGGAATTACTCTCTAGCTTACCCTAAACGACAACTGACGTCTGGTATGAGTGGTTCGAAAGAGGAAGCATTTTAAATATAAATTTTACAGCTGGTAGTTTTAATTTCCGATCCGTTTCGTCAAGAACCCATTATTAATGTTATGTAACCTATATGGGAAAGCAGTTCAGCTTTCAATTAATTTTGAAATAGCTCGCAGCTAGAACTTATGCATTAACCAATAATTGTGTAATTATCTGAAACATATTGTAGTTACGATGCAAGCAATATTACAATTATACAGCGTACGAATCTCGTATTTCAACAATGCACCGACAGTATCATTGCACAAAGTCCAAACACATCCGAAACAATTTTTGTGATTTGTTTATAACAAGTTTAGTTATCTTTACATTTTGTATTTCCAGTAGAGATTTGCATTTTATGGTAACGATTTCAAGAGCCGCTTTGAAATATTAATCACTTAGGATGCTAGTGCACCCACGTTTATTAGTTTGCAATTTACCATTCTGAGCGTTAATTTGAAGAGCTTCTATTCGTTCTGTAAATTCGATATTGTCAAATAAAATTCTTTACTTCTATCACTGAAGTTCTGCAATACACTACAATAACTAATGCTGCATAATAAATAGTTAATTGAATGCTTAGAGTAGAATTAAGTTAGAGGGCTTTGAATATATGCCACTGTATGCCAGCAGTATTCGTGACACTAAAATATAATAAAAACCTAAATTACGCAAAAGCTGTTTCATTAAACAGCTTTAAGTATCACTTTGTAAGACTTTCAAGTTCGTTTTAATTTAATTTCACTTCTTTGAATTATTTTGCAAACTGAAATGCTGATGACTTATTTTGCTTGAGCCACAGAACAAAATTCTTTCTATGACATTTTCTTCCTGTGCTTCTACGATTTTTAATCATGAGGTGGCTTTTTATCTTTTGTAATTAGAAGACAAATAAGGAAATCTGATTAGCTTTTAAAAACTAAAATTGTATTTGATTTCTTATCATCTTCAACCTTATTAACCGTATATTAGAATGACAAGATGATGACTGACATGTAATGCACTTACATTGAAAAATAGCAGTGTTTAGACTTATTGTTTTGGAAATTTTGTTTAAATAAAATTTGTGCTAGATTACATGTACAATACGCTATTCTGTACAATTATCTGTACAAATTAAAATTTATCTACGTTATTTTCATATTTTTTAGGAATTATTAGATTTTTCATAAATTAACTTGTCCTTAATATAAAAAAATGCTTTAAATGCTGTTAATAATATTTTACCTTTGTAATATTTACAAATTAATGATTCCGAATAATATTAATATAAGCTTGTTATGTTTATTTTTCAACATAAATTAAAAACTTCTTTTTCCCTGGTTAAGTCATTACCCGATCGAATAAATTCCATTTCTATTCTTAAATTCTCCAACAATACCCTATATAGTGTATCTGTTCAGAAAAAGCCCACTTTAACATAATTTTAACACAGATCCATTTTGCTTTTAAAACGAAAATTTATTCGATAAATTAAATAGTTAATACCTTGTTTTAGGTATCCGGTAATTTGTTAAACATTCCGATAACGTATAATTGCTTTCTCTTGTGTTTCTCCTACAGCCAATGCCGTTTCCTCTCCTAACTGTGATGCTTCACTTCTAGTCCTCTATCCAACGTCGTTAAAATTTTATCTACTTCTGTCCTTCTAGTTAACGTAACTGAAGTGTGCTTTGCTTGTGTTTCTTTTCGTAAGGTTGATTTTCGTACAGCTCACAATTTTTTCTTTTCTTCCGTTCACTTTCTTACCACCAATTCTAAAAACAAACGAACCTTATTCCATAGCGTGTTCCGAGTTCCATAAATTACGACAACCACTACTATCTCCACCCTCGCCACCACCTTCTCAATCTCATGCTACAATTATTACACCTCCTGCTGTTCCTGTTTTGCAGTAAAGTGCCCAAAAGAGGCAGACCTTAGTTAATGCTTTTTCCGAACGGGAAGATGTATGTCGGCGAAGTCCTAATGTTCTTTATCTTGTTTCGTTTTCCTTCTGGCGGCGTAAACGCCTTAAGCCCAATATCTAGTCCTCGTGCCCCAGATTCTTATACCGACTTTGCTCCCCTCAGGTTTTTATTTTTGGACTTTACAATTTTGTTTTCCTACCATGTTTTGCTAGGTTTTCTTTCGATTTCTTGCTTTTTCTTAACCCGTGTGGGTCCGGGAATAGAATAGCCCCATGGTACGACCTGCCTGTCGTAAGAGGCGACTACAGCGGTCCAACACAACTCATACACACACGCACACTTTATACACGCGCAACACATACGCACACACTTCTTACACACCCACACACACACACGCACCCACACGCATACACATACTCATACATAACTACACTGGGATTCTGTTTTATTTTCTTTTGTGCGATTCTTAGGGGTTTTCTTGGTTTTGTACTTGGTGCTTGGTATTATCCTTTGGTTTTTTCTTTTTTTCTCGTTCCTTTAGTTCCACATTCCTCTCATTTTTCCTGTTACTGGTCTTCTTTGTTGTCGGTCCCTAGTCCGATTGTGTTTCGTCCATCCGCTCCTGTGGTAGGTTTTCTAGTCCGTTTTGTTTCTTCGGAAACCACGACTTAGTCGAATTTAGGACTAATTAGCGTTTCTTTTCTTTGGTTCTTCGGTTTTGATTACCACAGTTAGTAGTACATCATTTCCTTTTACCAGTGCTCTCCCTCTCTTTCTCTCGTTCTCCCTTGTTGTCCCTTTGTTTACTTGAGGCTTGACCTTTGGGTCCTGCTTTGGTTTGCACTGTTGGTTTTCTTCCTCGTTCCTTTTCTTTTCTTTAGGTTGATAACCTTACTGTTTCTTCTGAGAAACATCCGCCCTTTGACGACTCCGCAGTGCTGAGGCCGTTCCACCTTAGGCCTCCTTGATTACTTATTACCCGTCTTTGCTTCCTTTTTTCTTTTTTTTTCTTTCTCTCTTTCTATTGTTGGTCCTTCGAGCCGGATTTTGTTTGATGTCTGTTTTTATTTTCTTTTCTATTAGGTATCTGTTGTGGTTGGTCTTGTTGTTATTTTGGGGATTCTTTTTTCTTTTCTTGTGCTTTTGTTGTTTCCGTAACGAATGTTCTTTTAGTTTGAAGCGAATTTTCTTTCTTTTTCGTTTTGTTTGGGGTTTCTTGTTGGTCCTGCTCATTTTCGGATTTTGGATTTTTTACCCCGACCTGTTAATTTGGCTGGGGGGATTTGTTACATTTATTTTTCAACATAAATTAAATACCCTTTTTTTCTCTGATTAAGTCATTACCCGCTTGAATAAATTCCATTCCTATTCTTAAATTCCCCAACAATATTCTATATAGTGTACCTGTTCAGAATAAGCCCGCTTTAACATAATTTTAACTCAAATCCATTTTGCTTTTAAAACGAAAATTTATTCGATAAATTAAATAGTCAATACCTTGTTTTAGGTATCCGTTAATTTGTTAAACATTCCGATAAGGTATAATTGCTTTCTCTTGTGTTTCCCATCTAAAAACTTGTCGAAATAATGGATCTTACTATTATTTGCTAGCGTATTTTCCAGTTTGATAAACGGGCTTTGATAACACGAGGATTGCAGTTCGAACTCGTGTTATTTGAACCAATTTTTAATTTGATTCTGCAGCTTGTGCGTTGAAAAATTTTCTACATTACTCTCGTACTAGTACTTCAAGAGAGATGCACGTTTTTTGTTCCACAAGTAGGAGCTCTTATCTGGAGGCCAAATTGGTTCTTTTTATGTAAGCCCAACTGTTCTTTGCCACAGATCAACTGCCGTTGCCTGTAGATCGCTAATGCCGTTATGGTAACAGGACAAATAGATTCCGACGACCGTGGCGATGAGGTGCTGATTCACCCCCCGATGGAGTGCAAGCTAAGTATCCTGACATATACAGGTATACGACTCGTTTTCTTTTGTGTATATCAAGGGCATATTCCTTATCAGCGTTTAGTGTAGTTACTTGAGAATAAACGTGACACTGTAGGACTAGTGTTTGTTGCTGCGAATCGATATTGTCGCTCTACAGGTGTGATGCACCATTGTTAAAAGTGGTTGACAAAAGTTCTCACACACATTCTTTTCTACTGATTAGCTTATTTTATAAAAGGTATTATGTGCAATTTTAAAAACGCCTTACAAAAGCTCTCACATGTTTATTTTCTACTGATTAGTTTTATTTTGTGTAAAATACGAGATGCGCACGTCGTATCTAAAGTACTAAATTGTTTGTATCACATAAATGTTTGCTTTGAAATAGTAATCCTTAATTTATTTCTTTTGCTTGTTTGTACAGAATCCTTTATTCTTATTGTTATTAGATAATCGAGAGCGACGTGCTTTTTTTTGATTGTTTGTATTTAGGTGAATCTCCCCACTCTCCGAGTTTGATAGTTAGCCTGGTATTTACGTTTTTTCCGGCTACATCTAATTGCGTAGCAAGGGACACATTATTATACAGTCATGCATGGTTATTTTATTACTGCCTATATTTAATTTTCAAAAGTAACTAAATTCCATTTTTAAAGAAAACCGCAAAAAAAGATTTTCTTATTTCAAAGACAGTTTCATGCTATTATTAAGAAAATTCATATGTATTTCAATTTATTTGTCTTATAATCTGCACACAACCAAACTTATATTTAACATGATCACATTTTTTTTAAGTCAATATCATACGTAACAAAATATATTGAAAAGTATTAAATTTTAATGCATATCTAACATATGAAAGCTTTTGTATTATTTCTGACCGTATATGCAAACAACATGTGTTGTTGATAAGTAATTTATTTGTGATCAAAACTCGCCAGACCTGTCCGATTGGAGTCCAAGATAATTTTTGTAAATACCTTAAAAGATTCTTGATTTTGAAGTTTGTTTGTACTTTATTAAACATTATATCTTTGATTTCAAACATCTAAATTTTTTTATTATTGAACTTGACAGATTTTTGAAAGCATAAGTATACATTCTTTTGTGAGGACATAAACTATGTTGCTCTTTGTGATAACTTAATTGTATTACGTTTCAGGTTTAGCTTGATATGCTGTTGCATGTACTCTAGTCGTGGGTCCATTGATGAGGTAGATTACCCATGAATATTTTTTGTTATACCAGAAGGTTTCTGCGTTTTTCTTGTGCTTTTTCTTTTGTTGGTATTTTCATAAACGCAGTGGCTCCTAAAAATTTTTTGATCAACAAAATCGCCCATAACCCTAGCTCATGTCTCTCTGTATAAGGTAATTCTTAAGCTTAGCACGCAAGTAACAAGTGTTCCTATAATGTTGTAGCCACCCTTTAACTTTTCGTACTCAGGGTCATCTCCGATTGTTAGGAACCCCAAGTGTCGGTATTAGCGTTTGACGCCTGGAAACAAATCTTGTGAGACCATAATGCTTTTACTCTATCGAATACTGCTTTGCTTCCGGATTCTTAAAAAGAGCCCTTCGTGATTTATCCATAGTCACAAGATGGTTTAAAAAATCTGGGACTTATTCAAAACGAACATAGAATAAACGTAATGCTTCAACTTCTGCTCGTTTGTGTTTGGCGTTCAAGCACTTAGGAATTAATTTTGGAGAAGTTTTATTTATATCGAAATTTATGTAACTGTATTATGGTGCATTCATACGAAATCTTTAGTGCCTCAGTTGTATGTTTCAGCCGAATTCAATCATCTGATAATACCATGTCACGAGCTGCGTATATATTTTCGGGGGTGCACACCGTAATCGGTCTTCCTGGTCGCTTCTCACTTTAACCGGAAAGTTTTCCCATTTGAATAACACAATCCAATTTTTCATAGTCGCATACTATGATGGGTATTGTTTGCCAAGTGTATTAAACATGTCTTCGTAAAACTTCTTACCACTTACCCCTTTCAAATTTACTTATTTGAAGGGCAGGCGCAAGAGCTGTTGATGCCCTAAGCGTAACTATTGTGAGTTCTCCCTCCTCAAACAAAGTTTACATTTTTGTCTTCGGCTTAACAAATGTTGAAACCAAATCGTTTAGATCTGTGCCTTGTTCTCAGTCTTATTTGATTGAAATGGTTGCTAGTGCTACTAATTTCTCTTGAGTCATACATGACCGGAGGTATGCTTTAGTGAGTCTAAGGTTCAAGAAGATCCTGTCTCTTCAGGCTACTGATACCGGAAGTGTCAGTAGAACTCGCAGAGCGATAAATAAATTAGGCACACACTTTTTTCCTCTTCAGATTGTAAAATAAATTCAAGGTCGTCGTTTGGTGTTGACTGCTTAGCGATTCGTCGTGAAATAACTTGCAGTTCACTAAACAATTATATAGCAACAATATCCTTATATTTGTTATTAGTTAACGCTGTTGCTAAATGCATACACTGTTCGGGGATGGGTTTTTCTTCTAACGTTTTGCTATGGTACAAAAATCCAAATTTTAAGTTCATCTCCTCCATCTGATTGAATCGCTTATTAACTAAGCTGATTGCAGTATCAAAGCATGAAAAATAATAGGTTATCTTGAATTTTTGTTTTGCATTTTGCATAGGTTCACCCTTTGCTTTGAATGAAAACCTCCTTATTCTTTTTTTTAAAATGCTTTTGGCCTTGACTTTGATTCAAGCGAGGCCGGAATATCAAGCTCCTCTGCAATATCTCTCGCATCTACCAACGTATTCTCAAAATCTTTATCAGTTCTAGAGTTTTGTTTGTAAAGTGTTAAATCAAATTCCTTTGTCTGAAGTATCCTGCTAATTGAATTCAAGAGATACCACAAATGAAAATGTTCTAACTTGTTTAATAAGTTGTTGAGCTTCAACTGTGAAACATTTTCATAATTTCCTGCAAGATTGATATTTTTAGCAGGACCCATTGCAGCGTCGTGTGCTTCGTTTAACTGATAACAAAGGGATAGCAAAGCATCGACTTTGCTCTCCCATCTTGTATCACCTAGTGGTTTGAGCTTTAGACAAGTGGCGGAAAAGCACTTCCCAAAGTTACGTTGATGCGGAGAAAAACTCACAGATTTTGTACTAAACAGAAGAAGATCGTAGCACCAAAACACCATTTAGCAGCATTACTTACAACTAAGTTTAATGAGTGAGAGTTGCATGGTACATTAATATTGTGAATTGTGATGTGTCTACTCTTCAAACAGTTTCGTCCAGATTAAATGTTGCTTCCTAAAGTATAAAGAGACTTGCAGATTACATCACTAAATAAAAAATTACCTTCTTAAAATCACTATCATATGTGGATGGTAGGCCATATACAGGCTCGATATTAATAATTAATTAGAGCGATTTGCTGCTTCCGCCTTTCACGCTTTGGTTTTCAAATTTTCATATTCCACTTTATTTGGTCCAGTGATATGAAAATCCTGCTATTAGCATTGCAGTTGTTAGCAATTTTTATCCGTGCATTACTCTGAAAATACAGCTCCCGTAACATAATATTCAAGATTATGTTTACATACCTTGTCTGCACAAGTTACACGATTTGTTATTTTGCATTCTATAATGCTTTTATATTTTTTTATATCTTATAACAGCAACAGCTTGTCGTCTTTCGAATAGTTACAGGATCTTGAACGAGAAACTGATGTCTCTGTTGCCATTTATTAATTGAAACCAAAAAACAACTATCGACTGAGTAGAAATGCAAGCTCTAACCCAGGAACAAGACTGTTTTGTACAATGTACCAAAGAAGTAAAAAAAGAGAATTAAGATTATGTTGAATTCACACAAATATGAATATTTCATCAGAAATGTCCTGGCAGTACAAAAATTCTCTTACAAGAAGCATATTTCACACCAACAAAGTATTTTTAAAGGAGTCTTTAACTAAATTCATCATTGGGTATGTTTATGGAACAGTGCCCCCTTTAATTTAAATTCAAATGCCTCTTTAGCTTAAAACCCTCCTTTTGTGTTTGATTATGAAACCGGTCACAAATAATATATTGTTACGAGCTGCTATTAGGCAACACGTCAAACACACAAGCGCCGTAAGCACTGTATATGCTACAGAAGCCTCGAACCTTCTAGCATATTACCAGAGTATGAATCATCTATTTCAGGGTATATATAAGACCGCTGATGAAGCACAGAGTTAGTCTATATAAATCAACTCGTATATAGTTAGTTGTTCATTACGTTCTGAAAGTCATTTAGTAAATATAAATTTGTGATACGTGAACGTGTATATTGTACTGCCAGCTTGTAGAATACATAAATAGACAAAAGTGTAATAAATAACTTATTGTATTGTTTAGTGTTGCTAAGAAGACTTATGGTTAAGGAATTAGTTTAAGAAGATATTAGTGCTTGTAAATAGCATTAGTGTGATAGTGTTTCATTCTTAATTGGATTGAAACATCTATAAATAAAGCATATACTGTTCATTAGACTTGTGAACAGTGAGTAATAAAGACTTTTGTTATTACTTGTTTTAAATTGGTTAAACGCGTTAATAGTAGCCCGCTACAATATAGTAAACGATAATAATTAAAGGTAGTATAGCTAAGTAAAACCTGTTTATGTTTCACAAACGTTGCAGTCTTCTATAAACGTAATGATAGGGGATTTCTCTACTAACAAGGTCTTGGAGACCGATTTCTAATATTTTCATTACGTAACCCAACGACGACACTGGCAGAGCATAACTATAAATGCCAAATCACTTGCCCGTGAGCAGGAAGCGTACTCAGATTACAGTATCAGTTTACATATAAATGATTGTATTCACACAACAAGGACAAAAACAATAAGTATCAATAAATCGAGAAGTAGAACCAAGAAGCAAAAATAAACCCAAGACGTAAAAGCTAGAACTTTAAACCACCAAAAACCCGTTGTAATATGCGAATATAAACAAAGAAAACAACTTCCACATAACAGATGTAGGTATGCAATATGCTATATGCTACCAATTCCTAAAGTTTAATAATTTAAACAAAATAATAATCTAGACTATTTACTAAGTTTATTGAAGAATGTATGTATTGCACGTCATCCAGTCCACTGAGAAACATAAAGGTTAGAATGTTAGGGCAACTACAGTCTGCGCTCGTATGGCGCCAGTGGTAAATCATATTGTTTATGATGCAGGGACGGCCGACTGCGGTTATCATTTAAACAGAGGACCGGGACATTACTCCCAAACTCTAAGATACACGATGGACAAGATGCGTATCGAAATACAGAGATGTATTCATCCCTCCATTATAAAATATTTGTTTATTCTTCCCACAGAAGGGTTTCATTTTTTTTAGCTTCTAGTGGCTTGGCGCCTCAACCTCTGGCGCACTAGACCATCACCTATACAACTGCACCCGCTCTGACTGTTAAATGAAGGTTTGATACTCCAATTTATTGATTTTCACATTTGCAAACGACATGCTTTCTTTCAAAATTAACTACACAGCAATGCTTCAATTTTTTGAAGTAATATTTCACAGAAACAGTTTTAATAAGAGCTTATTGTTGGTGTTGGTGTCGGTAACAAGATTTTGTTTTGTTCAAGGGAAACGGCCAAGCCTAACTTGATACCAATATCCCCTCATAGTGACACTATATTTATTTAAAGAGTTCATATTGATATAACCATTTATAAAGAGAACTCTGTTCCGTACTGTTTTCATTTCAAACTTTATTTCCTTAAAATATGATGCAATCTACCACTTATGTGGGGGTTCTCCTTCTGTGAAAGTAAAGCCATACTGAGGTTTTTAAGATTTTAATGATATATCATATTCAGCACATGCATTAGCAAAAATTAGCTTATACTCAAAAATCCAGAGTATTGTGATGGCTAATATATTGAAAGCGCTCGTAAATGGATTTACTCTCTAGCTTACCCTGAACGACAACTGACGTTTGTTAGGAGTGGTTTGAAAGAGGAAGCATTTTCAAATATAAATTTTACAGCTGGTAGTTTTAATTTCTGATCCGTTTCGTCAAGCACCCATTATTAATGTAACCTATATAGGAAAGCAGTTGAACTTTCCATTAATTTTGGAATAGCTTCTAAGCTGGAATTTATGCACCAACCACCAATAATTATGTAATTATCTGAAACGTATTGTAGTTACGATGCAAGCAATATTACAATTATACAGCGTACGAAGCTCGTATTTCAACAATGCGCTGACAGTATCATTGCACAATGGCCAAACACATCCGAAACAATTTTTGTGATTTGTTTATTGCAAGTTTAGTTATTCGTTTTAATCTTTTTTGGGAATAAAACCACTTATATTTGTTAAAATGATTTTTATTTACGTTTCGATCCATGACCTAGGATCGTTGTCAAACTAATAAAAAATTTTAAGTTTGACATTTTTATTATTTTGACAACGATCCTAGGTCATGGATCGAAACGTAAATAAACATTTTAACAAATATAAGTGGTTTTATTCCCAAGAAAAATTAAAAAGAATAGTTAACAAATCACAACAAACATACAGGAAGTATTTACAAGTTTAGTTATCTTTTCATTTGATCTTTATAGGTATTTTGTATTTCAAGTAGAGATTTGCATTTCATGATAGCGATGTCAAGAGATTCTTTGAAATATTAATCACGAAGGATGCTAATGCACCCACGTTTATTAGTTTGCAGTTTTTCTATTCGCTTTGTAAACTCGATATAGTCAAATGAAATTCTTTACCTACTTCACTAAAGTTCTGCCTACGCTACAGTAACTAACGCTGCACAATAAGTAGTTCATTGAATGCTTGTAGCAGACTGAAGTCTGAGAGCTCTCAATATGTCACTACAGTAGTACCGCGACATACGAGTTTAATTCGTTCAGTAACCTTGCTGGTATGTCAAATTGCTCGTATTTCAAAGCAATTTTCCCATTGAAATTAATTGAAATGCCATTAATCCGTTCCAGCTCCCAAAAAACCACCCCAGTTGTTTTTGTTAAGTGTTAAGTGTTTTTCAATATTTACAAGAAGAAACATTTATTTATAAATAACAAATACATATTCTATAAAAACATAATAAAAGAAAAAGTGAAGTGCTTAATTTTCGTCACTGGTCTTCGCTTTTTTCGTCACGCTTTGCTCGTTTTCACCTGTAGATCATTTAAAAAAACTGTCCAAGGAGGCTTGTTTCTTTCTCCTTTTCAGGATATTGCGGAAATGTGTTAGGCAAGTTTCGTTGAACAACTCCGATGCACTTTTTCGGGGTGATTTTTATCCACGAACTGTACAACTTTCTCCCACATTCCCAAGATCTCCTTTATATCTCTTGTAGAGATAACCTTCTCCACCTCTGGCTCCTCCTCAAAACTAATTTTTCGTTGAACCACCGTATGCTGCTGCAAATGTAGATCGTGTAACTCTTCGGTTGTCAGCTCCTGAGACTGTTCCTCGACAAATTCGTTCACATCTCTCTCATCCACCTCCAGACCCATGTATTTTCCCAGAGAAGCAATCTCCTCTACCACTGAACCTTCGGGTTCCAATCCTTCGAAGGCCCTTTCGGCTACAGCCTAAAGGCCACAGCTTCTTCCATGCAGAGGTTAATGTCCTCGTTGTAACACCCAGACAGGCCTGATCAATAATTCTTATTCATATCACGATGTTAAAGTGGTCCTTCCAAAACTCTCGAAGGGTAAGATTAGTGTTCTCCGTCACCTTAAAGCAGCGCCGAAAAATGTGCTTGGTGTGCAACTTCTTAAAATTAGAAATCACCTGCTGATCCATGGGCTGCAGGATAGGAGTGATGTTGGGTGGTAGGTAGAGAACCTTTATAAACTTGAACTTTTCGAGTAAATCATCTTCGAGATTTGGTGGGTGAGCAGGGGCATTGTTGAGGACGAGAAGGGCTTGCATGTGTAGGTTGTTTTCCTGTAGATATTTTTTAACAGAGGGGCTAAACATTAGGTTAATCCACTCCACAAAGAATTTCCTGGTGACCCACGCCTTCGGATTTGCCCTCCAGAGTTTTTCTTTTCAAATCGTATGTGACTTAAAGGCTCTGGGAATGGTATACTAGCAGAGGCTTAATTTTGCAGTCGTCACTCGCATTGGCGCAAAGTGCTGGAGTTAATCTATCCTTCATGGGTTTGTGACCTAGCATCGTCTTCTCCTCTGCCGTTATGTAAGTCCTATTCAGCATCCTTTTCCAGAAAAGCTACGTTTCGTCACAGTTGAAGACTTGCTGAGGGATGTATCCTTTGGCTTCTAACAGTTCGGAAAACGTTTTGATGTTAACCTCAGCTGCCTTCACATCCGAACTTGCTGCCTCACCATGCCTGACGACGGAGTGAATGCCGGTCCTTTTCCTAAAGTTGTTAAACCAGCCCCGACTGGTTTTAAACGAGTCTTCCGATTCCTCGTTTGTGAAAGTGTGTGGGATCTGCTTTAGCAAATCACCGTAAATTGCTCGTGCATTCTCTTTGTGTTGAGGTTCATCCTTGAAGCAGCTTCTCTATCTTTTCATGGAGAGAGGTCCGGAGCTTAGAAGTTATTGTAACGCCATTAGCTGGCATTATACCCTTTATCAAATCCTTTTGTTTAAGCACAGTACATACATATCATTGATGTGCTACGCCCGTACATCCTTGCCAAGTCAATTACTCGCACACCTTGCTCATGCTTTTCTATGACTTCACGCATTAATTCAATAGACATCATCTTCTTCTTCGGACCCATGGTTATAAAAATAAATGTGAGAATGTTTTGTAAATGTACAAAAAGCAAAAACGCTAACCCAATATATTTAAAATGCTTCGAAAACAACGGAAACAAGCACACAGACTCAGGTCTAGTCTGAAGTGGGGAAACTGTTAATCACTGCATACGACACCAATATGCGCCCCGCATGTTGGGGTCGTGTGCACCGGTGTAGTGTGCGATTCCTCGTATCTCAAATCTTGCTCTCATCTCAAAACAAAATATCGCTCGCTTGGCGGCTCGTATCTCAAAACACTCGTATATCGAGGTACCACTGTATATGCCAGTAGCATTTGTGTCACTAAAATATAAAAACCTAAATAACAAAGCTATTTTATCCGTTTGTTATGTCTTCTCTAGACCAACTGATTAATAGTTCTTTTCTAAGTATTCCTTATATAGGCTATGTAGAATATTTATAATTCACTTGCGTCACATCTTTTTATATGGCGCTTACATCAAAACTAATTCAAATTATTCCTGAATGATATTTGTAATCGTCAGCTACTTGTTATTTGCGGAAAACTATATACGCTTTCATAGCTAAACCTAGTCTGACATAAGCAGCGTGCAGACTAATAAACCAGTGAGCCAAATGTAAATACCATTTTAGCACAAACCTCAAATTATTTAATGTCGTAATAGGATTTTCATTATACAGGATGATTCACAACTTCATTGAAATATTTTAACTGATGCTTAAGAAAATGACGTAGATTTGTTTCTTAAATTTCTTAAAAAATAACGACTTAAAATTTAAACGGATGTCTGTACGTGTACGTGTAAAGCAAGGACGCGAAACGTCTCTCACAGTGTATTTGCGAGAAACCGACTTTATTTTTTCTAATCAGCAGGTCACTGTACTAAATGAAGTTGTGAATTAATTATAAGATTTTCAAATTTGTGGGAATACCTTTTATAAGGCATTTCTGGGGAATAGTACGGGATATATTACAAGCAGAGATACGAAAAGATAGGTAGGGGTAGACCGAGATCAGACTTTTGCACACAAATAGTGATAGATGCAGGCTGTCCAAATTTCAGTGAAATGTGTAGGTTGGTTCAGACTAGGAAACAATGAGGGTACGCGTTTAACCAGTTCTAGGACTGAAGACTTGATGACGATGATGGAAATACCTACTTTAGTTGATATTTAAAAAGGGGAGTAGAGTAATATGTATGCAATAAATATAATTTCTTAAAAATTAAAAACTTCCAACAAATGATTATAGAAATGTGTGTACATAGAACTTATAAATTAAGGTAGAAAACTCACCAATTGTGACAGCTTATTAAAATGTTCAAAATGTTTTCCATTTGGTTAAGCTCTCAAACGTGCGATTGACGTCAGTTTTGTTGAACGGTTTAATAAATACTTGCACTATAGTTTCCTTTTAGTTACAGTATTCACCACAAGTTGTAAATCTTCAGACGCAAAAAATGATACTGAGCCAGTTCTCTAATAATTGATAAACAATCGGAAGATATAGTGTATTCATTTTAGCTACACTACAATAAATCATGCTGATACTATCGGAAATGCATTGAGAATAGCTAAATTACTTTGTTCACTTACCTCATGTATTTACTAAAACGTGTCATTAGTCTAATGTTATGACTCATATACCGCAACTTTTTCAGTAGTACTACATTATCTTAAGTCAGCGAGCGGTGTGCATAAGTGCAGTGCTTGGATATTTTAGATCCTCATTTGAAATAATGTTTCTGCAAAATGCTGTGTAACCTATTCTCTTGTGGTTATTTAAAATTAATGTTATTAATAGAGTAAGAGTTTTGTTTATTTCTTTTGTGGGATGCTTTAAAAGACAAATTGTATGATTTAATGCGAATATTGATAATGCGGGGCAATTACGTTAACGTATCGTTATTCTACAAAACTGGCGCTGAAGAGCACGTGTGTGTATACAACCAAATGTGTGGGTATATTCAACACCTTTTATAACCAAAATTAATCAGAATTGGTGAATTAGAAAAAATAAAATCTGTTCCTTGAAAAATACTTTCTGTGCTGTATCGTCCCTTTTCACGTACATGAACAGACATATTTAAAAACATTCAATTAAATTTTGTCATTACTTTTTAAAAATAAGTTTTATGCGTAAATATCAATCTACGCCCCCGTTGTTAAGCATCACTTAAAATATTTCTTAAAGTTGTGGGTCACCCTGTATAGAAATAATTATATCATATAATGTTTGCTACAAAGCGAAAAATACGTTTGGGAAGGAAAAATTCTACTATTAAGAGCTGCAAAAGCAGCATACCGGTCGTTGACTCTTTTTCTCTATACGAGCATTCAAAAAACATAACTGATTTAATAGAGCTGTTTAAATGATATGCAAGCAAACACATCGGCTCATAAAAACAATTTTCTCATAAAACTATTACTTAAATAATAACATTGATCGCAATGTCTAAATAATGTATACAATATCCATGTCTTAATAACTGCAACTAAAGATAGAATTTTCAGTTATCTTGGAAAGCATATTTATACTAACAAAGCTCGCCTTTAATAAAGTTTTTATAAAATTATCCCAAAACTAAGTAAGTGACACCTTTCTGAAATCAAAATGAGCACGCGACGGTTCTGTACGTACTGAGAGTGCCCCGTTATAACTCAAATATAAAACAATTATATTAATGGCAAGTTATCAATGCCTACAATGACATTTTACAAGCATCACAACATGTAAATTGCCTGCCGATAACGTTTGTTAGATTAAAAAGGATACCTGTCAATTTTATTGCTCCTGGTTCACAGCTGAGAACCACGCAAAAAATTCCAGGAATTGGAAAATTGTACACCGATAGACGCGGTAGGTTGGAAAAAACTGTGGGAACCGCAAATCTGGAAAAGCATTTCACAAAATATTTATATATCTAAAACGCCTAGTGGTAAACTATTTAAGTATGATTATACCTATCGGTTATAACCAATAAAACCAAACGACACTGTCAGTCTAAAAACGATTTTGGAACAAATAATCCTGTTATCAAACAAATGCATTTAAAGTGACTAGAAAGTAAGCGTCAACTGTTATCCCTGTGATAACGCGCTTCGTAATGCGTTCTACCGGTGACAGAAAGGTTATTGGGACAAATAATCCTAATAACCAATAAAAGTTGTTACGAGTGAGTGAAGCGTTAAATTTTTAAACATGCAGTTTGTAACTTATGGTTATGTGCAACTTGAACTTATTTATAACGTTCACTTGCTTGAAACGTGTGGATGAATGACCCTCGGTTATTATACTTATTTAATCTTTCTTACTTAAATCTCTAGAGAGACCTTATCATCAGGACTAAACAGTGGGTTCTTTGTTTTATCTCTGCGGCAGCTTACACATGTGATATAATTATGTATAATAATTGTAATTGAATCAACAACAGTAATCAAACTTTGGATTATTTTAGTAAAATAAAAAATCAATCCAACCAATTTCAATTCTCTTAGAACTCTAACAAAACATGTAAATTTTGCTTTAGTATATTTTCTTTTTTTACTTTTCAATAATTACAGAGTATCAAAGATTAACAAAATAAACTGACGTGATAAGAGCTCATGTCTCGGGCTTTTAACAAGATAAAATTACAACGTATTAATTCAAACATTAATTAAAGCATGGCATCTTCACAGTGCTATTAGTATTCAAACATATGTGAAACAAACAACTATTATAAGTTTTTCTTTTATAAAAATTTAAACGAATATATACATAAATACCTGAATAAAGTATTTTCAAAGTCCTTGATCTCAACACACGTCAAGGCAAAACACGATCAGTGGATCTAACAACAGATGGTGTTGAGCTCAGGCGGACATCCGAACACCTGATCCTCTAAACCAAACAATCTTAATCCAGAAAAAGGAAGTTTTCCAGGATTCAATCCAAGATGTAGAAATGGCGTAAACCAGCTCAATATTTCTGCTGATATTTACCCATTTATTCATTCTACAATACTCGAACAAGTATTCAAATTCACTTAAATGGCAATATAACAAAAACCATGTTGAAGTGAATAACAGGTTTTTAAAAAATAAATTAATTTGCTACAACAGATAACCTAATTTTAAAATCACTGTATAGTAAATTAAATCATCTTACCCCTAGCCGGCAATTTAAGTTATTTTTAATAGAGAAAGCTTCCCACAACTAAACTAACATTTAGAAAATAACACGCTTCTTCGTGTTCATCTTCCACCAAAAGTAGAATAAGATCGCTCAACTTCAATAAGTGGGATGCGCAGAATACCAGAATACGCCTTTTGACCCCTACCCAACAGAATTTCGACTAATAAGACAAAGGAAACTGCTTCTTCGTTTAACTTATAACCCAAATGGAGGTAAACACAGTCGTCTAACTTCTAGATTCGTGACGGTTAAAGCGAACTGTTACAAGTTGTTTAGAAGGGAGGTGGGAATCCCATAACAAAACAATTCCTGCATATTCTCTCTCATTTGCTTCATGCTTTTATCATTCTTTTTTTACTCATTTCCTGCATGTTTTTATTTAAGAGCCACCATTTTGCTTTTGGAGTCTCTCTTACACTTTGTTCTTTCTATACCTCAGAATCCTCCTTTTTCAGATGTTCCACATAAACGCTTTCCTGAGAACCAATTTTTACCCCTTTCGCCCCTAAACCCTCAGAAATTTCTTTCACTCTGTCAGTCATACTGTGAACAAACCGAATATATTACACAGAGAAAGTTTTCACAAAATCCTACGAGACAAGAAACTCTGATTGTCAGACGACATAATCGAGCCTCTGCGTTGGGACGCCAAGAAATTATGCTCTGAATGCTGGACTACAGCTGCCTAAACCTTGGGAGCCCAGAAATGATGCCATGCATGCAGCGAAATAGAAATGTGAGCCCTTATGTTGTGCGTCAATAAATAATGTTGTGAATATTACGGTATAACCGCGCAAACCAATAAAGATGCAAGGACTATTAATTAAAACGAGAAAAATGATATGTTGCGGATTTTTACCTAAATATGCCCGTTTTATTTTGCCAGCTTAGCCTTAAATATGCTGTGAACTTTACGAAAATGAAACGAAACAAAGAAATCTCAACATCACAACTTAATTACATAAAGTTTTCATGAACAATTCTTTATATTATGTTACTCGATATATTCGAAAGCATCTTTGTTCTCCACACATTATCTAAGAAATTTACTTACACATACAGGTATAAAGAAAACTTAGAAATCTAGAAAGAAACAACATTTAATCACTACTACATTAATACAATCTTTACCTAATCTTTGTTAATAATTAGAAACCATAAAAATTTTCATTGTAAGTCACAAATTTTTCTTTAAGACGAATATGAATGGATAACTTAAATATTCTTTGATTATCCCGTCTCTGTGTCTCTGATCAGTGACTTGAGCCAAACTTTTGTAATTTAAAACCCGCTTGAGATTTGACCTCAAAGTAAAAAAATATTCACTAACAAGTAATTTTCTATACGCAAAAATCTTAACTATCTTAGTCTACTTAATAATAGCACCAATTGTCTATCTATGAGTTTAAAACAATGCCACGCTTGCGTTTCTGGACGTTTAAATTGTAGGATTACTACTTAGTTGATCAAAAGTCCATCTCCAATTATTGCATTTAGAATAATAGTTTTATCTGTAAAATCCTCAGAAATCCATTGTTGCATTTCTTGTTTCCATCTACTCTGAATAAAGTTTTATACGTTAAAGTTTCATTTTATAAGTTCAAAACATATTACTTTGGAAAGTACTTTGTTCTAATTGATTAAAATATCGGGACGACCTTGAACCAAGTATCATTTATATATTATATTGAAGTAATAAATACGTCGTCGGTGCGCTTAAAATAGTAATTCAGTAACTTTCTATCAATGAATTTTGAATGAATGCTCCTCACTAATTTCCGGCATTTATATAACACAATCTTAATACGTCACAGGTTCTCGAATTTTCATCATATTCTAACAGTAAATACTCCCTGTATATTTGTTATGGTTTGTTATGTATTTTTCTTAATCTTCTTTGGGAAATAAACTACTCACAGTTGTTAAAATCGTCTTTATTTACGTTTCGATCCATGACCTAGGTCGTTGTCAAAATGATAAAAATTTTCAAGTGTGACATTTATGACGTAAATTGAAGGTGACTTTGATTTATTAATGTTTGATTTGAATACATTAGGTGACTTAAATGCTCTACAAGACGACTGGCAGAATTAATAGCTTGTGCTACTTGAGTTTGAGCGACTTTGACGTGCATACTCATTGCTGTATTAACAACTAATTGAAGTGTATGTGCTGCGTACATGCTTTTGCAATATGTGACACGACTGCAGCGTTGTTATGAACGATCAACGTTATTCTACTTTCAATATTCTAAAAATTGCAACCTGTTTAACTTCTTGTGTTAAGTAACACTATGTAACAAATTTCTATTCATTTTGTGTTCTTGGGTAGTAACTGTCATATCTTAACATTTTATGTCTGTACAGTATAGAAAAAGGGGATTATTCCCCAAAACTTTGCTTGCGTGACCAGGACAACGATATTTTGAAGCCGTCAAATTTGCGATAAGTAGTTTAATACTTTGGTGAATCTGAAAGTACATTTAATTAGCTTTAAAATGATATAATGGGTTACTGATTATTTAATATGTTCTTAAGTAGTACATGTTTCCTAATTGCTTACATAGAAACTATAGAACGTTAATACTTTATTCTTCAAAAGTTTTGCTTTTGTGACTAGGGCTGTGGTTTTCCTAAATTTTATTGTTGAATACTATGCGGATATTGTGTTATTCGATATTTTTGTTCCACCATAGATAACTATTGTTCCACAAACACTCCAAGCAAATTCAGAGGTGAGTTAATTTAAACGAACATAAACGAACGTGAACGATCTATTAAGAATAAATATGAGCATAAACTGTAGTACATAGTATTCGGAAATGGGGTTGCAAGCGTGCAGCAGATACGTTTTGCTATATCTGCGGCTAATTTATCAAGACAAGTGCGACAAAGTACTCCGTGAATAAATCTGTCAAGATGTGCAGAGTGTACAAGGCATATTTTGGCACGCCTGTTGGGGATCAGGACAAATCCTGGACACCTCACTTCATTTGCGAGCACTGACAGAGAACTTTAGAAGTAAGCTGTATAAAACGTATTGCTCGAAAGTGTATGTTGTAATAGTTGTAAAAATAATTTTATTTCAAAACAATTGTAATTATTATATAACTTGCTTAATGTTACTGAAACAAATACTGTATATAGCAAATACGAACGGTACTGGAGCATATCTCAGAACATAGTATTTAATGAATTTTAAAAAAAATTATTCCATAATTTGACTTTATTCTTTATAGGATGGTATAGGGAGAAAGAAGATCCGTGAAGTTTACAATTTGACGGGAACCCACTGACCGCTCAAGTAACTGCAGCTCTTGCATTGTGGACACTTCCTAACGTCGAACTGGAAAAATGTACCAGCTATCACGTATCTAGACCTTTATTCATCTATTGCCCGAGTATTCCAAGATCTCCAGCTGCCCGTGCTTGCTCCTCCTGAGATAGAAAAGGCATCTTCAATCAACAGCAGCGAGTCGGAGTGTGAACAAATCATTGAAGAACCAGATGACAATTTCATGTGTGTAGATGATGACAGAAACCCGTACTTCTCCAACTAAAAAGACATAAATGACTTGGTCAGAGATCTTGGACCCTCAAAGTCCAATGCTGAGCTTTTGATGTTTAAACCTAGGCAGTGTAACTTATTAGATGAAAGCGTGTAAGTCGTAGATCAGAGAAAGCGTCAAAAAACTTTTTCTAACTTGTTAACTTATCAAGATGAGCTCTGCTTTTGCAACAATGCGACTGGTCTGTTCAAGAAAATAGGAATCGCATATAATCCAAATGAGTGGCGCCTTTACGTTGACAGCTCTTCAAAGAGTCTCAAGGCACTGCTGCTGCATATCGAAAATAAATATCCGTCCTTTCCCCTGGGTCATCAGTTCACTTCAAGGAGGATTACAATAACATAACAACCTTGCTGAAAGTTTTGAAGTATGACGGATGCGATTCGAAGTTTATTGGCGACTTCATAACGGTGACATTACTAATGGGTCTGCGAGGCGGTTTCACTAAGTTTCCGTGCTATCTTTGTCTTTGGGACAGCAGAAACACCAATGCGCACTACAACAAGCGCGACTGGCCACAAAGGACAGACTTCTCTGTAGGGAAAAATTATGTCAAATGGGAGCCACTGGTAGACCGCCTAAAAGTGCTGATCCCACCATTGCACATAAGGCTAGGGGTTATTAAACAATTTGTGAAAGCTCTAGGTACGGAATCAGCAGCCTTCAAGTACCTTCAACATTTATTCCCTAACCTTTCTGAGGCAAAGGTTAAAGCTGGTGTCTTCATTGGACCACAAACAAAGAAAATATTGTACTGCGATGACTTTCTCAAAAATTCAACCGTAAGGTGAAAGCGGCCTGGAAAGCTTTGTCGTAGTTGTGCGGAGTTTCTTGGGCAATCACAAGGGCGAAAACCATGTGGAGCGCTGGTTGCGGATCTCTATCTTCTTTATAGTAACTTATTCAATGCATTTTTCTTAAACTTCTTTGGGAATTAAAGCACTCATAGTTTCTAAAATCCTCTTTATCTGCGTTTCGATTCATGACTTAGGATCGTTGTCAAGATAATAAAAAAATAAGAACTTCAAGTTTGACATTATGACATAAATTTAGGGTGACTTTGATTTAGTGATGTTCGATATAGTTGGTTTGAGTACATTAGGTGAAAATTTTAAAGTTTAAAAGAATGATTGCCTTCAATTTGTGTTGAGGCCTGGGACCGATTTTTTAGGTAGCCAATACGCTTAAGGTGAAATCAGCTGATTAATTTTTATTGGTAATTTCAAATAAAATCAATAATTTGTGGTTTGTAAAACATTTTTTAACATGTTTCTATTTATACGGTTGAGAGGATGGTTATTAAATAGAAAAGAATTAAAAAATAAAATCAAATGTAAATAGTAACGAAACAAATGCAATTTGCAATCTAAAAATTGATAACTCAATTATAATTCTTCCTGCTGACAACGGCAATGCAACAGTAATAATGAATAAAAACGATTACAACACAAAAATCAACAAATTGTTGAACACTAAAAATTACACCAGTTTAGAAAAAGACCCAACAAAAACAATTGAAAATAAAATATACAAAACTCTATTTAAATTTAAAAATGAATTCGAAGACAAAGAAAGAAACAAACTGGTCCCACATTACAGTACACAACCCCACTTTTACGGTCTACCAAAAATTCATAAAAAAAGACATTCCTTTAAGACCTATCGTAAGCTCCATAGATTCACCATGCCATAATTTAGCAAAATTTCCCCTAAAAATTAATAATCCATTAGCAAGCAAAACAGACTCTTTCATAAAAAACAACCAACATTTTTTAGAAAAATTATCAAACACAAAAATTGAAAATACACACACAATGGTAAGTTTTGATGTAGTAAATCTCTTCACAAATATCCCTATAAACAAAACACTTAATATTTTATAAAACAAACTAGAAAAAGATGACAATTTTAAAGAAAGAACAAAACTAAGTATATCATCGATTACGGAATTACTTGGTTTATGCGTCAATACCACATATGTTCAAATAAGTGACGAATTCTACAAACAGAGCTTCGGAATGGCAATGGGAAGTCCACTATCACCAATCTTTAGTAATATATTCGTGGAGGAATTCGGAAAAGATGTAATATTCACACAAGAATTGAAACCACTAATCTGGTGGAGATACGTAGATGACATCTATGCTACTTGGCCTCATAATACAGAACTAATTCGAAACTTTGTAGAGTCAATTAACAAAATAGAACCAACTATTAAATTCACATGTAAATTACAAAACAAGGAAAACTTCCGTTTTTAGATATTCTAGTTAACAAAAACGATACAATAATTAATACATCGGTATACAGAAAACCAACGCACACAAACAGATACGTAAATTTCGATTCAAACCACCCACACTGTGTCAAACGAGGAATTATCAAAACCATGTACGATAGAGCAAAATTAATTCATCAAACGAAGAAATTTTAAAGAAAGAGAAAGATCTAATCAGATGTACACTAATAGAAAACAAGTATCCTAAAAGAATGATACAGAAAGAAATGAATAAAATCCCCAAAAATAAAGAAAAAGAAAACAAATACAATGATTCGCACCAAAAAATGCTCTCAATACCATACATAAAAGAATTCTCCGAAAAAATTCAAAAATAGAAAACAAATTCAGAATTAAAACAGTATTTAGAATCAACAATACACTAAGAGCACAATTAACAAAAACAAAACCCAAAAACGCAATACAAAGTTCAAAAAATTGCATTTACAAAATACCGTGCGAATGTAACAAGTTTTATATAGGCGAAAGTTCCAGACCATTTGAAGTTCGATTAAAAGAACATAAATCATATATAAAAAATAGAAAATTTGAAAAATACATGATTTGCCAACATGCATGGGACTCCAGTCATAAAATAAAATGGGAAGACGCAAAATTATCGACAAAGAAGAAAACCACCAAAAACGCAAAAATTAAAGAAGATGCTTATATAACCCTACATAAAAATAACTGCGTAGCAAACGAATCCGTGACTTTCAGTAAGCAATGAATTTCATTACTAAAACAATAACAAATGAAAATCAAATGCCTACAATATCTAGATAGCATTGCAAGTTTTTCCTGGGTTTTCCTTGTGATATTAACATGAAATACAGCTTACATACTTGATTTCTATTTTTACATACAACAACTAATTACTAACAATAGGCATATTAGCAGCCCCGGCTGCTTAAGCCTTACGGTAACGTAATCACACACTTCTTTAATAACCATACTCTCAACCCTATAAATAGAAAAATGATTTCCAAGAAAAATACTAAACAAACCACAACAAACATACAATGCATAATATAGTTTCTTGAAATAGAAAGAAATGGACCTTATAATTTGGCAGTCTTATTCTTTCTGGAGCGGCGTCTTAATGAATAAAATGAAATTGTTTACTTTCATAAGTAACGAAAAATGTTTAATTACAAAACACAATATACGCCAAATGAATAAACAAACAAAGAGAGGTAGTTCTTTCGTTTAGTCTCTTTCATTTTTACGTAATATATATATATATATATATATATATATATATATATATATATATATATATATATGTTGCGCAAATTGTCATTAAAAAGTCTTATTAACTGCTTTTTATTGAGTAATTTATAGACACTTTAGAAACTAGAAATGGTTTTATTCTATAACTGACAACCTGAATTGGATTTGCTAAGCTTGTGTTAATGCAACAGTCGATTTCTGGACTTAAACATACAATTTAGAAAATTAAAGACCGGACGTTGCAATATTGAAATTTTAAAATACTGTCAATACGGCTAAATAAACACCTGAGATGAACGGTTGTGCATTATGGTTGTTACGTTCCAATTTTGCTTTAAAAATTTGCCTTGTTAATTTATAAGCCCGCTTTATAATAATTTTGTTAAATCAACTACGTTACTATTCTCACATCCGTCAACTTAATTAATAATAAATACGCTGTCTAATACTTTTCAACTCAAATCCTTTTTGCTTTAAAAACGACAAGTTTATGCTACAATTAAATAATTTACATCCTGTATATTTTATTTTTCTGCAATAAATACGCTTTCGAATAATTTCTCAACTTATATCTATTTGCTTGAAACGACAAGTTTATGATAAAATTTAAATAAGTCAAAATCCAGTTTAGGTATCCGTGAGCGCGTTATACTTTCGATAACGCATAATTGCGTTGTCGAAGTAATATATCCTACTATTTTCTGGTAAAACCGTGTTATCCAGTTTCAAACGCGTTTCGATAACGCGGATGTTCGCTTTTCGAGTTCGTGTTGTTTTGAACTTTTTTTAATTTTGATTCTGCAGCTTGGGCGTTGATTCACTTGTAAAAACAACTCGTTCTGTTACTTCAAGAGCGATGAACGTTTCTCCTCCATCAAGTTTGTGGATTTGGTGTGGATCGGTAAGCGCTCCTAAGTTGTTAGTATTAGTGATATTTTCCTTTTGTTTAGCTCTTAGCTGGAGGCCGAATTGCTTGTTGCGTAGCCCAATTGTTCCTTGATGTGGATCAACTGCTCTTGCATATAGACCGCCGTTGTAATTTTAGCATGGTTGTCGCTGGCCACCGCGGCGATGCTGTGTCGATTCGCTTCCAAGGGCTGACAGGATGAGTATCCCGACACATGTATGTGACTTGTTTTCCTTTTCTAATATACCCAGGGATATAAATTCAATTTGAAATTAGATACGCTAATGTTTGTTCTGGTAAAATCCTTACTAGAAAAGTTTCGAACTTTAATGCTTTTGCTTTTTGTACTTAACCCATCTGCTTATACGAAAGTATCGGCAGTATTCTTTTTTTTACTGATTAGAGTTATAACAAATGCTTCGTATGATAAAATCCTTACTAGAAAGGTTTCTAAATGTAATGTTTTTTTTTAATTAACCCATCCGCTTATATGAAAGTATTAGCGTTATTCGTTTTGGTACTGGTTAGATCTATTGCCTGTTAGCTACGAATTGCGCACTTCGTGGAACAATTACTCAATTTGTCCATAGAGTAAAATTGTTTTAGTAAATAGTAGCTTTAGTTAATTTTGTTTTGTTGTTTCGATAGAAATTTCTATATTTGTGTTTTTTTTATTGTAAATAGAAAATCGTTGGAGATGTATTATTTTTGTGTTGCTAGGAACCCCTCCCCTCTCCGCATGGGTAGTTAGCTTGGTATATTTACGTTTTCTCCGGCTACTTCATGGTACGTAGCGTGGTTTATAATTTGTACTTAGCCTTTATGTATTTTACATTTCGGAGAGCGTGGAATATCCGAAATAGATTTCCTAGTGCTCGAAATCTACAGGGGGCTTTGTCTATGCCACAGTTAAGTGTAAACGCCGTAGGGGTAGCAGATTTAACACTATTTTCTGTACTATAAAAAGCTCTAATCATTTCCATCTACTACTATTGTATCATTCGTTCTATACAATATTACGCAAGCGTGCAACATAGCTATACACGTAACATCGAATTTTCTTTATGCACATCTATTAAAGCTTCCATTTGATAAAACGATTACGTTAAAGTTACTTCAGGCGCCTTATATTTCGTAACCACATGCACTATGTCAAACCCATCAGCACGAACTCTTTGTCATTTCCTGTAATTTGATACTCCCCAATTCAATTAATTGACAACTGACGTCAAACGAAAGAATGGGAAATAGACGGGAAAAAAGCTTCGTCAATCGCAACTTTTATATCAAAGGAATGTAGTATTTGTGACATCGTTCATTCAATAAATCGGCAATTATTACGGTAATATAATATGATTTGGGATTGTAATTTAATTCTCTGAACTAGTTCGAGGGCAACCTCTCTAGCGGAAGGTTATATAGGCACCAATTACTTCGTAATTATTGAGGATAAATTAAAGCACTTACTAAACTCAGTTGCAGTTGCGTCGTTGATATAAAGCCATATATTAAATATTTGTCATAAAAAAGCACCATCTGACTGGATTAGGCGGTAATTTCTTTTTAATAAAGGATATAAATTTGTCCACGTGCTATTTTATTACACGGTTTAATATGAACCGACCCAGTCCAGAACAGGGGTGTTTTCTCTATAGAACTGCAGTGATGCGGAACCGCTAACTTTTGACAAAACAATGTTAGAATATTAACATCACGTAAAATGTATATTTTTAAATTATTTGGAATATGGAAAATACATTAAAATAAAGAACTCTAATAATTTATATTTACTAAATAGCTGGAAATGCTATACCAACTTTCATAAATAATTACTCGTCGTCTTCATTGGTTTTCGGTTAAAATACAATCCTTATAGTGTCTTGTAAAACCGGACCTAATAAATAAAACGCGTGAACTCGGTCTATAGTCTAGTATAAATAGAATAATCTGATATCGTACAAATGGGCGGCATATGAAAGTATGTAGACTTAGCACTGTTGTTTAATATACACAAGCAAAAAATAATAGAAAGGTCATAAGTACACAGATGTACAAGTTAAATAGTTAAAATGAACAGTTTATGCAGTTTGAAGCACTTTGGAAGTCTTCGGCAATCTTCGGAAGGTTTTGTGATTGCTCGTGGAACCAAGCAAGAACTTAAATATTAAGTAAATGAATATATACACAGTTAGGAAAGGTCCAGAGGTCTTCGAAAAGCCTTGGGATTTCTTGGTGAGGCTGAGTGAGAGCTTGAATAACGATAGTTAGAAAGTATTTATAGCTTGAAGATGAAGAGGTTCAGACGCCTTTGGCGGTGTTCGGAACTCTTTGTGGGGCTTCGTGCTTTACTTGTGGGACAACGTGAAGTTATAAAGAATTATGATCTGAACATAAGTACTATACATTGAACATATAGACAATATTAAGGGGTTCAGAAGTCTTCGGAAAGCCTTGGGATTTACTTGTGAGGCTGAGTGGAGCTTAAATAACAATCATCAGAAAGTATTTATTGTTTGAAGAGTTCCAGACGTCTTCGGGAATCTTCGGAAGGTTTCGTGTTCTACTTGTGCGACAACGTGGAGTTATAAAGAATTAATGCGGCGTACCCCAGGTACGGCGTCGGGCAGGGTAACTTGTCAAAATTAAGCAGGCTATGGGCAGCACTGCTATACGTGGTTAACTGTACTGAACTATAGCAACGTGCCCCAGGTGCGGTGACGGGCAGCATAGCTGGTCGAAATTGAGCAGGCTATGGGGAGCACTGCTATACGTGGTTTATGGTACTGAACTATGGCGACATGCCCCAGGTGCGGCGACGGGCAGCGTAACTGGTCGAAATTAAGCAGCCATCGAGAGCACTGCTTGCTGAAGTGGTTTACAGGCTATGGTGAGCACTGTTAGTTGAGTTCTTAGGCTATGATGAGCACTAAGTGTACTGAATTCTGCTGGGTTCGCAATCGTATTTATATGCGTTCTTCCTCTATGCAAGGTATGTTGAAAAAAAGGTTAGTGGAATGGCATTCCAATAGATTTGCTACTTTTAGTGTAGCACAGAAACTGAGTTGGATATTCCGAATTTCTAGGCCTTTGTTTTATGTTCAGCAGGTGCACTTTGATATAGGGTAACAAATCACACAAGATTACAATGCATAAGAAAATTAGCCGGGTTTCATAATCATCTTTTACAATCTGGAGAGCAGCGGATGGGTGATCCCTCCAGCGGTTCCCGAGCATCGCGGAATTCACCACACTCCGCACGCGAATATATTCTTGCTTAATAACCGTACCGCTACATATACCCCCTCACTTAAATCTATAAACTAAGGAGCAACGGATTTATGTACCTAATAAGTTTACAACACCTAACTAGAATAACAAAAGAGGAACTCTAATACAAATACAGACTATAGACTCACTTGATTGAAATTCCTCTATAGAGTTTCAAATTAATAATATTTTGTTTAGAAACCCTATGCCATTGAACATGTTTCACAATATAAATATTTGGACCAGCACATCGCTCGACCCAAAACGGCCTTTCATATAGGAGAAAGAATTTCTTTACGACTATGCGGTTTAATGCAGGCAATGAGTGGTGTGTACGGACCAATTCCCCATCGCCGACTTGAAGCATTACTGGCTTCGTTTAAGAATTCTATTTCTGGACCCGCTTTTCAACCCGTTTAACTATTATAAGAAATTAACCGCACGGATTTTATTGGAGTTTTAACATAGTTCGATGACGGAATAATCTCACAGAACGTAATTTACACGTCAATAAATAAGTTGGGGAGTGATGGTCAGTAAATCTTGTCCTAAGACAATTGTTCTCCATTGTTTTAATCAATGCATTACGGCTAACAATTCCTTTTCGGTCGTAGTGTAGTGCCGCTAAAAACCTTTGATAGTGATGCTAACGAAAGCGATAAATAGGTGGTCGTCCTCGTTGGCAAACAAATACAATGTGCTCACCACAGCGATGCGGTAAGATCCGCATGCCCTTGACGGAAGTGTCGCTCATAATTTACAAGTTTTAAGAGTGCCTTCAGTTTCTTAGGGTTCCAAGGAATAGGAAAGTTCTTGATCGCTTCAATTTCTTTTTCATCGATGCGTACTGCTTTCAAGAATATTACGTAGCCAAGGAATATGACTTTGTCTCAAAGAAACACTGACTTATATAATTTTATGGTTACTCCTCACTTTCGAACTTATGCAATAATTGGTCGAGACGCTCTAGGTAAGCGTCAACGTAGACTGCGGTATAGTTGCCGTGTTTGACCCCTAATACTATATTTAAATAATGAATTAGGCTAGCCATAGATGTCGAAAATCCAAACGGCAGCCTGTAAAATACATAAGATTGACCCTCGAAAACAAAACCTAAATACTTCCCATTCTCTGCTAGATTTTTATTAGCCAAAACGCTGACGCCAGGACAATGGTGCTTAAGACTTGTCTCGTACTAAAACCTACCGTTGGTTTTGTAAAGTAGGGCGAATTAAAAATCTCCCTTCACTATAATACAGAAAAAAACACGCACGCCACTGTATATGTTTGCAAGAGTTACGATTTGCATTTTTGGCTTTAGTGTATGTGTATGTATCTCTCTACAAAATTTCAATAAATTCCTATTTCCTAAGACGGAGAAATTGGACTTAACGTTATAATACAAAAAAAAAAATCACGGACGCCACTGTATAGTTTGCAAGAGATCGGGTTTGCATTTTTGGTTTTACTGTATGTGTATGTATCTCTGTATAAAATTTGAATAAATTCCTATTTCCGAAAATGGAGAAATTGAACTTGACGCTATAATACAGAAAAAATCACGGACGCCACAGTATATGTTTGCTAGAGATCAGGTTTGCATTTTTGGATTTAGAATATGTGTATATATTTCTGTACAAAATTTAAATAAATTCCTATTTCCGAAAATGGAGAAATTAGACTTGACGCTATAATGCAAAAAAAAATCACGGACGCCACTGCATGTTTGCAAGAGATGGGCTTTGCATTTTTGGCTTTAGTGTATGTAAATGTATCTCTGTAAAAATTTGAACCAATTCCTATTTCCGAAAATGGAGAAATTGGACTCGACACAATAATACAAAAAATATCACGGGCGTCACTGTAAATGTTTGCAAGAGATCGGGTTTGCATTTTTCGCTTTAGTGTATGTCTATGTATCTCTCATTTGTAGTATTTGTCACCTTGATTGTTAGTCCTATTACTATAGCCCCGCGTCTCACGTTCCGCTAACTTCGGGTTTCCAACTAAACTCTATGTTCCTTCTTTCCCTACGGTTATTGCGATATTCTGTATCTCTACTTGCAAAATTGGTGCCATGACTGCCAGTTTCGTCTATTTTCATCAAATAGTCTTCCACTTCGTCTATCGAGGACAACCCCAATGTAAGAAGGTCCTTCCGGATATCCGGTGAGAAGTATTTCCATTACAAATCCCTCTATTTATCGCCCACCAAAATCTATTTATAGAAGCAGTTTTGAAGTCGTCATAATTATCAAAACCAGATTTTTTCAGTCAGTCAATTCGCCGCCGAAACCTTTAAACAAGATCTTACTAAACTCATTCTATTATATTCCGCTGCGCCGGCTTCGCATAAAATCTTTTCAACGTTTCTCACAAATGCCATAGGATGAATCTTGGATCCTGGTGCAAAGACTTCCTTCCATTCTTTAAAATTTGAAACGTATGACCGATCAATTGACGCCGTCGTTAGGGCCACGCTATTATTTTCGTTATCATTTTCTTTAATCGATATTTTGTTTACATTCGCAATTAGATTCAGGACTCTTGTAATATAATCATCTCGGAAGTGAGTTGATGTACCATTTGTTCGAGGTTTCGCTGAGATTCAATTGCTTGTTTTCGTTTATTGGCTCTTAGCATAATACACTATACACACGAGTACTCTTTGTGAATGACTTCGACGAAGACCACTCAATAGCTGTAATTTTCAGCCCTCAAATATCCACTTTGAAATAGTAGTCTAAAACCCTTTAACTTTTTTTAAACCTTTACATTACATTCTTTACAGCTGATTTGCCAAGTCAGTACTTTCATCAAATAAAGTTTATATTGTACACATTTTGAATACGACGCGCTTATAATAGATGAATATGCAACTCACTACAGACATCACTTTCACAATAGGTATCCCACTGCTTTGTGTAACTCCAATTCAAATAAGATCTGCAATGATTCCACCTTTATAACTATGATCTTGGTGTAACACACGTCGAGAGAACTTGTCCGACTGGCTTCAAACTTAAATAGCAAGTCGTGTTGCACTTTCATTTTAACGTGCACATCATTTTCACTGCAACTTGTTTAATACGCATTAACTTATTAATATTTCTCCACTTATCACTACAACCATTAAAATAACCGCCACGATTGGGCTGCCAAAATGGAATAGGATCTTTATAGTGCCTCAGAACCGCACCCAATAAATAAAGTAGTCCCCTCCCAAGATCCAAATCAGGACTATTTTATCTTCTCAATCTTTTCCCCTAGAGGATGTCATCTTTTCTCAGAAATATTTTTGGTGCGCTGTGTATGTGGAGGTTTATTAGCATGTATTGTAGTATTATGTGGATTGTTTGTTTTGTTTGACGTTCTGTCGCCATTTTGGTTGCAGTATATAATTGGGAAGGAAGAGTAGAGTTGTGAAGATTGTAATCATAATATAAATCAGTTAGGGAATGATAGGGAAAGTTAGGGATGGATTTAAATTAGTTAACTAGATTTGGATAGTTTTAAGACGACCCTTCAGGTCGCACTGGTAAGCAGAACCGGCGTCTGCTATCCGGTATTACGGATCCCTCCCCCTCTCATTTTTGCTTGTGTCTTGTTGATCGGGTACACTCGAAAGTCAGCGCTAGGGATACCATTATTTACAACCCTGTTTTTAGTTTTTGTTTTGTTTTTGTTTCAGTTTTGTCAGATTTTTAGGTTTGTTAGATTGTTAGAGTTTGTTAGGTTTGTTAGATTTTTAGGTTTGTTAGATTCTTGTTTAGTTTCTATTTAGGGTGGATCAACTATGAAGTTAGTATAAATTAGAAGCACGTTATTTTTCGCGTTTAAACCCAATGTAGTACCTCCGGGTGGAGCATTGGAAACGTGGCCGCAAGTATAGCGGCCCTTATTCAAAATTATAATGTGTATGTGGAGGCTACTATGCTTAACGTCCCGAGTTCAAATCCCGACACGGTCCGCTTGAAAAGGTTAGGCGATCATTTTTTACAAAAATACACTCTCGTTCGGATGAGAGGTAAAATAGAGGTCCCGTGTGTGAGTGTTGTCATGCACGTCAAAGATCTCTACCTTGCTTATAACAGCAAGGGTTCGGCAAAATTCCAAATTTTCCTGGCCAATGTAGTACCTTCGGGCGGAGTATTGGAAAATGAAATGTAATGTGTATGTGTAGGTATTCCGGTGGTTTCTCATTGCCTTCCGCAACGCAGTAATGTGTTTTACAATGTCCTATGGTTTCTGTTACTCTAATTACCAAAATAGTCGCTATCCTTTTCCAGTCCTGTCTTAGTCTAGTTCCTCACGAAAAACACCACCAATTTGGTATTTTGTGATAAAAATAATGGATTTGTAGGACGGTCTCGAAAGTGCTCCTTATCCTGCTATTTATATGGAGTAAATCGACTCAACAATCTATTACTGATTAATCATACCATATGTAAATTGTATTGTTTTTTCTATCACTAAACACAGAACTAACAGGTTAAGACATTGGAACATTTGTGTGAAATTTTAATCATTAGTTAAGTACCCATAACGCAGCGATGTTCTGATAAATTAATCAAAATTCTATTGTTTAAAAGGTATTGCACTTTCAATTAAAGCAGTATATTTTTTATATTTAATATATAATACATACTAAATATGTTTTGTTTGTTGCAGGTAAGTCAAGAGGTTAATGAATGCCCTTGCTGTTTAGCACAATATGAGAAAACAGTTGACGCACATTCAGGTACTTTTGTTTTTATAAATTTCGTGAGTTACCCAAACTATCAGGTTGCGTAGATATTTGTGTTCGGTATGATATGAAAATAGACTGTGAATATTATTAAGAATTTAACAAATTCTCAGTGATCCTGTATGGATCTCGGGAGATTTCAATATCTCCAAAAACCTGTCTAAATAAAGTTAATTTACTCTATAAATAAATTATATTGTGTGATTTGACCAACATTTCTAGATGGCGTTAACATGTTCAAGTTTTTCACAAATTCACACTAACAACTGCTAGCGCAGATACCGATTGAAAGCAACACAGCCACGTTTAATAAACAAGCAGTACACTAGTAATACATTTTGGAAGAGGCTATTCAATGACTTACTCGCACAAAATCGGCAACTGCCATGTAACATGAAACCTAGTTACTGGTGAATGAAGCATTAAATTGTTTAATTCTAAACTGCTCAAAAAGGGGCGAGAATCTCCAGACTGCACATGCTAACTACAGTGGCGTTATAGTGCGTCGCTATAGAAAGAACGAAAAAAAATTGCCATACATTGAAGAATGTAAAAATGAATAGAAGCAATTTCAAGTTATGCTACTAAAACCACTTTAAATAGTGTCCTAAATTTATGGGCGCCAACTCGTATGGGTTAGTGACAAAACTCTGTAAGACGAGTATTCCAGGGGATCCTAATTAAGTCGATCTCCTGTTGGCATGGAGTTCTTTTTACAATCACTTGATATTCCTAATAAAACAAAAACACCTTCTCAATGCGTCATCTAAACCTATTTGAATACAAGAATTATAACAGTAGTCCTAGAAACAAGTTAGAAAAAATACCTTGAGCTACATAGAAGAAGTAAGTTTCAATTCGTCATACCATTATTTTCCCATGAATAATTTCGCCTGGTATGGGGAAAGTAATTCGAGCATAGAGAACGAAAATAAATATAAATTGTTGGTTATTTTGCAAAAAGAAAAGCCCGTGACCGGTTTCGATGTTCTTGCAACTCATCAGGCGGACACATTTCTTTTTGCAAAACAACCAACTAAGTTCTGCAATTATACACAATTCAAGAAGTATTTATAATGCGAAATGTTTCTCATGCGCCCTCTATACCCGAATACAAGCAACTAACAATCGATGAGTACTTCCAGTCTCCGACACGATAGTGTAGATGGCATTGCCAGAAATAATTTTAATAGTGAGTCGAAAGACATGGTAAAAAAGGAAATCAACAAATGATCTGTTACCTACTTAACACTGGCGGATCTTCTAAGAAGATACTGCACCTAGTGGTTAACGAGGAAGTTGGTCGACGGAAACCGATACGTTTCCAATTAAATATTAATGAATAATTTTGCGTGGCATAGAGAAAGTAATTCGAGCACAGGGAACATTAATCAATATAAATTGTTGGTTATTTTGCCATCAACACTATCATGTCGCGTTTAATGAGTTAACTAAGTGTAAAGTTATCACGTTATTATAATTTATGTTTATCGCTCAATGTCTCCTGTCCTTTGCTAATAAACACGCATATCTTAAAATGAAACGCCTTTTTACTAAGTATAGAATGATTATTTACACAACGTATCTCTCAAAAGAAATTATTTGCACACGTCTGAAATGAATTAATTTAAATATTGAGCTTTTAGGTTTATATTCGTTTCTCGATCTTCTCACACTCTACAATAAATGCAATGCTCGGGATTTAATTACATAATTAATACGAGCTTCGTCTTATGCTAATGAAGTACGCTTATATTTATACAAGATAGAGCAATTAAATATAGGGAAATTTTACTCTTCTCCGTTTTCTTCTTTTTTAATAGTAATTTATCATAGAATTTGGCGTTTCGTGACCCGTCATGACCTCTTTTTCACGTCAATTTATATATATATATATATAAATACACACACACACACACACACACACACACACACACACACTATATATATATATATATATATATATATATATATAGTTATTAAGATGAAATGAAAACCCAACTTTGTATTTAAAGTTGAATTACCATTTCAAATCAAACTAGTAATTGAAAACCACTAAAAGAACGGCTACAGCAGGACTTGAACCTGCAACCTCTGATTTTCCGGATCAGTGCTCTAACCAATTGAGCTATCTAGCCCAATTGTTTAGATGATGTTATACTTAATACTACTGAAGCTTGGCTCTTGTTAACGATTTTTCAATTACGTCTTGCATTTAAGGAAATATATATATATATATATATATATATATATATAACACACACACACAATATATATATATATATATATATATATATATATATCTATTGGTTTTGTGTCCAGTTTATATGAATATATTTTGCTGAAGTAAAAACTGTCATACTTAAACTTTCTTTTCATGTACCTTTCCTATTTATATCTGTTGATGACATCATTACCGCTTGTCCTGATTTAATGGAAATAAATATGATTAACACATTTAACTTATTTAACAACAAATTAAAATTTACAATAGAAGTAGAAGATAATATAAAACTCCCTTTTCTAGATGTATTAGTTTCACATGATGAAACAGTTCAATTATATACATACACTATCATCAAATAGAATTCTAAATTTTTATTCAAAGCACTCATACAAACAAAAAATTGCAGTAATAAAATCTTTAAAATACAGAATTATAAATTTAAGCAATACTAAATTTTATCAATAAGACTTCATAACCGCTAAAAAAAATTTAACTGAAAACAATTACCCCTCAAATTTAGTAACCAAGATTTTCAATTGTAATACTACCATTAACAATAATATTAACCCTAATATAAAATATTTTAAACTTTCAAATTTAGCAATTACACATTCCTTTAAACGAATATTACAAAACGAAAACATCAAAATTATAACATATAATACAAAAACTACTCAACAATTATTTTCAAAAACTAAAGATATTATTCCTAAACAATATAGATCAAACATAGTATACCAAATTCAATGTAAAGATTGTGTTTCCATTTACATTGGTCAGACAAAAAATTGGCTACAAATTAGAATAACAAATCACAAATCAGATTGTAGAACTACTTCAAAAAAAGACTCGACAGCTTTAACTTCACATCATTATAAATACAACCACAATTTTAATTTTAACCTCAATAATATCAAAATTTTAGCAACAGAGACAAACCATAGTAAAAGACTTATATTAGAAATGAATAAAATAAAACAACACCCAATACCATTAACAACAAAATAGACATTCAAGGGCTGAGCTTAATTTACAATAATATTTTGAACAATTGCTGAATTAATGTATATTTATGTGTTTGTGATAATGCATATGTGTGTGTATAGATAGACAACACCAATGTCAAAGAACTAGACCTATCAATTTTATATGTCAATTCTTAGTTGTCATTCTTAAAACAACCTGTTTAACATTAAGTTAGTTAATAAGCTAGATATATTCATGTAAGTCTTATTAAAATAATAGTATCAGTAATTAATTTATATCTGTAATTGTAGGGTTCTGATGAGATTTTAAAATAAATCGAAACATGTTAACTGTCAATTAAAGCGTATTTAAACACTGTCCAATGTACCGAAAAACTTCAGCATAATATATATATATATATATATATATATATATATATATATTATTTTTACCTTTTTGCTTTCCTCCAATGGTAGAAGCAAAGATAGAAACTAATAAAAAAGCTTGTTTCGTAGCATAAAAGTGATAATCGCCACTGAGAAGGAAAATAATAAAGGATTAAACACAATAAGCAGGTTCTCTAGTTCAGTACATGCAGAAAAACAACATAGATTGGAATAATAAGATTTTATTAAGAAATACTATAAATTAGGTCAAAAAGTAGACAACGTTTTGATCATCTAAAGTCCATTTTTGCTGAAAACAAATTAGTATGATACCGATTATGTATGAATACAGGTCGGGAAGGGTGTTGCTACGTAGAGCATGCTCCAAAACAATATGCAGCAAAGAACATCTCTACTAAAGTTGTACATCAGTTTCCTAATTAATATAGAGATTCCACAAATTAGCGTAGTAGTGTCTTTTGTGCTATATAAATTCAAAATGAACAAATACAAATCCTACGCAGTGTACAAATAAAACCGCAATAGCGTTTGACACAAACTATAGTGGTTTATCGCCAATATGCTAGAATTGATTTAATACAAATACGTAAGTGTGTATATACAACAATAGCAAATAAGCTGGGTATGTACGAACGCAAAATAATTCACTTTTACATGTATTTTTCCATGAGAAAAACTAATTCTTCTTATGTGAAAATACATAAAAAAATGAACGATTTTGTACTTGTATATACCTAGCTTAACTACTAACAATAGAATTATGTTTCTTCGTGCTTAATTTTTCATCTAAAGTGTGTCACAGTGTAACTGTTCATAATTTTCAGAAATGATAGAGATCCCTTAAATAAACATTTTTATTAATAAACTATTGTCCGGAAATTGCTTGGTGTCAAGATAAACTAGAAATCAACATTTACTCAAAGTTACGACCACCATTTTCCATTCACAAGTACTAACGATGTGCAATCGACTGCCGAATTCTTGGAAATAGCTGCAGACGTACACGAATATAAAAAAAGGCTATTAGAATTTGAGCAACTAACTCTTCTTCTGTATTAATAGGTGTCTCATAAACCAGTGATTTAATGTGACCCCAAATACAAAAATCAGCTGGAATTATATCTGGTGAACGGGCAGTCCAAGAAATCCTCTCCCTTCTTCCGATCCATCCATTTGAAAATTGTGCATTTAGGTAATCTCGGCAATTTAATTCAAAGTGTGCTGGTGCACCATCGTGCAGGAAAACAATATTTCTTCGAATATTATTCACATGTTCATTTAACCGTGTAGGCAGTAAATACGGTTTCACTACATAATTGTCAACAATATCAGCCCAAATATTAGCAGTAAACTTTCAAATTGTTGCAGAGCTTGTTTCTCAAAGTCAACATTTCGGACAGTACGGTTGGCTCCCGAATCTATTTTCTTTACTTAAAATTCACCAGTATCTCGAATACGTTGATCCAAACTTGAAAATTATGTAAGGTGCAGTGGGGTAAGTTCGTAAACGGGGTAAGATCGTAAACGGCCTATATTTATTCATACATAAATGCGAATATAATAACACATAGTTAGAAACCTGCATTAAATTAATATGAAGCGATTCCTAGAGATGTCTCTCACTTATGCGGGGAATTACCTTATTATATATTCATCAAAAAGTACATCTTCTGGTGCAGTGTACATCTAAGTTCGTGTTGTGCAACAAAGTGTCGTGATTTTTAAGGAAATTTGGTGTTTTTTTAGTCTATTTTTGGTAAGTATGGAAAATATTGTGTAAAGTTTACATTAAATAAAAAATTAGATCAGTTGTCCAAAATTTACTGAGAAAACTACTACTTCAGTCTTGCCCCGAAAATATTAGTGCACGGGGTAAGACTGAAGTATGCAGCGGGGCAAGATCGCAGTAGTTTGTGCTGTTCATATATTTTGGTTATTTGTTCTGATATTTTTTTTCAACACTTATTTATAAAAAATTTTAGTTCCGAAATGGTTCGAAATTACGTTAGGAAGACAAGTCGAAGATCGTATACAACAGAGACGTTTGAAGAAGCCTTAACAGAAATTAAAGCTGGACGTACAAATGCATTTAACGCCAGCAAAAAATATGAAATTCCGATCAGCACCATAATGGATCGCTTAAAAGGTAAACATGGCATCATAAATAAGTCACTTGGCAGATCAACTGCCATTTCGAAAGAACACGAACAACAGCTTGCTGATTGCCTCTTGACAATGGAAAAGTATGGGTTCGGGTTGTCTAGAAAAGAGGTGTTTGAATTAGTTAGGCAGTTTATTAAAGAAAACAAACTAAAAACCCCATTCAAAGACGATCTCCCTGGAGAAGATTGGTTTCTAGGTTTTAAAAAGAGACATAATTTAAGCATAAAAAACCGCAAGCGCTAGAAGTGGCCCGTAAACGAGGTTGTAATCCGTTTACGGTCCAACAATATTTTACATTATTGGAGAACACCATACAAGAACTTGGATTAGAAAACACTCCTTCCAGTATTTGGAATTTAGATGAGTCTAGTTTTTGCACTGATCCTTCTAAAACTAAAGTGGTTGGTGGTAAAAACGTGCTTTGCACGCGAGTAATAAGTGCTCCTGGAAGAAATAACATAACAGTACTACTAGTAGCATCTGCTTCGGGTGAAAAAGTCCCACCACTTATTATTTTTAAAGGAAAAAATATCTGGGACCAATGGGTTGCCCCCGAGAATACTGGCTTTTCTGGAACCACCTATGCTGCGACTGCCAATGGTTGGATAGAATCAACTGTTTTTAAAAAATATTTTGAAAAGCAATTTTTGAAATGTATTGATTCAAGCCGTCCAACCTTGTTAATATATGATGGGCATGCTACCCATATTAGCGTCAAATTAATAGATAAAGCTCGTGAATCAAATGTTACCATTCTAAAACTTCCACCACATACAAGTCACATACTCCAACCTTTAGACCTAAGTGTCTTTAAACCATTAAAGTCAACCTGGGACCAAAAATTAGTCACGTGGCAGACAAGAAATATTAGAGTAAAGCTCCCAAAACAACAGTTTTCAGTAATGATTGGAGATATTTGGCGCGTTTTAAACCCAGAAATAGTTATGAATGGTTTCGAGAAAGCGGGGATTTATCCATTTTCAAGGAATATCGTTCCAGACTCCATGTTCTCTGCCATTACGCTGAAAGAACGGAAAGAAGCAAACGCCAAAGATCCTCCTAAAATGAACGAGGAACTATCCATTATTGAAGAAGCCCTTTGTCATCCACCTATAATCATTGATTTCCCTTTCGGCAACGTGGATAGTCCAGTTGAGGAAACTGTTAGCTTTATTAAAGGAAGAATTGTTGAAATGTTGCCACATTTTTCAAGAAGCAGTTCTCCTTTTGTCTGTGATAGTCCTCAACCCTCAACATCAGCCACATTTGCAAATCTATTATTGGAAACTGTAAAGACAAACGTTAAATCAAACATTCAAAAGAAGAAAAGAGTGGGAACAGGAACCGAAGTGATTACTTCAGAAGAAGTAATGAATAGGTTAAGTACGGACAAGCGGCCCACAAAAAAATCCGTATGTGTATTAAAAAATAATCACAGTTCTCACAACTTATGTACAATATGCAAATGTGATTACCAATATTACACCGATAGAAGATCATGGATTCAATGCATAACTTGCATGGAATGGGTTTGTGGCATGTGCAATAAAGGATCAAAGAAAATGCGGTATGAATGTGAAAGATGAAGATTAAATTTGAAAATTTTTATTGATAGAATTACCAAAATTAACTGTTTAAAATATGTTTTGTGAGTTGAATTTTGAAACTGTTAGCGTTTGCTACAAAAATGTTAAAATGTTATGATGCTTTGTATAGTTTTTCTTTTTAAATAAACTTCTTTCTCTAAGGATTTTTTTTAAAAATGTGTAATTTTTAAACAACTCAACTAATTTTAAAGCGGTAAATGGAATTCGGTAAATAATTTATGAATAATTACGAATTTGCCCCAGAACACAGCAAGATTCATTTCAATAGATTGTAAATAGCCATTTACGAACTTGCCTCGCGTTCGGGGCAAGTTCGTAGTGGGTGCAGCTTGTTACAATTTTCTGTGTAAATAAAAATTTCCAAGGAAAAATTGTGTTTTTTCATAACAAATTATAGAGTATTAACTCTATTTTACTAATATATGTTAAATATTTAACAAATAACATATAAATAAATGTGATAAAAGTGAAACTATGCAAAAAGCGGTCCGATCTTACCCCACTCCACCTTATGACAGAGAATGTGGCGTTGAGGATACTGTTCCGCATAAATTCACCTTGCTTCGTTAGCATTACCGTAAGCTGCTCCGTAGGCAAGATGCATGTATGCTAATTCAATATTTCTAAAATGACGCGTTTTCAATCAAAAAGTAATTTATCTAATAAAGGTTAATTTATGACACGTAAAATGACAATTAAACACACTTCACTAATAAGAAATAATTTGTGACAGACGTTTGATGACAACTACAAATATGGTTTGTTTTTCAAAAGGTTACTATGATTCAATTTTTACTTTGTATACCGTGAAAGTTCTAAGGTGACAGCCAATTTATTTCATTTTATCTCGATACTGAAGAATTTCCGGACACTAGTTTGTTAATAGAAAACGTTCATTAAAGTGTCCTCTATCATTTCTGAAAAATAGGAATAGTTATTCGGTGCCACACGGTATAACAAATATTTAAATTCTAAACGTTTTTGTTGTTTTTTTCTAGTAGATGTATACTTTTCAATTTTAATTAAAAAAATTTTAATTTTTAAGCATACAAATGGATCCATTAATTTCTAGCTTCAAATTTGATCATCCTATGATCTCCGTAAATACCCCAATCCCATAACAAATCCGGAACAAACTTAATTGAAGAGTTCTTCCTAGCAGTATATAACAATATTTGCTTCAAATGACACAAATATAGTAATTAAGCGAGCATTATAGTTAAAACACGTATAATATTTCTTCCTAAATTTACAAAACCTAAACTAGTATAGTTGCATCAGCTCTGCTTAAAGTTTATTTCAGATACTGCATCCGAAATCTATTTAGAAGCAATATTTCTTCTGCCATTTAAAGTTCTTTTAGGACTGGATTCAGACATTCGCGTTCAAATGTATTTTAAACACCCTGAATGGTTAATACGAAGTTTTATATAAAACCCATGAAACAATGAATTATCCGTGTCTGTTAGGGTTGAAATCGACTAATGAACCTTAATTAATTTAATTACTTCCACAGTTATTCGAATCCTCTTGACGTTAGTGAAAGTTTCCTTTTACATCAAATACTTGGGTTTATCTGTGTTAATTGGGGTTTGTAAAAATTACTTGATATAAAATAGAGTTATTCAAAATCGTAGAGGATAGTTGAAATATAAAGTTTTTGCTTGGTTTGGGTAAGCAAATAAAATGTCAATAGCATTGTCGCATTTGCCTGATCGTTTTCACCCACTTCTAAAAGGTTTCCTTCAACATGGTTTTAACTTTTGAAAATAGGTAGAGGATAGCAAAATCATATATATATATATATATATATATATATATATTATTATGTAGGGGGGGGGGTATAAGGCTTCTAAAGGTATATTTGTATTAATAGGGGTGTATGCCAAACGATAGGGTCAATATTTCAGATCAAATAATTTAAAAACTATAATTTTGCTATACTTTACATACGTTAAAGTATGTACCATTTCAGTTTAAAAACATATGTGCCAAAAGGTAGATAACATGACTTTATGACGTTGATATAATGCACGGTACTTGAGGTTTTATACTGAGTTGATAGTTTATGAGCCAGTTGAGAGTACATTTGCCGTCGGAAAGCCGAACGCATTTATGGATATCTGCAATATAACAAAGCGTCCAGGTCGTGTGTAAATTATTTGGCTTTTCCTTTTAATAGAATCAACTTTTGGACGAATTGTAAATCAAAATTTAAAGTGAATCGAAATGTAAAAGGTTATTGGAGTTTGGTGAAGTGTTTTGGACCAATAGTAGAAATTTAAAATATTTATAAAAACTGTAGTGAAGGTATTTTGGACACGGAAAGAAAGATGAATTGTTATTGGATGTTGTATGTTAAAAATTTGTAATTCAAGTAAGCTAAGGTTGTTGATTTTATAGCTAAGCAAAATAAATAAGGGACTTAATTTTCGAATTTGTTCAGATAAAGACGTGTTTTCATGAAACCTGCGTTAAAAGTTGTAAAATATTTATTAAAATAAAAGTTTATATGTATCAGCGAGTATTATTTAGTCAAAGTGAAAGTAATAATGAATCATCGAGAGTAAAAAGGCGACGAGTATTAAAAAGGTTTTAAAAGTGGTTAATAGTGCAACGGGAAAGTCAGCGTGTATAAGAGAAGATTTGAAAGTGGTTTAAATAGTGCAACGGGGAAAGCGACGATTATTTAGTTTTGAGGAAGATTGGTGTTGGTTTTGGATAGATTTGGTATAACGGCAGTAGGGAAATTGAGTGGATACAGAAGGCAACGTCGACATAGATAATTTTTTGGAGTGATTTGAGCAGATTAAACGGCAGTAAGGACATCGTATGGATAATTGGAATAGCAGGACTAGGAGTGATTTGTAATAGGACAGCGGGATTGATTTGGATTGAGCGAAGAGAGGATTAATTGGAATAAGAAGCAGAGGAACAGGAGAGCAGTGTACGACGAGGAATAATTAACGCAGGGGAAGTTGACATATTGCTAAATTCTAAATTGGGGTAAAATTATTTCAGGTTTGGGTCAACGAAATTGGATTAAGAACACCTGGAGGCAGTACGCAAGCGGACTATATTGGAGAATCTTTGTGAAAGTGCGTACGGTGATTTCGAACTTGAGCCAGCAGTTAAAAGAAGGCCTTCAGCGCGGTATAATTCTGGTAAGTACCGTGAATATATTAGAACGTCAAAATTAAAGTCAAAAATAGTTACATAAATTAATTTGGCATCAGGTAACTTAGATCTGTTAAAATTTGGCATACATAGTAAATTCAGTACATTAAAAAAGTGGTAAAACAAACGAGGGTGCAGTTTGGTTGGGTAGTGCACATCTACTCACGATTGAACTCACGGTGAGTAGGTGAGAAAACCCTGAGATTAAAGTTTCAAATAGTCGAGGCATAAAATATAGTAATTAGTAAATAAAGAACCAACCAAACGTTTGCTAAAGCACCTCGATTTGAAGTCATACATTGAATAGTAAATTAGGGACGACGACTAAAGTCGTGTAATAAAATCTTGTTTAAAGGAGGAGTGTGATCAAGAATATATATATATATATATATATATATATATATATATATATATATATTACTCAAATTTAGACCAGGGTAGAAAATTAATTAACGACATCAAATAATTTTAATCACCCTGTATAAAGAAACAAATAGAAATTACGTGCGAAATTTATATTAATTAATTCAATTTTTAAGTAACGGGTATTAAACAAAGTGTACAGATAATAATTAATATTTAATTAGTATTCGCTAAAAATTAAAGGGTAGAAGTCAATGCCATTCATTATTATTTTAATTGGAGTTAATTGAACTATTATTAAGGTATAACAGGCATAAAAGCCTGTGAAAATCTAAGGTTGGTTAAAATACCATGAAATAAAGCTCGAAGAATTATATTAAAACGTTCATTAGGAGCACACACCTGCAAACTTTTAAATGTCTAAGTTCTAGTAAATTTGAATAGATAAACATGCAGCTTCTACGTATATTGGAAACGGTCGGATGTTTTAGCAGGAAATGCTAGATGAGGGGTTATTTTACTCAAGTAGAAATCCACGTGGATTTAAATAACAGATAGTAAAGAATATCGATTTGTACCACTCAGACCAGGGTAGAAAGGGATGGATAAAACGCGTAAAGCAGAGACACTGATAATAAAGGCGTGGTTTGTGAAGCTTCACTAGGGCTACGATTGGTTGAAATAAGATGCAAACATGAGAGGGGAAAGCATATCAGTTGGTGTGTAAAATTAATTAGTTCTCGGACGTGTTGCGAGCCGTGTGGAAAATTCTTAGATTTTCAACTTGGACGTGTGTAAATTTTAGTAGAATCGCTGTGCCGGACCGTCAAAAGGGAAAATAGAATGCGAAATTCTAAAAATTGTCCGTTGCGGGACAAATTCGACTTGAAAGCGGGTCATTATATAAACCCGTGCTAGGTGTTTCGCTCTCTTAGATTTTTGATTTTATTCGATACTATAAACAGTTTTGCTCTTTATTTTTTTGATTATTTAATACTTTAAGTAGAATACGTGGTGATTACGTGCTACAATAAAAGTTATTAGTACACTTAGAGAGAAAATAGATAAGGTAATAAAGTCTAGTAATATTTGCGGGTATTACTGTACCAATTATCCTAATTAGTAGCGATAAATAAATACATTGAAGTATGCAGTTTTTAGTATAGCGTGAAAGAATTATGAATTTCTTTGCTATTTTGTTCGGGAGTGAGTAATCATGTGTTATTCGTAAACGTGATTGGATCTACAAAACAAGATTTAGATATACATAGATGCGTTCCTGAGAAGCCCTGAAACTTTTTAGATGAATGGTGGTGTAGAAAAATTTTAAAAGGCGACCCGAAATCCGAGGACGTAAACATAAACCAGCTGGAATGGTGGGATGAGCAAGTCCGATGTACATTGAAGCCACGAGTGCAGTAACCTTCAGGTAACTTATGCATTGTTGTTCAATCTTTGATGTTTTGGTGTGTGTTGAATATCTTTATAACTTGTTTGATTAAAATGGACAGTAGTAAATTTGTATAAACAACAAATTTTTAATTTTAAGGTAAAATTTTCTTGTATAAGTAGAAAAAAGTATTTATCAGGTTTATGTTTTTGATTATGATGAAAATTTGGGTCTGTCTTTGAGCTCAATTAGACTAACCTGTTAAATTAACGTAAAGGGGTGGGAGATGCTCTCTTTTATTCAGACTCAGGTCTGCACACATTGTTAACTTAATTAGTATGCATACAAGGACTCTAATTCTGGATGCAAATTAAAATGATGACCAAATTTAAACTTGAAATTTTATTATGCTGAAATTTATGCTACAATTTAATTTTGAACTTTTAATGTATTATGAATATTGATGTAAATGGAGTTAACGTTGATGTTTGTGGTAGGAATGTGTTTGTTTTTTTTATGAATGGGGATGAAAGTTTTAACTAGGTGAGCAGCCGAGGCGGAAAGAGTAAAGAGGCGATTATCAGAAGAGATCCACCAAGGCGAGAATCACAGCAAATCTTGGTGCCCAATTCGAGAGGCTCGAATATTTTTTTTTTACTCTGGTGAGGCTTTTTGTAGGTTTCACAGCAATATATATCCCTTATTATACCCCACGTTTGTGCGCGATTTAAATTGCTGTGAAATTCCCCTACTTTAGGTGTTATTATAATTGATATGAAATCGCTTCACGTTGCGTGTTATTTTTATTTGATATGATATTCCTATTGTACGGCTACTGTTTAAATAAATTTATATAAATTTAAATGAAGCAATCCAAAGATTACACAATATAATGATTGATAATAATATGTACAATTTTATATAACTTCAAAATTTAGCCCCTGAATAGAACATTAACATTTACCAAATTTATGATGTCCTGAAAGCCAGCAAAAATATCTTTTTAATTACTTTTAAGTACCTTTGAACGTTTTAAGATGCTTTCCCTGTTTTCAAATTCTCAAATGATCTTTTTGTTGACTCTCATAGACATACAATATATAGCAAATATTAAAATTGAAACAGTCTTTAACTAATAAAATATTTAAGATCGCTAACCTGCTTTTTTCTTTCTTTGTGACTGGAATGCCTCAGAGTGTCTGTGTTCAGCATCCCTTGCTACATTCGTTCTATTTATTGCTTATAGTTTTCCTCGGATTTCATGAGTGTCCTTACTTTTGTTTAATTGAGCGTATTTCAAACGTACTTTTACATATACATATAATATATATATATATATATATATATATTTAATTTTTCTACCCTGTATAAAAATTACTTTTGAGAGACACCTTGTGTAAACAATCATTCTGTAGTTAAAACTAACTTTTATTTTAAGATGTAACTACGGAAACTATTCAATTTTATTGCCTAAAATAATTATTCTTGAGAGATACCTTGTGCAAATAATCAATCTATACTCAGTAAAAACAAGTTTCATTTTAAAATGTAAATTCACAAACAATATTATTCTGTATTATTCTGTAAATACTAAAAAGTAACTTAGATTGTAAATTTTCTTTAAAATGTGCATCTGTAGTTTATTAGAATACAAATTAATCATTAAGAATGCCATAACAAGCGTTATAACTAATTGTGAGCTTTAATGCGTTTTTATAAAAGAAAAGTATATTTAACGTGTATAACATATTCGTTAGAGCAAGTCTTATTGCATTTACAAAGTATAAGAACGAAGCCCTCATTAATTGAGAATCCGCGTGTAGGTGTATCCTTTTAAAATATTTATTCTCGTTAAAATAACACTTTGTAATTCTAGAATTTTTGGTTACTTAATAAGAGAATACGTCATTTTATTAGAATTGTTTTCAAAGCCGATTCTTTCCAGTGAATTTTAATACCCGTCACCCCGTAATTCACAAAAAACCCGCTGAAGCAGTCCGCTAAAAATTCTGTTTTGGTAAAATACTGAAAACGTCGACTGTACTAACAAAAATGGTTGCCGACTAACTCAGTGTGACAGGTGATGTATATGTTTGGAGAGGGTTCCAAAACGCTATAGGGTATGAAATATATCTTGACCTGCAAATATCTTGAACGCCACCTAGTCTCGCAGGGTTACTAGGGAAAAGCTCCGGAAAACAAAACAAGAAGGTGCCAAAACCTGAGATCAGGAGAGCGATTCTGGCTTAAAAAAGTACATGAAAAATCACTAAGGATACTATTACTTAACCATTAAACAAACCTTAACCCTAAGAACATAGAACTATTTAAAGCTTTACAAAAGTAAATGTTAAGTGACCTGAATATTCAATCATGCTTCGAGGTAATTGCAAAACAATTTATTACAGCAAAGCTGTAACTATACCGTCACATTAATGAAAAAGAAAACCAAATATAAACATGTCTTTACACTATTATACACGACTTATTTCTACCTTTATAGCACACTTCCGTTTTCATTACAAATACATAATACAGTCTTAACCAAGTATTAAAATAAAATGTATCGCAAATCTATTTAACTACAATCTCAATGTAAACCATAGACGTTCTATAGATACGTTTCCTCAGTTCATGCAATAAATTTTAACCGTCTATTGAGTACAAACTCCCCCTCCCTCTTTCTCTACTTTCTCTTTCTCTCTTTCTCTCTTTCTCTCTTTCTCTTTCTCTTTCTCTTTCTCTCTCTCTCTCTCTCTCTCTCTCTTTTGTGCTCTTTGATATATTTTCAAATGGGTTTATAAATATCTGATGACCGATTGACCGCCGTTAAGATGTACACTATAAGATGCTTAGAGTAACTTTGGCGTGTTTAATATGCTTGTCTCCAACACAAAGTTGTTGATCTAGGTACCAATCTGCTCCTAAAATTGAAAGTAATCCCACTGGGTAGGTTATTATTCGCTGTTTGATAACCTTGTGCTCAAAGGTAACTGGTCTACTAAAGGGGCATCTTGATTGCTTGGAGTTAAGTACGAAGTGTTCAAAAATAGATCTTTTCTTGATATCACAATTCAAGACATATTCGGTAAACTTCGGACGGATGAATTATGACAGCAAAATGAAATTACCTCGTGTCGTTTTTTTAATCTGAAATGTATGTATAATCAACTTACGCATAGCTTAACTTAAAAATAGAAACAGGGACCTTTTACGTATGAAGTCTTTCTGCCCAGCCGATGAGATCACCTGCACGTCAGCTTAATACAGAATTAATGAAAACAATGAATCATGAAACTAATAATTTAGAGTGAAATCACAATGATGACATCATCGCTAACCTTTAAAAACTGACATGATAAACTTGACAACCTTTGAGTATGAACCATATATGGTACAAAATATTTTGCTATAGATCAAAATTGTAGTCTTTCAAAAATTATATTTCTGAAAAGGAATAACATGACCTTATTGGTGGGATTTACTAATATAGAAACTAATTAAAATGGAATATGATTGATAATTATTTCAAAAGAACGTTACAACGGTTCATTTTATCTGCTTTATATCTTATTTGTATAATTACTATTAAATGTACACATAATGAATAAAAGTTAGGTTAATTAAGCACTCTTTGTACTCATTTACTTTACCGATCGCTGTCAGAGAAACGAGCTCTGAACTTACCTTAAGAATTTACAAATGCTTATTATACCCAATAATACAACGTTGACGTTTAGTAAATCTGTGCGAATATATGTTGGCAAAACTTTCCTAACGGTTCAAATATTGCGAAAGTAATTAAGCTCATGGAACACAATCACAACGGCAAACTTTGATCCAGTTTATACGTTCAAAATTAGTAGGGCTTTAAACTGTGGTATATGTCTGGATGACATTTATAACATGGGACTTCATTATATTTAGTCACACTTTCAAGTTCTTACAAGTTATAGGTTTCTATGCAAGAACAAACTAATTACCTTTCGTGATGATGATACAAGATTGAAGTTTAATTTCAAATTAGAGTTGCTTTCTTGCTTTAGTATTTGCTATAAGATATAAAATTACTATCACATATCCGAAAGTATAACAAACAATAGTACACCGCAACCTCGTTCTTTGAAAATATTATCGTCGATGTAGTACGTACCTTTTGTATCAGTTTTCGCTCGCATTAAAATACATTAGCAAGGGTTAAATTGAGTCCTATAAGAAAATACGTGGAAAATTTCCCACCACTGAATATTTCTCTTCGGTGAGTCACACCCACGTTTACTTACATTGTGGATTGTTTTAATTGAACAAGAAAACGTCATGGGTCGTTGGCGGATCACAGGCTATAAGTAGGTCATGGACCGCTCGCTGAGTCACGTGGTCTAAATGTCCCACAAAGCAAGCTACCCAAAAAGCCCAAGAAAAAGATGATCTTTGTTATATCTCCGTACCATGAATGACATACAATAGGAAAAGATTAATGCAGTTCTACAAAAATATAGTTTCCAAAAGCAACGGGTTACAATCTGTGGACGCAAAGTTCATATACCAACAGTGTACACTAAGAATTTGAACAGCGTACACGCTTTTATATAAAATATTAGTATGTAGTTGTTGGTTTGCATACTGTCTGCAGATTCGACTATAAAAATAAATTCGTTTGTTTTAAGTTGTTTTCTTGACGTTTGTATCTTCCTAATTTATTCTATATATCATGCGTACAATACTTCACATGGTTAAATTCTGAATTTGTGTTCATATGTTATATGTAGTTCTGTTGACCTTTCAACCTGGATGCTTCGTAACGAATTTAACCCTAACTTTCTATCGCGAGTTTATTCTATGCTTTTAGTGTGTTACCGTACGCTAAAAAATTGCTTACAGTCATAAAAACCCAGACGAACCTAATTCATTTTGCTCCGACTACAATATCCGCTCTCGCAATTAGGAGGAGAAAACATTTATAAACAGATCTGAAACGAGCAGAAAGGACAGATGTTGCCCTGACGCCGATGGGGTAACATCTCGCGTATTCAGACCACCGCCTTCGGGCGTTCAAAGGTGAGCAGCGAAACGGTGACGTCCTGAGGGAGTTCTGCAGCTATGCGGTGTGCCGAGGAATGGGTTCAGAAGTGAAGTCGTCGGGAATGCACATCCGTCAGTCCTGTTTAGACGAGCTACCTGACGATGGAGCGGCCTGTGGCGAGTAGCCAGTCCTGTTAGGCGAAAACCACTGGCCAGTGGACCCAGGATCCGGAATACTGTGTAGAAGGAGGACACCGAAAGGGAAAATCCGGGAACCTGCTCACTGCACCAAATCAAGAGGATTCCGGGAGCAGGTCTTCTGGAATCCAGACCTACATATATAAATATATATATTTAAGAACATCAACTACAAACCACAACTTACCAGAAGAAATTTGAACATGCCGAAAAACTCGTGGAGTTACAAGGCACTATAGCGACGCTGAGAGCGTCGCGTCCAGCAAATGTACAGGACAGCAGAAATGCAGTCCTTGTCGATTCTTATCCGAGAAAACATGGTTACTAGCTACTTGTGATTGGAATCCAAGTACCTAATATTACGCTACGAACAGTTTTACGCTAATTAAACAACAAAACTGTGATTTTTATCCTGGTCCACGACATTACTCTGCATTAATCACTGGTGATTTTTTATTCCAATTGCACGCTATATTTGTCATTACACAACTAGTAATTCGTATTTTGGTGCACAAAATAACTTCTCCGTAGGTTAAGCTCGTATATGTATTACGAAATTAGCTCCACGTCTATTTTCCATTGCATTCATTGTACGCACTTGTATGGAACCTATAATTAATTATGCTATTTTAAGAAGGTTGTTATACGTTCTTATACATACATATATATAAATAAATATTTATATATATATATATATATATATATATATATATATTCATATATATATATATATATACATATATATATAGATATATATATATACATATATACATATATATATATATTGCTATGTCCCTCTAAATTATTCGCGCCCCATCGTTTGGGCGACCATATTATTTATGCTATGAATAAACAAGAATTGTAATTATCTCCTCCGACGTTGGGCTGTCTTATTAATATCGCTATAAATTTCCTCCAGAAACTTAACTGGATTTTATCTTGAACTAACCTTGTCTACCAATAACAAAATTTGATACGTTACCGCCTTACTTGTTATCAATTTCCTATTCAAGTCGTAGCTCCTCCTTGAACTGTTTAAAATAACAAATCACTCCCATTAACTTTATCTTATGACCTCGACTAGCATTTATTTGGAATTATAAAATTCAGTTAATTTCGATTCTATATAATGAAACAAATATTATGTACAGTTTTTGTAAATTATTTGAAATACAGTTTTCAATTAATTAATGTTACAAATCTCATTTATTAAAAATCATATACTTTTTACTCAAAACCCAAAGTCACCAAAAAACCTATTATCTTTATAAACGAAGTGTAGAACGTTCTAAACCTGTTATCATATCACGCACTTTATACGTTTTTAAATCCTCTTTTTGTTGACTTTCACATTCATATTATATTAAGCAAATTCAATATTCAAAATAAAAAATATAGACAAATAAAATGTCTTATAGCTAAGAATCTGACCTGGTCTATTTTCTTCACATCGACGCATCCATTTGAATAAAAATTATCTTCCCCCAATTCAGGATTATATAGTCTATCCACACGCTTGAACCATTGCATTTAAATTATTGTCATCACCCTCTGGACTACTATTATTAGCTTATGCACCCCAATTTATTGTCGTTTCATTTTAGACTTAAAATTACTTCTTATCAATTTCCCCAAACTTAGAATTGGTTTATCATCATTTATTTTCCCATTTATTCTCTACAGACTCAGAAATCGTAGTTTATTTTCCCCCGGACTTAGAAATCGTGGTCTGTTTCACCCGGACTTAAAAGCCCTATTATTTTTATGTTTTAGTTTAAAATAAATTCACCAAAATCTACTTACGTTTAATCGGCAATCGTAATTTTCATTTTAGCACTTTTACAATTTTTCACTTTCAATTATTATTATTACGTTTCACTTTATTTCATAGTGGCGCACTTCGGCCTTTGTTGAGTTGTAAACTGACTTCGTTATCACTGTATCTGCTAATATATCATTGAGTTCCCACTCCGTCAGCGGTTATGGTCTACAAACTCGTCGCCCATTTTTAACGAATCAAATAATTACATTTAAAGTAGTTTCTGATGTAATTTTCTATGCTTCCCAATAATTGTAAGCTGGTCGCAGCTGTCTTCGTTATCAACATGCGGTGTTTTGATAAATCTAATTGCTTTTCCATAAACAACTGATGCAATTCGACTTTTAATTTTCATATCTGCATGTTATTTACGCAAATTTTAATCTTCTTTCTCATCAAAAATGGTTAACTATTTGTACGCATTTATATTATGCTTCCTAAAGCTCTATTTCTATCTCCGTATTAATCTAATTGTTTGGAACTCTTTTGAATACGTGTCTGATTACACTTTATTATGTTTACATACAAATATACGCGTGCTTCCACTGAAAAATACCATTATTTGCTTTACCTAAATTAACTAAAACTTTATCTACAGGGTATTAAATATTTTCTATTTACCTAATGCATGAGTTCCTGGTTTCAACGCTAACTATCCGTCTTCCTATGTTTATTTGCGTCGCTTAAGACTATTTATGCTTTATATACAGGGTGTTAACTGCTTACTATTTACAAACTATCTCCATTTCTCAATTATTTACTAAATTAATGCAGTTTTCTGCTTCCTATGGTAATTTCTCATTTCTAAATGACCTTTACTATAAAGTACACCCTTAAACAACCCCTTATCACAGCAATATATATATATATATATATATATATATATATATACGGACCTGCACCTTGAAAATACTAAAACGAGTAGAATGGCTTGCGTATTTCGGTGAGCCAAAGAGCCGAACTAAAAGTTTAACCAAATTAGTGCGGTCTCTAGTGAGGAATCAGACTACGACAAGTACGCGAAAGAGGGCAGCAGCTTTTTCGGTACTTAGAGTGGCAGAGAACATAGGGGTCGGTATGGAATTATAAGACACACTACTACGATGTGCAAGGCAACGGGAAACCACCACCTTACCTCCCCAGTACACAGGGTACATAAATTGTTATTAATGACGATGGCATCCTCTGGGGTAAAAATTCTGGAGTTAAAATAATCCCCCATTCGGATCTTCGGGAGGGTAGTACTTCGGGGGATGTAATCCGAAAATATAAAAAAGGGTCGTGAACATTCTGCGAGCGGAGAGTGGAACGCCAAAAGTACAGGGGAAATAAGCTGGTAGAATTTTGGAACAAGAACAATTTAACCATCACAAACACATTATTTCAACATCATGCTAGAAGACGATATACGTGGAAGATGCCAGGAGATATAGGAAGATATCAAATAGATTACATTCTTGTTAGACAACGGTTTAGGAATCAAGTAAAAAACTGTAGAAGCTACCCAGAAACAGATATAGATACTGACCACAACATTGTAATTATGAAGGCCGCACTTAAATTTATAAATCTAAAAAAGAGGAACCGAAAACGGCACTTTGACTTAGAGAAACTAAAAGATTAAGATATCCACGAAAGATTTGAAAAAAAGTCAAATGAATTACTGAAAGATATAGGGAAAATTTCTTATACTAAGGAAATATAAACAGAATGGAATAACATTAAATCCAGCTTAGACATGGCAGCCAAAGATATTCTGGGGTATACACAAAAAGAAAATAAGAAATCATGTATAACAAGGGATATCCTGAATCTAATAGAAGAAAGACGAAAATATAAAAATAGATCAGATGAAGCATGAAAACAGAGATACAAAACCATAAAATGGGAAATTATTCGCAAATGCAAGTAAGCTAAAAGACAATGAATTGATGATAAGTGCAAAGATGGAAATAGAAAGACAGATAAAGCATACAAACAAATTAGAATAAATTTTAGGGATATAAAACCGTATGGCAAATATATTAGGAACGCGGGAGGAAACGTCATTATAGAAAATGTAGAAAAAGTGAATAGACGGCAAGAATATATAGAGAACTTATGTGCAGAAGAGGAACTAACTGCATTAGAACAAGATCAGACATTGAAAAGAATGACTTGGGATATCTTATACTGAGAGATGAGTTTGAATTATCATTAAAAGGTCTGAAAAATGGTAAGGCACCTGGTACAGATAAGGTGCAAGCAGAAATTCTAAAAGCCGCTGGTCAAGCAGTAACAGAACGCCTATATCAACTTGTAAGCTATATGTATCAGACAAGCTCGATAACGAAAAATTTCAAACGTAACGTCATAGTCATTATACTAAAAAAGAGAGGCTCGATAGATGTGAAAATTCGCGAACAATAAATTTGACAGCACATATCAAAAATATTAACTAGAATTGTACAAAGACGAATGGAAAAACGAGCTGAAGAAGTGTTAGTTTGGGTTTAGGCGAAACAGGGGAACAGGAGAAGCTATTTTAGCTCTGACTGTGATAACAGAGAAAACAATAGAAACAGGGGAGAGCGTGCATATAGGGTTTGAAGATCTGGAAAAAGCATTCGACAATGTAAAACCGAAAAGATGTTCGAAATACTCAAAGAGATTGAAATGAGTTTTAGGGATAGACGGATAGCACATAGCTTATACAAAGAGCAAACAGTGATAATAGAATTAGAGCAGGAAAGTAGAGAAGTAACTATTAGGAAAGGGGTGTGACAGGGTGTGCCCTATCACCATTAATTTTTAACTTGTACATCGAAGTGGCAATGAATACTGTCAAGTGCAAGAAAACATTTGAGATTACTATGCAAGGACAAAAGATTTATATGCTTAGATTTGCAGATGATATAGCAGTATTAGCATCTAGCAAGCAAGAGTTAGAAGCTGCTCTTAATGAAATGGCAACAGTTCTAATAGAGAGGTACGGTATGAAAATTAACAAAAATAAAACTAAAGTACTAGTATGCAAAGGAGGGGAAAATAAATTAAAAACTAGAATACAAATAGGTAATGAGAACTTACAAGAGGTTAGGGAATTCTGCTACCTTGGAAGCCAAATAACTCAAGATGGGAAGAGCGCAAAAGATATAAAACAAAGATTAGCACAAGGTCGTGCTACATTTTACAAGAAAAAGCAATTACTGTGTTCAAAGATAACAAACATAGTAACAAGAAAAAGATTGTTTAAAACATGTGTGGAGCACAGCTCTGTACGGCTGTGAAACCAGGACAGTAGGAGAACGGACAGGAAAAAGATAGAAGCGTTTTAAAAGCTGTGCTACAGACGTATGATGGAGATATCAAGGACAATCAAAGTAAAAATAAAGAGGTACTAGAAATGATACGGGAAGAAAGAAGTTTGAGGAAAACAATAAAAAGTAGGAAAGATCGGATGATAGGCCACATACTAAGGCATGAGGTAATAATGCGGAATATATTAGAAGCAGAGATCGAAAAAAAGAGCGGTAGAGGTAGACCTAAGTTAGAATATTGCACACAGATAGTGAAAGATGTAGACTGTGAATTTCAGGGAAATGTGCAGGCTTACTCAGAATAGAAATCAGTGGAGGTACGCATCCAACCAATTCGAAGATGGAAAACCTAATGACGAAAAAAATAAGTGTACTTAAACCTGATGATTATTATAAGCAACTACAGGTATTGGGTTTGCAATACTCTCAACTAATGTTAATTGTGCAAAAGGATTTCTTGCAAAGCTATTAATTCAGCAAATGTCTAAGTGTTGGGGAATCCTTTGGCAGCACAGGCTGCTTCACCCTCTTCACATACCACTGAATCTTGTGAAACAGGGCATATAATTGGGAAACAACAGAACGGGAACGAGCTGTATCTACGCTGTGGGAATTTCAGGTAACAGTGTAGGGTAGCTAAGAATAGAAATAAGTGAAGGTACGCGTCCAATCAGTTTCAAGACGGAAAACCTAATGACAAACAAATAATTGCACTTAAATCTTATGATCATTGTAAACAACTGCAGGTGTTGGTTTTGAAATATTTTCTGCTAATATTGATTGTGCAAAAGATTATATTGGAAAACTAATTCGGCAGATATACAGGTTTTGGGGGATCTGGTAGCCGAAGGCTGCTTACTCCCTTTACATACTACTAAATATCGGGGAAATGGGATATATATTTATAAACAATAGAAGGGGAACCGTACTGCATTTAATTAGAAAGAGCAGCGGCTATGTTCGAAGACAACAAACATAGAAAGAAGGAGAAACTTGTTGAAAGCATATGTGTGTGGAGTACCGCACAGTATGTCTATGAAATAAGGGCAGTAGAAGAAGTACACAGAAAAACGGTAGAATCGTTTTGGAATGTTGTGCTTCAGATGTATGAGGATGATAGCATGTACAGACAAAGTTAATAACAAAGAAATTATAGAAATAGTAGGATAATAAAGATTTTTGTGGATAAAAAATAGGAGAAATTGAAGGGCAGGATATGTTCTAAAGCATTTTTGGGAAACAGCGCGGGATATATTACCTGACGAGATAGGATAAACGAGGTGGGCCTAGATCAGACTATTGCACACAGATAGTAAATGATGCAGACTATGCAAATTTCAAGGAAATGCGTAGGTTAGCACAGAATAGGAAAACAGTTCCACGACTGATGGCCTAATGATGATAATACGGAAGAAAACCCCTGTTACTTTATAAAGTAATATCAGTTGTAAGTATTGATTGGAGTAATTATTGGTGCCAAATAAATTATGACATATCTGACGTTGTATATAGTAGATTAATAATGTAAATTTTTAATTGTGATTTGGCGTGTATAATTTTTACTATGAGTAGTAATAAATGTATGTGATTTTTGTAGCAGAAATTTTATGTGTTAGATAAATTGTAGAAAGAAGTTGAGCAGCCGTGGCATGTATTTTTTTAAGCGTTTCAGGCACTTCATATCAACACTTCATAAGTTCTATAGTTTGTAGCAATTAGTGGCTCACCGTAAGTAATTTTTGTTTAGAAGTGCAAAATTCGCAGCAATTATATTGTGGGGCTTGAATTCAGAGCAATTATGACGGTCAACGGTGGAGCTCGAGAGCCGTATATTGTAGTAATTAATGGTCACCCAAATCGTGGGGCACGAGTCATGGAATAACGGACGTTGTTGAATTCACAGCAATATATAATATATATATATATATATATATATATATATATATATATAATTGTGTAGTTAACCCTTTATTCTCGCCCCACGAATTGGGCCGTCATAATATTGTGCAGTTGAACCTGGTACTCTTGTGTCCCTGCATTGGGCTGCTATAATAATGCTGTGCAATTGCTCTAAAATCATGCCCCACAAATTGTCCATTACGACCAATAATTTCCAATCTTAATACTCCAACGTATCAATTAGCAGTATTTATTGCAAAAATTCTTCAAAACGCTTTTCCTCTTCGAGGATATAATACAAAAGATACTGTTACTTTTGTCGCACAATTCCGTCAATTTCAATTACCTGAAAATCACGTTTTACTCTCGTTGAACGTTTCCTCCCTCTTCACTAATATACCTTTAGACATGGCATTAAACTTAATTTCTAATAAATGGGATAACATCAAACCACATACCACCCTTTCAAAATCATTGTTTCTGGCATCTATTACACTAATTTTCAATAACACTTATTTTATTTTCCAAGACGTTTTTTATTTACAAAAATTTGGTACCCCCATGGGTTCCCCATTATCACCTATAATTGCCCAAATAATAATGGATCATTTGCTAGACTCTGTCATACCTAATTTGAATTTTAAACTGATTTTTCTTGTGAAATATGTAGATGACATCTTATGTTCAGCTCCACCTGAAGAAATACCACATATTTTAAATTGTTTCAATACTTTCAATCAACATCTGAAGTTTACCCATGTACTAGAAGTTGAAGGGAAAATTCCATTTCTAGACACTCTAGTCATCAGAGATTCAGCAAATAAATTGTTATTTGATTATTATAAAAAACCCACGAATTCTGGAAGGTATATATATTATTTCTCCAATCATTCTTTTGGCCATAAGATTAACACTGCACTTGCTCTAAAACACAGGATACAGATGATCGCAGAACCACAGTTTATAAAGAAAAACCTACAAATTTTAGAAATGACCCTTTGCAATAATGGATACCCTAAACAACTGGTTAAAAAATTAGTTTACACCAACATACGTTTTAGCAATATTGAACCCAAACCTATCACTTTGATTTATAAAAAATTACCTTCTATACAAACTTTAACTCCTGTGTTAGCAAGAATTTTACGTCGACCCATCTCTCAATAGTAAATATTTATGAAAAATCAATGAGAAACTTTTTCACAAGATTAAAAGACAAAACTAACATTCTATTTAGAAGTAATGTTATTTATAAAATAACTTGTTCCTGTGGAAAAACCTATATCGGTAACACCACCCAATGGTTGAAAAATCGTATTATTCAACACAGGTCTGATAAAAAATTACATAAAAAAAGCTGTGCTTTGTCTCTACACATCAGTAGTACCCTTCACACTCCAAATTATAAAGAGGTAGTTATCTTAGATTCTGAAACTAATTATAAAATGAGACTTTTCTTAAAGGCTTACTATATATACAATGAACTTAATGCCATTAACTTCAGACAAGATACACAAAATTTGCATCCCATACATGAAAATTTGTACAGGATTTCAAGGAAATTACCAAACATTTAATAACAACCCGAATGTCACCTAATTAGCTTTTTATTATAACTTAATAAGCCACATATGATTCACGCAGTAAATGGTAAGTGCTTCCATTGAATTGCATGATAATTGTCGGGGAATACCTATTTACATTGGTGACTGTGTTAGGCGTCATCTCAGATTCACTTAGAATTGGAGCTCTTTTAAGGTAACCTTGGATAGAAAATGTAGATGTAACGTTTTTAAAAATCTTGTCATTATGTTTGCACATTTATTCTAGTTAATTACAGCAGTTTATACACGCTAGCTCCTGGTTATTGTATATCCATACTACAATTTAAGTTTCAAGTTTTGTTGGTTGCCGTTCTAAGCCTTTAACAAGGCACAACTAATTTCTGGTCATCATCATTGGGTCTTCAGTCCTGAAACTGGTTAGACGCGTACCATCATTGTTTCCTATTCTGAACTAACCTACAGATTTCCCCAAAATTTGCACAGTCTGCATCTATCACTATCTGATCTAGGTGTACATCCACCTCTTTTTCCTATCTCTGCTTGTCATATATCCTATGCTATTCCCCAAAAATGCCTTAGAACGTATTCTGCCCTTCTATTTCTCATATTTTTTTCCCAAAGATATCCTTGTTCCCTTACTGTTTCTATAACCTATTTGTTATTACCTTTGTCTGTCCATCCTCAAGCATCTGAAGCACGGCATTTCAAAGGCCGTTACTGTTCTTCTGTCGCTTTTCAGACTGCTCGTATTTCGTAGGCATACTGTCTGTGCTGTGCTCCACACATACGCTTTCAACAACTTTTTGTTCTATGTTTGTTGTCTTTCATCATAGGCGCCGTTCTTTCTTGTTAGATGCAGTTCGGTCACCTTCTATTGTTTTACAATTATATACCCTATTTTTCCGACATTCAGTGGTTGCGAAGGGGGGTAAGCAGCCTGTGGCTGCCAAATTCCCCCAGCACTTGAACATTTACTGATTTAATATTTTTTCCAATATATCTTTTCGCACAGTCAACATTAGTTGCAGATATTTTACAACAAACAACTAGTTGTTTATAATAATCATCAGATTTATCTGCGCTTATTTTTTCGTCATTGGGTTTCCCGTATTAAAACTGGTTGGACATGTACCTGCACTTATTTCTTTTCTAAACCTAACCTACATAGTTCCCTGAAATTCTCACACAGCAATACAGCTCGGTTCCCCTTATATTGTTTTCTAATATTATGCCCTATTTCACTGAGATTTATTGAAGGGGGTTAAGCAACCTGTGGCTGCCAAGATCCCCCAACACTTAGACATTTGCCGAAATAATAGTTTTCCAGTAAATGCTTTTATGCAATTACCATTATTCGCGAATACTGCCCCTCCAATGCTTGTAGTTGCTTATAGTAAATATCATGTTTAAGTGCAGTTACTTTCTTCTTCATTAATTTATCCATCTTCGGACTGGTTGGATGCGTACCTCCATTGATTTCTCTTCTGAGCTAGCCTACACATTTCCCTGAAACTCCTACAGCCTACATCTTTCACTATCTGTGTGCAGTAGTCTAACCTAGGTCTACCTCTTCTTCTCTTTTTTCCTATCTCTGCTTCTAGTATATTCGGCACTAGTCCCTCGTGCCGTAGTATGTGGCCTATCATCCTATCTCTCCTATTTTTTACCGTTTTCCACATATTTCTTTCTTCCCCTACCATTTTTAGTACCTCTTCGTTCTTAACTTTGTCTGTCCATGGTATCTTCATCATACGTCTGTAGCACCACATTTCAAAGGCTTCTACCTTTTTCTTGTCCGCTTCTCCTACTGTCCAGGCTTCACAGCCATACAGTGCTGTGCTCCACACATATGTTTTGAGCAATCTTTTCCTTGTTTCTATGTTTGTGGTCTTTAAGCACAGTAGTTGCTTTTTCTTGTTAAATGTAGCACGACCTTGTGCTAATCTTTGTTTTATATCTTTTGTGCTTTTCCCATCTTGCGTTATTTGGCTTCCTAGGTAGCAGAAATCTTTAACCTCTTGTAAGTTCGTGTTGCATATTTGTATTCTTGTTTTTGATTTATTTTTCCCTCCTTTGCATACTAGTACTTTAGTTTTACTTTTGTTAATTTTCATACCGTATCTCTCTGTTAGAACCGTTTCATTGAGAGCAGCTTCTAACTCTTCCCTGCTAGATGCTAATACCGCTATATCATCTGCAAATCTAAGCATATCAATTTTTTGTCCCTGCATATTAATTCCAAATGTCTTCCTGCATTTGACAGTATTCATTGCCTCTTCAATGTACAAGTTAAAAATTAGTGGGGATAGGGAACATCCCTGTCTCACCCCTTTCCTGATGTTTACTTCTTTACGTTCCTGCTCTATTTCTATTACTCCTGTTTGTTCTTTGTATAAGCTATGTACTATCCGTCTATCCTTATAACTCATTCCAATCTTTTGAGTATTTCGAACATTTTTTCCATTCTACATTGTCAAATGCTTTTCCAGATCTACAAACCCTATATACACGCTTTCCCTTTTCTATTGTTTTCTCCATTATCACCCTCAGAGCTAAGATAGCTTCCCGTGTTCCCCTGTTTCGCCTAAACCCAAATTGGTCTTCTCCTAGTATTTCTTCAGCCCGTTTTTCCATTCGTCTTTGTACAATTCTAGTTAATATTTTTGATACGTGTGCTGTCAAGCTTATTGTTCGAAAATTTTCACATCTATCTGCGCCTTTCTTTTTAGGTATAGTTACTATGATATTATGTTTGAAATCTTTGGGTATTTCGCCTGTCTCATACATATAGCTTACAAGTTGGAATAGACGTTCTGTTACTGCTTGACCAGCGGCTTTTAGAGTCTCCGCTTGCACCTTATCTGTACCCGGCGCCTTACCATTTTTCAGACCCTTTAATGTCATTTCAAATTCATCTCTAAGTATAGGATATCCCAAATCATCATTTTCAATGTCTGATTCCTTTTCTAATGCAGTTAATTCTTCTCCTGCATATAAATTCCCTATATATTCTTGCCATCTACCCACTTTCTCTACATTTTCTATAATGACATTTCCTCCCGCGTCCCTTATATTTTTGCTATACGGTTCTATATCCCTAAAATTGCTTCTAATTAGTTTGTATGCTTCATCTGTCTTTCCTACTTTTATCTTAGTTTGTACCTCTTTGCACTTTTCATCAATCCATTGTTCTTTAGCTTTCCTGTATTTTCGAATAATTTCCCATTTTATGGCTTTGTATCTCTGTTTTCCTGTTTCGTCTGATTTATTTTTGTATTTTCGTCTTTCTTCTATTAAATTCAGGATATCCTTTGTTATCCATGGTTTCTTATTTACTTTTTGTGTATACCCCAGAATATCTCTGGCCGCCATGTCGAGGCTGGATTTAATGTTATTCCATTCTGTTTCTACTTCCTTAGTTTCAGATATTTTCCCGATATCTTTGAGCAATTCATTTGACCTTTTTTCGAATCTTTCTTGAATATCTTTCTCTTTTAGTTTCTGTAGGTCCAAGTGCCTTTTTCCGTTTCTTTTTTCAAATTTTTAATTTAAGTGCGGCCTTCATAATTACGATGTTGTGGTCAGTGTCTATATCTGCTTCTGGGTAGCTTCTACAGTCTTTACTTGATTCCTAAACCGTTGTCTAACAAGAATGTAATCTATTTGATATCTTCCTATATCTCCTGGCATCTTCCACGTATATCGTCTTCTAGCATGATGTTGAAATAATGTGTTTGTAATGATTAAATTGTTCTTGTCGCAAAATTCCACCAGCCTATTTCCTCTGTCGTTTCTAGTGCCTAAACCAAATAAACCTACTATCGCTCCTTCCCTACCCTCACCTACCACTGCATTAAAATCCCCCGTAATTATTAAATTTTCATGTCCTTTTACGTGTCTTAATATGTCTTCGATATCTTTGTAGATCGCTTCTACCTCTTCGTCACTGTAGCTAGAGGTGGGCATGTATACTTGTATTATTACTGCGTTTACCGGTTTAGATTCTAATCTAACCATGAGTACTCTTTCATTCTTTTGTAAGTAATTTTCACACAGTATCCTATCTTTTTCCGCACAACTATCCCCACACCCAAATTTCCTTCCTCGGCTCCTGTATGAATTACCCTAAAGTCTCCACTCCAAAAATCCCCCGCCTCTGGCCACCGAACTTCGCTGATCCCTACTATGACTAATGATAACCTATTCATTTCGATTTTTAGGTTCTCTAGCTTACCCACTTGCTTCATAGTTCTAACATTCCACGCTCCGACTCGCAAAATGTTCCCGACTCTTATTCTTAACTTTCCGATCGCATCCTCCGAAGTAGTCCCCTCCCGGAGATCCGAATGGGGGACTATTTTAACTGCGCGGCTCCGTGGCGTAGTGGTATGTGTGTGACTACTACGCCCAAGGTCCCGGGTTCGAATCCCGACACGGTCCGCTTGAAAAATGTTAGGCGAGCATTTTTCATAAAAATACACCCTCGTTCGGATGAGAGGTAAAATGGAGGTCCCGTGTGTGAGTGTTGTCACGCACGTTAAAGATCCCTACCTTGCTTGGAACAGCAAGGGTTCGGCAAAATTCCAAATTTTCCAGGTAAAAAAAAAACTCGCTTCCTGGCCAATGTAGTACCTTCGGGTGGAGGATTGGAAAATCACATGTAAGGACTATTTTAACTCCGGAATCTTTTACCCCAGAGAATGCCATTATTTTATTATAATTTAGGTACGCTGTGTACTTGGGAGGTAATGTGGTGGTTTCCCGTTGCCTTCCACATCGCGGTAGTGTGTCTTAGACTGCCATACCGACCCCTATGGTCTCTGCCAATCTAAGTACCGAAAAAGCCGCTGCCCTCTTTCGGGGACCTGTCTTAGTCTGGTTCCTCACTAACGACCCTACTACTTTGGTTGGACCTGTAGTTTGGCTCTTTAGCTCATTAGAACACGCAAGCCATTTCACCTGTTCTAGTAATCTAGAACTTCGGCAAGGTGCAGGTCCATCGAAATGGTAATTTCTGGTATAAGATATTAATAATTTTACCTCAACAGTTTATTGCAAGAGCATGGACGATTAAGACACGTGGCGTTTTGCCTTTTTTAGGTTAGTGCTTTACTGCAGCATTTACTTATATGGTCCTCGTGTAGTTTGTTCATCTTTATATTCGGATGCTTCATACCCAAAACGAAATGGATAAACGAAGCAAATCTAGAAGTCTAGATCTCCGCTAGTGGATGTATCGTATGCAAAGTAAGGTATAGCGTATCTTTTTGTTACATTCAAAGTATATCCAGATAGCGGTGTCATACTCCAAACTTCAGTTTGTTTTTATAAGTGGCACCTGTGTAGTAAACATAATGGGGGCCAACATTTGGAATACATTTAATCGAGCACTATTGTCATCTAAATAAACGTGGTTTGAATTCTACATTCGTTATTAACCTCTCCGTGTTTATAGGCTAGGATGTAGTTTGTATTCTTTTCTTCCAGAACTTAAGGAAGATCATTTGAGCTACTCCATTTACAAAGAGTGATTCAAAATATATTTGCTGGCAAATAAGTCCACGTATTTAGCGTATTTGCTTGCTGGTTTTTCTTAGAGAAGTTTTTACAATTAGCTTTAAACAGGGAAAAACTTCAAAGAAGCATTTCAAAAATGTTTTCTCCTTGCATCGATGGTGTACATTAATCACGAACAAACTTACATTATCACTGATATATTTTTACAACAGCTTGTAGGCAAAATATGACAGGTGATTCAATGAGAAATACTGGCTCCAGTAAAGACTTTTTAACAGATCACACTGTCAAACGATATCATCATGGATAGAAAACCCGGCACGGGGTTCGAATCCCGACACGGTCCGCTTGAAAAATGTTAGGCGAGCATTTTTCACAAAAATACACCCTGGTTCGGATGAGAGGTAAAATGGAGGTCCCGTGTGTGAGTGTTGTCACGCAAGTTAAAGATCCCTACCTTGCTTGGAACAGCAAGGGTTCGGCAAAATTCCAAATTTTCCAGGTAAAAAAACTCGCTTCCTGGCCAATGTAGTACCTTCGGGTGGAGCATTGGAAAATCAAATGTAATGTATTACGAAAATCAACGTTTTACCAGAAATGTGCTTCATGCGCTAAAGAGCAGCTTATGGTCCACATAATCGGCCTACCGAGCGCACCATTACCTGTACCGTCGGAAAATGTGAAACCCAATTTTCATTGTTGGATAATACTTGACCAAATATACCACATCTAGCGCTTAATGTAGTAAATACAGCGGTAGCAGCTAAGAGTGTACGCGATGACCGTGATGAAATGATTCTCCGCCAGTCTCAACAGCTTGACTTGTCGTATGCAACAACTTGGTGTACTTTACGGAATGGTCTTAATCTAAAAGCAGTTAATCTTCTTGGCCTCCTAGGAGCCCCGACTTAATTCCTCTGGACTTTTCGATTTGGTCTTGAACGAAAAACATGGTGTATAAAGAAACTATGGATTCGCCCGAGGAGTTGTAGGGGAGAATACAAGCGGCTGCGAATTAAATCAAGGCAATCAAGCATCATTGTTTAAACTCGCAGTCCAAGTAAATGTTGCACATTTAGAAAATTTACATTAAAATACTTTTTTCTAAGATTTTAACGAATTAAAGATACCAATTTTCAAGTCGATAACTAAAAAATTTTCAGAACAATGCCAAAAGATTAAAATAAAATTATAACCTTCAACTTCTTAAACCATCAACATTCTGTTAATGAAAGTTTGACTCAATAGTCGTTATTTGATGCATAGTATCTCTAGTTAACCGTTGTCGCGGTGTTAACGATATGGAAAATTCTTGAGGAGATTAATATTAAATTAATTAATGTCAAATATTACTGAAACAATGAAATATGTTACAACCATGGTATTATTGCGGGAACAATTCGGTGAACAATTAATTTCTCGCTTCTGCCTGATGAATTGGCCGCATAGGTCATGTGATATCATATCTCTACAATTTTTCCTTTGGGGTTATGTAAAGCCGAAGTCTACAAGAATAAGCCGGCTACGATTGAGGCATCGGAAGACAACATTATTCGTGTCATCGACTTTTGGCAAGGCAATCTCATTTGATCGTTCGAAAATACTTTTGGTGTTTAGCTTGAGATACTAAACAATCTACACAGACTACTAAACGTCACTGCAGTAGTTAATTAACAATATTTCAAAATTACTTTTAAAACTGTAAAACATTAGACTTAGAAAACCTAAAATGCAGATTTTAGTAGTCTTGTTTGCCACTTTTCTTTCATCGAGTGCTAATAAAGACAAAAATCTGTTCGTATAATTTAATGGACGCTAATTGTTGGACGTTTGGTTATGCAAAAACTAGAATCAAATAAGATCAAATTACGATCTCAAACGTGCATTTTAGTACTTCAGAACAAGAATAAAGTGCTCAACTCAGTGATGGTTACGAACCCAAAAAAGACATAATTCGAATTAGTACTGGCAGTTAAAAGGAACTTTTATAGGCACCCCATTGAAATATTTTATGGATTTCTATTGTATCACAAGTTGTAAAGAATTCCTGAAACTTTGTATATTCGTATGCAAAGTAACGCTTATTACAGACCATTCAGAATATGACTAAAGTTTTCAGAGTATAATGGAACAATGCAAAACAAATTAGATATATGCCAGGATTTCTACTATTTTATTCATTAGATACGTATTTAACATGGAAATTTATGTAGAGCAGTTTAATTTACCTTGCTTCTTAGAAAGTACGCATAAAGTCATAAGCAATACCTGCATCCCCTAAGAAACTTTTAATAAGCAATAAACAGCAAATGCTGCTGTTTTCTTAACATAACTTTTTTGTATACGTCTCGTACAATAACGAAAACTCAAACCCATATAATGTGTGGTGTGAAGAAATTCTCAGTAATGTATATGTTTTCATTGAAGATCTATTTTTGCTGTAATTATTAAGTTTTAGGTCATCGCGGGATCTGAATGAAGAATACTAGATTTTTTGGCTTTATGTCAGCATTTAACAATGATACAGTTATTGGTTACGAACATTGTTATAGATGGTGAATGTTAGTTTCATACTGCACCAACACACACCGCACCTACGTCTACTTGCAAAAACTATGTAATTAACAAAAGGTTTAATAGTTGTAGGTGAAAAAAAATCAGTCTTTCAAAATGTTTTTATCTATTTTTAAAGGACAAATTTATTTAGTTAAAATAACTGGTATTGCAAACCCTTTAAGTGACTTTAACGGTAACCACATCAAAGCAATAAAGAAGAAACGGCGTTTCAAGAAATAAAATAATAAAGTTATGACTGTTGGGGTTTCTAGAACGTATTTTGTCTGAAAGTGTCTCTGGTAAAATTTTTAAAATAGTGTTAAGTGTCATTTCATAATATATTTGCTGTTTTCATTAATTTGATATTTGGTTATCCTCCTCTAATTTTAATTTCATCAAAGTTAAAGTGCTTACATCTTGTACTCTCATTCTAAACTGATCCCTATTTATTCTAAGGCGTAATAAATCTGTAGCTAAACATCCAGAATTTTATTGATCTCCAAAATAAGATATAAATAATCTTTTATAATCGTCCCACAAAACTAAATCTTCTGTATTAGCTATTAGAATTAAAGCTCCTCCTACAGGTTTGTTTAAAATTTGTCGCAAAAGCCAAGAATTTTGAGCTGGGTCCTTTTCGTCGTAAAATGGCTTTAAAAATGTTTCACAAGCTGATATAAATATTGATAAAGTTTCTTGATTTCCATCGTACTGTGAAATTGTCTTAAAGAATAGTTTTAAATTTTCAAAATCGTTGCCTACTTTTTTCTCTAAATTGTTTGTTCGTAAATTGTCAGAGTTATACATAAATTCACGTGGTTGAATATCTGTTGTATTACCCGAATCTAATAAAATATCCTCTATGCTTACAGGTATACAAAATTTTTTCAAATCTCAAGAAAATTTTGACAATGCATTTTTTACTAATAATAGATACTTCCTGATTAATCCCAATAATTGAAATTTCCACATCTTGTTGCGGTAATCCCACTTGGTTACACGCATCAAAGCTAATCAAGTTTGACTGAGAGCCATTGTCTAATAATGCTCAAAGAGTTTGAGAATCACCATTTAAACCTACTACTTGCACAAGTGCTGTAGATAAAAGTACCTCTGACTGCACCTTGATTTTTCTCTACAACAATTGAATTGATTTGGACAGACGATTCTCTAGAACCTTATATATTGACATCAACATTACCTCATTAACTATCCTCATTTACATTAATCTTTTCTTCGACGATTTTATCCTTGTCATAATGCAACAGCGTATGATGTTTTGCACCACATTTCCTACAACCACTTGTTTCACAGTTTTTACTAAAATGCGCCCCCTTTTTTAAACAATTGAGGCACAAACCTAACCTTTTAGTCTTTTGAAACCTGGAATGAACCGAAAGTTTCAGAAACTCAGGACAATGATTAGAGTAATGTTTGTTTTTGCAAAATACACAAACCACATTTGCTGTAAAAATGATTTAGTTTTACGTTGGACCTTACTTTCTGTTGTAGTTCGCTCCTTATTCCTTATTTTCTAGCATTCCCAGCATTTCTATTCGATTTTTCAAAAATATTTTAAATTCTTCCAAAGTAGGAAGTTGATCCCCAGACCTTTTCTCTTGCCAAACCCTCTGACCTACGGAGTCTAGCTTATTTTCAATTAAATATATAACTATTGAATCCCAACTGTTTGTATTAATATCCAGTTTTTGCAAAGCATGCAAATGTTTTGTTATTGCATCCAGAATATGACTTAACTCGGCAGATGATTCCTTATGTAAGTTTGATATTTTTACTAAATGCTTTAAATGGTTATTTACTAGCATCGACGTGTTATCGTATCTCTCACACAACATTTTCCAAAAAACTGCATAGTTAGATGCAGAAACATTTACTAAATGAGTCACTTGCCGTGCTTCGCATTCCAAAGCTCCCCTCAAGAAGAAGAATTTTTCAATTTCCCCAATGGATTCATTACAATTAACCAATGAATTGAAAGTGTCTCGAAATTCTAACCATTTTCTGCTATTCCATTAAATTTTGGAATTGGGATAGATGGCAAATTAGGTTATACCCGTGGGACTAACACCACTGAATCATTATCACCCTCCCATGATAATGATGCGTTCGAACTTCTGACATTTGAATTCCTCCCAGCAGCTTCAACCTCAAAGCCATTTTCATCCAGAATATGTGTGCAAAGTGCAACCAAACCATGATATGAGGTTTTGAATGCCATGCGTTCTTCTAATTGTGCATCAACGTTTTCGTCAGACACTATCATTTCAATATTCTCCTGAATTTCATTAAATTCCACCAGCAAATTTCGTAACTGTTCCAATCTTAAAGTCACTTCAACCAATTTAACTTTATTTAAAATGTTATCAACTGTCTTCTTTTCAATTATAGCCAGTATAAAAGTTCTTGTATTAGTAACACGGGTCTTTATTGTACCCCTTTTTCTATTTAATAATTTAAGATCAGATCCCTCTGCCATTTTAACCATTATTAAAATGATTAAGATAGTGTAAATTTTCTCAATTATATATCAGAGCAATTCAAGCTACACACAAACCAAAGCTTACTACAGGAAAGCAAACATCAAGGATTAAACTGACTTACATCAATTCCAAGTAATACTTCATCCAAATTTTTCAGGATACGCCACTGACCATTAAATTCAAGGAAGAGTGGTTTTTTCCTTCCACGAAACCAGATCCTAATTCTGTAGGTAGTTGCCACCAAATTCCATACATTTGTTGAGTAAGTACCGTTATTCAAAGTTCAACCCAATATTGAACCTCATCTGTTTCTCAATACAACAATGCCGAATCTGCACCCTAATCTTGAACAAGTAATTTGTACCTCTGTAGCAAATTGCAACACTACAAATTTTAAGAGCTTTTGCCCGGAAACCTGCGGCGGTGTACACAATTTATCAAATAATTTAGCTTTTACTCGTTATTCTAACACCACAATTTTTTATACCCAACGAATAACCACGTTAATACTACGAAAGACCTCATGCAATCTTTCGACCGCCCAATTAATAACACTTACTTTCAAAATTCAATTAATACCTATTAATTATAATGTTTGTAATTACCAATAACCATATCCGGTTACGAAGGAACACTTTATGTTGAGGCCAATACTCTAGCTTCGTTGGTTCACATACTTTTTGTTAAATGAAAGCCCAATACTTTCCATTAATTATTAATTTATTAAATCGAGAAACATATTTATATATCAGAGCTTATTTAAGGCAACTAACTTTCACATCTTTATGAGCCAACGAGTCTACTTCACGTACCCTTTCAGACTGACTTATACTCCATCAACAACCACTTTACCTGCCCTGAAGGGGTTTTTCTTGCACCCTGCGCATTCTTAAGAACGATGTGTAATACGTCTAAATATAGAATGAATACTAACAGAAAGCTAAACGTATTCAATACTAAACATACCCTCCCCCCCCCCACCTTGAAAGGGTCTTTAATTTCTGTTTAAATATTAAAAATAGTTATAGTCAATTCAGTAATGCGCAGTAAAAACTTTGGACGATAATGATTACACCGCGAACAGACTAAATTAAAATTTACTACGAGCAATTTCTACAATATTTTTCAGTCGAACTTACATCTCAAACTATTAGTAGAACAAAACACGTAACAATAGTGCCTTCAAATTTTAGATAACTACTAAATAACATACATACCGCGTCCTACAATTTCTACTTTATCTCCCACAGAAGCAAACCTAATTCTTGATCTAAACTTAAACAGTTTTGTTTTGATTAGCATGCTATGACATAAATTGCATGTGTGCCTGTTATCGCTAGTAAAACCATTTGTTATTGTTTTTCGAATAATCTCAAAAATATAATGACTTTTGTTCCCAATCTTTTACACCAACAACAGAAACTAGTTGATGTAATACGTAATTTTATAATTTTAGACCTCCATAGACAAATTAAAAATTAACAAAATATGTTCAAACGATTGTACTAAAGATATAAAGGAGATCACGAAAAAGAAACCAAAAATTGTAAAACTCGCCATGGGGATGGGCATCCCGAATATAAAACGTTTCACTTAGAAAGTAAGCACTGCAACCACTTTTACGCCTATTAGGCACCACCAAGAGCCACTAAGAGTTACCATGTAGTTAATCATTCTTCAAATATCAACCGCCCAAATCAAATAACAATCACAACCACTTTCATGATCATATGGCATATCTTGTAAAAAACCAAAGCTCAAAAATAACATTACGCCATCACAAAACAGCATCATAAAGCAACCCAAATAGGGAAAAATAAAACTAAAATAAATTGTTTAGGACAAACGGTTCCAAAGATTTCACCAAAATGTTTAAATTTCATAAATACTACAGGTGGTGGACAATATGAAATTATGAAACTGCAATAAATGTACGTTTATTCATCGAACGTGTAACAAACATGTGCCAACAATGCTATTGTATGTAATAATTGCACATATAATTGTAACACTCCATAAGTCCGCTAAATGATATAATCTAGAATTATTAATAGACAGCATCAATTAGGTAACTGGTAACCAAAATTTTAATACACTATGCAGCGAGAAGCGTGTCCATCTAGAGCATTTTTGACTTCGAATGCTGTTAAGTTAGTTTAATAGAAATGTCGTAACCAGATATCTGAGACGCGAAATTCACAGAACTTGGTGCTTAGCTGGAAACTAATTTCTAAGTTATTCTTTTAAAAACTTAAAAAGGTTTGAGAAAGCTGCCACTACCAATACACTACATTTGATTTTCTAATGCTCCACCCGAAGGTACAACACTGACCAAGAAGCGATTTTTTTTTTACCTAGAAATTTTGAATTTTGCCGAACCCTTGCTGTTCCAAGCAAGATAGGGATTTTCAAGGTGTGCGACAACACTCACACGCGGAACCTACATTTTGCCTCTCGTCTGAACGAGGGCGTATTTTTGTGAAAAATGCTCGCCTAACATTTTTCAAACAAACCGTGTTGGGATTCGAATCGAAAACTTTCGGATCAGCAATCACACACATACTAACTAAGCCATAGAGCCGCCCACTGCCAATGCAACAGACTTATATACTACTTACATCACTTTTTTCTTTGTCAAACGTGATTGACATTTTAGTTTTAGATTGTTTTGCTGCTATAACTTGTCCTGTTCTATTAATAATTTTAAAGCCCATTTAATAAACCCTAAAAATGTTACCTGGTTTACCAAAAAGACAGTTATCAGTGTTTCAACTGTGTCAAAATAGTTGTAAAGTTTTTCAACAAAAAACAGTGGAAGCGTTTACTGAAATATTTCGTGCTAACTTTATACTTAAATTTGAATAGTGGGTTAAAATGTTGTAACCACTTATACCCTGTCGCTTAGTTTTGTAGGTTTCTCATATGTGGTTCACATTGTTATTAATTTTTATATTTATGATACATGATCGAAGCTTTTTCTCAGTAGGGGTACCTTGAGGATTGAAGTATTCTACTGTAGCACGTACTTGTATTGTGCTGGTTTATATAACATGTATGGTGTTCTAAAAAACGCCATCAGATGATTAACACAAAGATCGAATGCTATCCTATACGTTTGTACAAGGAAATTACCCTATCTTGATGCAGATTTACAGAACTAGTATTGCTTAATGTCATCATTTCAACAACTCTACAATGTATATACTTTCTACGAGCTGACCACCTAAACCTTCTAACTTCTACCTAGTTACCGCTTTTGATGCCCATTTTTACATGAACGTACGTTAGATATCTTGTTATTATTATCCTAATCTAACTAAGATCAACCCCATCACACGCATACAGATCGTCTTTCTACCATTATTAAATTTAGTCCACCAATAAAGCAGAAAGGTACTGGTTCGACCAGTTTCGTGAGCCCACAGAAATAAAATATGGAACAACCACTCACCCTCGTAATTATTGCTGTCTTTAATAACGGGGCAGAGGAGAGGTGTGCGTGATTTCGCCTTGGGGTGGTTCTCCCATCATAACAAAGGGCGATCATTCATCGTGGCTCTACGGTCACCAGAAGAAACTAGAGCAATTATAATTAACAATGAATTTAGTTTCGACGAAAAATACAATTTTCTAAAAACTCTAAATACGCACCACGCCGCATTGCGTCTACCAAATCTTCATTAAGCAAAACGGAACGGAACAACCAAAAATATATTAAATGCTTTCGTGTTGTTGTTCGAAAAGAGGGTCAATTTTAATTTTGTTTAATTAACGATCAGAGCTTAACGTAGTATTTTTATTCAGAATTAACCTGGAAAACCCGAGTTTATATCGGATAGCACACGGTTTTAATTCACTGAATTCTTTCAATGGAAAACACATAAAAAGCAATTATCTGATAATTGGAACACGTAATCGATTATTTGAATATAGCATACATTTTACGTTAAGGAATTCTTAGAAAGAGTATTGATTATTATTTAGCAGAAAGATTTATCAAGTAAAGCATACAGGATATTTAATTTATCAAATAAAGTTTCGTTTTAGAAGCAAAGTGGATTTTGGTTGAAACTTATTAGAATTAATTTACGCTGAAAAATAAACGTAACAAATTGTCGATAAATTGGTGCTCCATCCTACATGAAAATCATCTTCCCAATCTCTACGTGCACGTTTTGCAAACGTGGAATCACATAATCTTTTAACATTTGCAGGTACTGTTCAGCAGCGAAAAAAATTTCTGTCTTCTGCAACAACTTTTCATTTAAAAGTCCTTTTTGTTGCCTTTGACTGACTAGATAACTTAGTAGTTGATGCTTCACAGTTCTGTTAAATATCGTTTAATACCCTATAAAATTGATTTTGCGTATAAGTGCTAGCATGTTTCATAAAGCTTTCTATGGGTCATGAAATAATAAATCATATCTAATTTTAATGATGCATCAACGAAGCTCACAAAATTTTTTTTAGTAACAAGACGTAATAAATAGAAACGGAGTGTGTCGTTTTTCAATTAACCCTTTAACTGCCAAAGAAAAGTTTTCAGTAAAGAAAGCTTATTTGTGTGAAATACAGTAACATTAATAATTAATATATAAAAAACCTATTTACCTTGAACAATTGTTTATACGAGTATTTGAGGATAAGTGGTAGTTAGTCTACAAAACCATCAGGAGTTTTAAGCTTGCATTTACTTGATGATGCTGTAGAAAACAGTTCTTCTTGTCACTGAGACACAACCCAACTTTACAAACTGCATTTTTTATAATGGCTCTCAGCTTTTGTACTGCACAAATCACATCGCAAAGATGTGCCATGCATTGACAGATGCACTGCCTCGTCTGGAACAATCCATCTGTGTTTTCTCAAAGATGTGGTAATATCTTCACTCTTTCGTTTTTCACGTTTTCGCAGTGCTATCAGTCCTCTGCGAAAAGGACCCTCCGTTTATAAAGAATGTCCTTCACTCCACATAGATAATAATATCGACAAATTTGCAGCTTTAATGTTATCAAAATATACGAAGCCATTTATACCTTGCGATTTATTTCCTAGAAGGATTTCAGCATATCAGCGTTGTGAATGTGTGCCATATTGTCAATATAGTTGTTTTTATAAAGACTGGGCAATCGATAACCTCTTTTTGTCCATCCTTTGTCGTTCTGTTCGCTTTTGTTTTGTCCTCTGGATTATGAAGGCTGGAAAGGAAATATATTCTCTTCTAATCCATCCATTTTATGGCAACTAACCCATCGTCATGAAACTTCCAAATCAGAATCCCATTTTTTCATACTTTTGTCGATTCTACGGGTATTAGGCAGTCCCTTATGATCTTTGCGTACTATTCCTTTTGCAATAATCTTTTTCAATTTTTAAGTCATTCATCAATGGTAGAGAAGTACAGTAATTATCGAAATATATTCATACTAGTCACTAGTGATGTCTTTATATAGATGTTTTACGACGCGTGTACTTGGATATTTCCTTGTGGTGTAAGTTTTTCATGCATATATTTGAAATTTGAAAATTTAGCATGATTTGTTGGTTGGTACTCATACTTTGTAATCGTTTTTTTATATGCTTCTGAAACATGTATTAGCGTTAAGAAGAGCGTTCTTTAAATTTTTTCATTGATTTATCTACTATCCAATGTTCATCCTCTGGTTAGTAATGCTTATATGTTTGTAAAAACGTGTTCAGAAATAAACAAATCTTATACAAGTTTTTATTGGTTGGTTTTTATTACCATTCCTATAAAGGACTACCTCAAGCATTTCAAATCTATTTCTTGACATAGTGCTCGAAATAAAGAAAGCTCGAATTTCTTTGTTAGATGATGAATAATCTTTTATTATTGTCAGTCATTTGATATCTATAAGTATGTTGATATCCAAGAAAAACTCTTCTTTGTTCTTCTGACATCTTCATAATTTTGTACGATGGACGTATTTCTGGAGAGTATATGAATTGGGTCGCTCTATAATGTTGATCACAAGTTTTCGCGAAAAGACACCAGTACGTAGATTGTATAACGTAGCAACCTCTGGAATAATCTTTTTTGATATTGAAACTTTTGTGAATGTAACAAAACCCTTTTCACTGTTGATTTGGTTCCATTTTATATTTCAGTGTGGATGGTATTGTTTCATATAGTTTTTTCAAAAAAATTTAGTCCTAGTGCTTACACAGTGAAATTACTGAACTCAAAGTCACAGAATTGCCTAACAAATTGGAATGTGCGAATAAAGTTTATATGAAACATTACTCGCAGATCCTAAACATTGAAAAGACAAACCTACCCGTCATTACAGAAGCACACCAGAACATATTTACACTAAATGCACGTGACGCAACGTTTTCACACTAGATACCTGTTACCACAAGAAGAAAAGTGCAAATAAATACTGCTGAATCTCGACATTTTAACCTAAAATTTTCGGCATACGCCAAGAGAGGGCGCTCTATGTTTTCTATTCGGGCATGTGAATATGCATGGAAACCACTTAATCTTACCGTAAAAATTTGTAAATGAGTGGTTTTAATGTGAGACCACTGGGAGTAAAAGGGTTAAAATATCATGAACTCAAGAATTTTTAAATAATGGATTATGCTGAGGGTTGGGTTTTTGTTGTTACACCTTTTAGACGTTGTCTGCGATATAAGATAAATCTATACCTTTAACTGCAGTTTTCCTAGGTTTTAATTTATTAATTACCTTTAAATTTGCAGAGATTTTAGTAATAGCTTGAGGAAAACCAATTTTGAGAAAACTTGACTGTTAGTCGGAGGTAGAATATATTTATGTATATATAAAGGTGGGCTAATATATATTCCCAGTACTTTCTGTTCCATTTGATTCATCTAAGGACCAGCATTCATAATTTCAGTGCGTCATGAAAAATGTGATCTTATACTCGAAAATTCTTGGTATAGAGCACAATATATTATTATTATACATTACTCTCTATATTGCATCCTCATAAATTTAACATAATTTAGGCAGTAACGGCGCCTCATAACTTCTTTTTGCTTTTATTTTAGCTTTATTATATGACGTTAAAAGCTTGAAAGCGCATATCCGAAGAGGTACATTTATAATAATGGAGCTAGAGAACTGACAATTTAGTATAATTAATTTTTGAAAGCTTTGTATGTATGAGTTTTTCGCGTATTCGTGATTACATGCTAGAATACGTAATTTTTAATGCCAATTTCTGACTGCTCTACAAAATAGATTCTATTTTGTTTAATTTTAGGTTTGCTATCATAATAGCCCTTTTGAATACACTTCTGAAACATACTTAGAAGCTGTATTTGAGCTGCAAGATTTTCTTTGGCATAAACGGATTCATGTTTAAATACGCTGACAAACAGCATTTAGCTAAGACAACCCGCTATAAGGCAAGTGACGACTAGTTGAGTATTCAGGAGCGCCTTAAGGTGTATGGTCAAAGTTTTGAAGTTTGGTAAAATTTTATAAACACTATAGAAGTCGATCATTACAAAAAAAGAATTGAATTTTCCGTATAACGTTCAGCAATAATTAAATGTACCTAATCAAACTGTAGCAAAGGAAAGTTTCATTTTCTGCATTTTAGATGCACAAAATCATATATGGTGTCATCAAAAGGCGAAGATTCTAATATATCCTTTTTTATATACATTAAGCTTAGATAATTAAAGCTTTCATGTTCCGTAGTTATTTTTCATCAACCCCATTTTGGAAAAGGATCGCTCGGCTTTGGCAACTGATATAGGGTCAAGTAAAGGCGGAGCGCCATGTCAAGGTTTGGAAAACCAGAAACTTTCTGAACCTTGAACTACTTCTTAAAAGGAAGTTCCAGATCGTCTGGATAAGAATTCTGTAGTATATCACACCTTTCCTGTAGAAACCCATCCCTTGTGCTCTCTACCAATTGTGTTTTGTTTAAAAATTAAAATCGAATAGGTTGTAATTATTTTTTAAATCTTCTACTCGTCTTCAAATCGGCTGTACCGAGCACAATGGACTGTGATTACAAATACGCACTAGCTTTATTAACTTCTTTTAAAATTTTACTCCACACCTTGCATAAAATTATATTTTCTAATCAGCTGAATTTTTGTTGGAGATATTTAGCTTGCTGGCGAGTATCCGTAGTTTCTGCAGAATCAGATGATATAGTTTCTAAACATTCGGTGATATTCCTGTAATTTTTATCTAATGCTTCTACGGTTTCTGCATGTCTGTATCGCCTAGTACCACCCATTTTTTCAAACCAAGGTTCTTCCCTTTGGATTTGGCTCTAGACAATCAAACATTTATTCCCAATGATGCAAGTTACGTTTCGGACCTTAGGAGCGGTCTTTTTAAAAACTTTTTCCAAAACTTCTTGTAACAACTTTATTTCTTAAACAGATATTACATGTAGAATTTTGTCCAAATTTATTATTAATTGAATTTAATTCAGGGCGAGTAGCCTAAGCAAACAACAATGTTAAAGCAGAGATAATCAAGACTGACTTACTGATCTAGGACTTCCGGGGTCATGTCTGTGGGAACTTGCAGAGCTCATGTCTGCTTATTTCTTTATTCTATTCATTATACAATGTAACAATTTTAATTTCTAAGTAATTGCGGTTTCTTAACCGTCTGTGACCTGGACCTGCAGTATCACTTACGTTTGGAATACAATGTATTCACATCCGTTTTCACAACTTGCTTGTGAACTTTCAATAACCTTTTTTTATTTATCCTTGAGATACAATGTTGCATCTAACTTAAGTTCCTTAATGATTTCCTAATAATCCGTAGTTGATTGTACATATATGGATTGGGGGATACGTAACTTGCGTTGAAGAAGAAAAAACGCATATAGCATCTCTACAATACCGCACAAATTTTTTGCAGATGCACAACACCTTTACTGTCCTTTGCTCACATAATCTGCGAAATCGACAAAGATTTTATTCTGTTTATACATTCCAGAATATTGAAAGTGTTGTCATACGCTTGCCCACGGCAGTTTAGTATAGATATGTATATTATTATCTCCTAATATATTAAGTATTATGAGCTACGAGATTCTCCAGTATGTGAATGGATTGGTATGAATGACAGAAACCTTTCGACAGGTTGGCCAATATTTTTATCAACAAATTAATTGTTGGGGTCAATTATTCGGTATGACATATCAGGGTTAGATTCAACACATGTTGAAAAATATTTTGCAGAGTTTGTCCTGTACAATGCCGGACTGACCTTTTTCTTCCCAGCAAATTAATAAATTCCTCGCAAATGGTTAAGAAAAAATAAGAAGTACTTCCGCTGCCTTTATTTCCATGTTTTTCAGTATAAGAAGCAAGAAACAGATTAAATTAAGCAATTAGTTCAAGTAATCCCATGTAATTGCAGTTATCTGGCGATCCAAATTATTTAGTAATCGAAAATGTAAGTTTCGTTGAACAAGATATTTAATTACGGCCACAACTCGTTTTAAAACTTTATATCAATAACGCCCCCCGCCTGCTGTAGCTGCTGCTACAACTGAGTATCTATGCGACCACCTTTGTAGCTTGATCGAGCGAGATAATCCATGACACACTGATGATGTTCATTGGAACTTTCGTTTTGCTTAAGGTTAACTTTAGCATGTTTCCAATCACTGAATCCCACTGTTTCTTTTAACGAACGACAATAAAAACAGTAAATGGAGTCTTTTGATGGGCAATAAGTAACACACTCTCAGCAAACCACCTCCCCGTTACGTTTTTCGTCAATTGACTGTTTGTCACTCTACGATTCAGGCTCTACAGAACTAGCAAACCCTTAAGTTTCTCTTTCTTCGATATTTCTTATTATTGGTTGCGCAAAACGACGTCTTAATTAGGTTGTCCGGTAGTACATCAACATAAGAATTAGAAACATTAGAATAATCCGTTTTTTTCCATCTTCCCGCTGCTCACTCACTGTTGTGCCGACTATTGAAAACTGTGTTAAAACAAGTAGCTGAAGGAGGTTATGAGGCTTATCAAAAAAATAATTTTTTTTTGTAACTATAGATGTGGTTGGTATCTACTGTATTTGTATTGAACTTAACCCAAAGTTTTTGTGCGTTTTCTTTCACTTTATTTCTAACTTCTTTTTGCTTTACATGCACTTGTCGTGTTTGATGCCCTGATCTATATACTTTTCGTAGAAGACGGGTTTGTAATCATATTTTACAATCGTAGCAGTTTTCGACAGCAAGCAGTCTGTCTAGGAGTGTACGAGTGAACGATATGAATAGCAAACTTAGATTAAACTACAGCTGTGCTTCCAGAAGGTATTATACAAGCTTAACAAGCAATGATCATGATGTATGTGGCAGAGCGGAGCGCGTCGACACCAAGAATTGAAGATTCCAGTGTCGTGGCGGTGGCAATGAAAATCCTTTCCTTTTGTCCATGCAAGTATAAAAGAAATGAACTCTATACTCTCGATAATACTTATATTATGTGTTACCGTACGAGGAATTTTAATGCAGTGGTAGGTGAGAGTAGGGAAGGAGTGGTAGTAGGTTTGTTTGGTTTAGGCGCGTGAAACGACAGGAAAAATAGCCAGGTAGAATATTACTACAGAAACAATTTAATCATCACAATACACATTTTTTCAACATCATGCTAGAAGACGTTACACGTGGAAGATGCCAAAAGATATAGGAAGATATTGAATAGACTAAAAGATAAAGCTATCCACGAAAGATTTGAAAAAAGTCAACTAAATTTCTGAAAGATACGGAAAAATATCTTATACTAAGCAAATAGGAACAGAATGGAATAGCATTAAATTCAGCTTAGACACGGTGGTCAGAGATATTCTGGGGTATTCACAAAAAAAAATAAAAATCTATGGATAACAAAGCATATCCTTAATTTAATAGAAAAAAGACGAACATATAAAAATAGATCAGACAAAACAGGAAAACAGATATACAAAGCCGTAAAATAACAAACTATTCGCAAATGCAGGAAAGCTAAAGAACAATGGATTGTTCAACACTGACTACTATTTCCGTGATGATTGTGCGTACTTTGTGTTGATTTTTTCCTTTAACTTGTTTTTGTCCTTAGGTCTATTCAAATAAATTCTAGATTTTAAATCACCCTATAGGAACTAATCTAAAAATGTAGACACGTATTTTGCCGGTCAATCAATAGGTCCCCGTCTAACAATCCATCAATTACAAAATATTGGGTCGAAAAATTCTCGTACTGGTAGATGGTATGCGTGCGACTATTACACCCAAAGTCTCGGGTTCAAATCCCGACAGTCAACTTGAAATATGTTTTACGAGCATTTTTCATAAAAATACGCCCTCGTTCGGACGAGGGGCAAAATGTAGGCCCCGTGTGAATGATGTCTTTGAGGTTAAAGATACTTACCTTGCGTAGAACAGCAAGGGTTCGTCAAAATTCAAAATTTCCAGGGGAACAGCACTCACTTTCTGTATAGTACTTTCGGGTGGAGCATTAGAAAATCAAATGCAGTGTAACCAAATTTATTGGTGGTTCTGTGGCGTAGTTGGTATGCGTGCGACTACTATGCCCAGGGTCACGGGTTCGAATTCCTACAAGGTCCATTTGAAAAATATTAGGCGAGTATTTTTCACAAAAATACGCCTTGTTGGGATGAGAGGTTAAAGATACCTACCTTGCTTGGAACAGCAAAGGTTAGGCAAAATTCAAAATTTTCAAGTAGAACGAACTTGCTTCCTGGCCAATGTAGTACCTTAGGGTGGAATATCTGAAAATCATATGTAGTGTAACCAAATTCTGAGATCGGGCGAACTAGGATCATTTGCATTAAGAAACGGTACCCCTAGAGCCGGAATTAATTCAAATTGGAAGAAGTCCACATACTGTTCACCACCCATTGTTCCGACAAAATAGTACGGCCTTATAATTTGATTAGACACGATTCCATTTCACAAAATAACCTGTTGAGGATATTGTGTATTCTCCTCCATCTTCCAATGCGGATTTTCAACTACCCAATAAGGACAATTTTACTTACTAACGGTACCGATTGATCTGCAATATATTTGAACAAAAAACTCGTGTAAATTGCTTTTTGTTATAAATTATCTTCTAAATAGATATTGAATTAACGAAACTTTACAACTATAAAACACCGCACTAAAATTATTAAATACACTGTACACATTTCCAATGTTCCATATATAAAACAAAACTCTTAAACTAAACTTGTAATACCATAAAAGTCACCTCATTTAGAGTAAAGTAGTTAGCGCACATTGCCTCAAATTTACTCGATGGTTAAATTCCCCGAAGCGACAAAATATGTTACTAAGTTATTATAGCTAACACTTACCCGTGATATCTTGATGCTGATACAGCAGTTTACTTGGATATCAAGGGGTTTTCGTGGTGGCTTCATGTTTTCCCGGTGTTTGCATGGCTGTTGCCTTCGTTGGCGAAGTGGCGATACGATATATGATAGGAGAGGAGTGGCATCACTTGTTGATAGGGCGAAGCACTACGACACACTCAACATTCAAAAAAAGTCGGTGGCCAAGTCTTCTGTTTCGATACATTTGCTCCCATGAAAATGTTTATCCCCTCCAAGAGAAGTTAAAGTTGTCTGACGTACATTGGCGGGTATAACGCCATACAAATCATGAGAAATGCAATAGTTGCATGTTCTCAGACCACAATGGTAAGCCAACGTCCGCGAACCATGCGAACCAAAATTTTGTGTGGTTTTAGGTACGTCTACATTAAAACGTTAATCTGCTGGGAATTTTCCCGGGTGAGATTTTTTAAAACTGCCCTAAACCTAATTAATACAAAAATGTTTAAAGCTTTATAAAAAAAAGCGTAACAATCTGACCTTGATTACTGTAGTTTTTAAATATATATAGATAAACAGTGTCTCAATATAAAAGTCTTTCTCAAAAATTGAATTACAAACAAAGTTATACGAATTGACATCCAGTTTAAATCCAAAACCCAAATTGCCACAAATTTTATTTCAGCAGCTCCAAACGCATTAGCTTAAAACAATTACTTTCGATGAATGGATTAATTCTTAAAGAAGTGACTTGGTAGTATTATTTAACATTTTTTATTGAAATCAATAAAACCCTTTAGGGTGATACTTATAACGTTTATGAAGGTGCTTAAAATGACTTCTGCTGGCACTGAGAATCCATAGAATAAGCTTTTTACCATAAACAAGCCAAAGAAGCAAATTCTATGTTTGAGATCAATCGGCTACACTTAATTTCACTTTTCAAAGCATAATAATTTTTAATTGTTACTTAATCGAAGCATTTTATGTTTTCACCCTTTTCTGGCTCACTGAAAAATCGACAATTATTTTTCGTTAATACGTTTACTTTCATTTTAAATATTAGTTCCGGTAACGGAACATTTGGTTCTAGAAAATGTACGTGCTACACGTCTAATGACCGATGTGCATTTTAAGAATACAAAATTCCATTTCCTAAAAGTTTTGAATATCGCTAGTTCGACGACATTCTTATAGGAAAATTCCAATATTACTTATGTTTAATTAATTCTGTAATAACAAATGTAAATGACAGCATTGTGTTAATAGCGTCTTTATCAGCTGCGTGTTAGGCTTGTACGACTGAAAATTTGTTAGGCGACGTGACTGAGAGAATGTTAGAAATATTAGGAAATGGGTGAAAGAGGGATGTGCTCTATCCCAGTTAATATTTAACGTGTGCATCGAAAAAGCGATGAATACTGTCAAATGCACAAAGACATTTGAAATTATTATGCAAGAACAAACGACTGATATGCTTAAATTTACATATGATATAGCGGTATTAGCATCTAGTAAGGAAGAGTAAGAAGCAGCTCTTAACGAAATGGAAACAGTACTAACAGAGAGATGTATCATGAAAATTAACAAAAACTAAAGTACTAGTATGTAAAGGAGGGGTAAATAAATCAAAAATCAGAATACAAATAGGAAACGAGAACTTACAAGAGGTTAAGGATTTCTGCTACTTAGGATGTCAAGTAACGAAAGATGGTAAAATTGTAAAAGATATAAAACAAACATTAGCTCAAGCCCGTGCTGCTTTTAATAAGAAAAAGCATCTACTGTGTTCAAAGGCAACAAATATATAAACAAAGAAACGATTGCTGTAAGCACGGCACTGTACGGCTTTGAAACGTGGATAGTAGCAGAAGCGGATGTAACATACTATTTTAAGACGCTCTAATAGTTCTAGTATTTCTAAAAACAGTTATTTTCTAGTATAATTTTAGCATTCTAATTATTAGAATGAAGGTCTTGTAGCATAAGTATGTCTGCAATTGTAAACGGCTGCAAGATTACCCAAGTAGCGTTCTAGCGAAGTTCCAGGAAGATATAATCCAAGAGTTAATTAATTTTTCTAAAGGCACTTTACTTGAACGGCACTAAACATTTCAGATTAGTTGCTATCTATGATTAGATGTCAATCATGTTCTAGGACCCTATTTATGTCTGGGTGGTCGGAAGGAATTTTTCAATTAGCGGAGTACTCAACTAAAAATTAGTCCCGAGATCTACTTGGGTGGCTATCTTAGTGCAATTGGCAGTTTAATTAATCTTAAAGATTTACGACCGGCGTATCCTAAGTCGAGTATGAGAGCTAGGCAAGGGGTTATTTTTCAATTAACTTAAATGTATATAAAGATGCCAGCCGGGGGTAATCGGGGTTGTTTATTTCCAGACGCGTTAGAGTTTAAAGCTGGCGGTTATTTGCAAGATTGAGTAAAGTGTTTATTTCTCTGAAGTCAAGTGCGTGCCGTTATGTTCTAAGTTAGTTATTTCTCTGAGTAAGTAATTAGTATATGTGGTATTACCATGAACTCAAGGCTGTGTTATGCAGCATAAGTCAGTTATTTGTTTAAATACAGTACTTGTCGACTTCCATAAAATACAACTCCGGGTTAAAGCTCAGTTCAAGTAAATTGATCCGTTAGATTATTGTTTTAGAGACCGCATCGCTTTAGAAGGGTCTCCTATTATATTGTGTTTCGACGGTGTCAGAGGCCGTTAATCACTAAGCCACGAGACTACCTGAGTATGCAAAGCTCAGGTCAGGAGTCACGTTACTGTACTATTTGACCCTTGAGAAGGTCGTATTTTTCCTGGTGTTGATGACCCCGTGGTTAAAGGAGGGTCGTCCCCATATGCAAGTTAAGTAGACTACGGTAGAATTAATTAATTATTGTATTGGGGTGGTTTCACCCAGAACTGCTATTAATATTCATAAAATAAGGATTTTAGTTTTGTTTAGTTAAGTTGTGTTTGTGCTAGCCGGAGACTTTAAAAGATTAGCCCCTGTGAAGTAATTTATTTTCTGTCCTGCAATCTTGGTTCATCGCCCACGAACAAAGTGCGACGAGAGCTATTACCGCGATTGGTCCATGGGCCGTTTAATTCCCATGGTGGCGCCCTATTGTAAATAATGTTAATTACTGTATATTTTTGTTATGCATATGTAATTAGGTGAAGTTTTAGTTAGTAGCCCATTTAATAAAACAATCGGAATTTCGTCTTAGTGTGTTTGTTTAATGAACCCCCCCTCTCACCGACTGCTGCAGCTTGCGTGGCAATGTCCCGAAACGTGAGGGTACGATAGTGCTAGAGGTCCTGCCATTTATTATGTATTGTTAGTTGGATACCCTCACGCGGTAGGTAAATATTTAAATCACACGGACACGAAAAATAAAAGCATTTGAAATATGATGCTACAGACGTATGAAGAAGATATCATGGACAGACAAAGTTAAGAACAAAGAGTTTCTAGGAATGGTATGAGAAGAAATAAGTATGCGGAAAACATTAAAAACAAGATAGATTGGATGATAGGACACATAAGTCATGAGGGAATATTGCGGAATAAACTAGAAATAGAGAAAGAAAAGGAGATGCAGGGATAGACGTAGATTAGATTATTGCACACAGATAGCGAAAAATGTAGGCTGTGGGAATTTCAGAATCGAAATCAATTGAGGTACGCGTCCAACCAGTTTTAGAACGGAAAATTAAAAGATAGAAAAGGTAATCGTATTTAAACCTGAAAATTATCATAAATAATTGCAGGCGTGGTTTTGTAATATTCTCAATAAATATTGATTGTGGGAAAGAAGTCATTGGAGGACTATTGATTCGGTAAGTGTTTAAGTGGTAGAACATCTTGGTAGCCGCACGTTGCTTAACCCCTTTTGCGTACCATTGAAATTTGGTGAAATAGGGTATACTTTTAGAAAACAAAAGAATGGGAATTGGGTAGAAGATACGAAAAAAAATTAGTATAAGGCTGTGATGTACATATCAAGCAAAGCATCTACTACGTTCGAGAACAACAAACAAAATATTAAGGAACGATTGCTGAAAGCATATGTGTAGGGTACATCATTGTACTGCAGTGAAAGTTGGACAGTAGAAAAAGCGGACAGGAAAAATATAGAAGCTTTTGAAATTTTTTGCTACACACGTATGATGAAAATTTCGAGGGCAGACAAAGTTAAGAACAAAGAAGTTCTAGAAATGGTAGGAAGAGAAAAAATATGTAGCAAGTAGTACAAATAGGAGAGCTGGGATGATAGAAAACATTCTAACGCATGAGGGAATGACACGGCATTTATTATAAGTAGAGAAAGGAAAAAAGAGAGTTATATGTAGACCTAGATTAGATTACTGCACACAGATAGTGAAAGATGTAGGCTGTGGGAATTTCAGGAAATTTTGTAGATTAGCTCAGAATAGAAAGAAGTTCGCGTCCAACTAGTTCCAAGACTGAACACCCAATGATAATGATGCATCTAAATCCTGCTTTATTACTTGAATGGCGCTTAATACAAAACTGCCATGTGCAGTGGGTTTCAACATATCTGCAATAAAGCTAGAAAAAATTAATTTACAGAACTATTTATTTAAAATATAATGGTTTGTTAAAATTTACCTCTTTACACGTTATTTGGCACTAGTATCTTTGATGTATTTTATTTGCAGTTACGATAAAAACTAGTTGCTATTTATCTTATAGTTCTTTGCACTTGGATATGAATAACCCTGTTTGTTTTGAATCGTTGAATACTTTTTGAATATGCAAACGTTTGCGGTTGTTCTACATCACACCAGTTATTATATCAAGATATCTTGACAAATACAACAAAATTCCCGCTTTATAAACACCAGTTCATTGAAGTTTCTCTGAAGTTGTAGTTTATATTAAACATACGTTCTTTAACTAAATTTAGCAATAGAAGGAAACAAGAATTTTCTTAATTCAACCACGTTCAATAAATATCATGTAAATTTGATAATGAGTGACACATTCTGTTGGATATTGTAGATCAAAATGAGGGCTGTTTATCTTCCAGGAGAACTCTATAGAGAAACATCGCTTTGCATATTTTATGTTACAAGGCTGCGATGCTGAAATATAAAGTCCTATCGTCTTTAACGAGCTTAGTCATTTGCAATTAGTTTCTCATCTGTTGCTAATGTAGACAGATGTAATTTATTTAGCAGACACGAGATATTTTGGCAGCTGCTTTTAATTTTCAGTAAGACATTGTTTCATGGTCGTAGTAGTTGTTTAAAGTTCTGAAGATAATTGTTTGGCTGTTTTATTATGAAGGATTGAGTTCCGTATCAACTGTAATAATGTTTCGCTAAAAGTTGTGAAAATGAACGTGCCCTAAGTGCGGCTCAAGATTTCGAGGTGGGTTCGGGTCAATAGTGTGAACCTGTAACGTTGAGCTAATCTGAATACGAAACTATTCATAACCATTTACCACGAAGTTTATTAATGTTAATCATACAGTAACAAAAACAGTAATTTTATCATGACATAACCCCCTTTTAATACTAGTGTCCTTAGAACCTAAATAAACAAACATTTGAGAATTATACTTCCGCGGGACCTATGAACTAACGCACTGGTGGTTCTAATTCTCGAAATGGCGACCTTGCGCTAAACTGCCGATTTGTCCCACCTAAGACACTCTTATACCCAAGGCATGCGAAGTTTATTTTTAGGTCTGCCAACAAGAATTAAATATAAGAACAAATTACGTTCTTTATGCCTTTCTTATGTAACCGTATGCATGCATACCTTTCATTATAATTATATTTGTGTCGATAAATTACTAGACCATAAAGTGGGTTTACACTACCGAAATTCCAGTCAAATTGAAAGCTGCGTTAAAACAGTTATGCACCTTGACGACAGCTAAAATAACACGTACAGCTTAACAGAAATAGTTTACATTATTTAAACTCCACTAACTGTTTTGAGGATGTTCCTTGTAGATAAACCCTTAATCCAATCCACATGAACACGATACACTTACAACATTAATAATTAAAAACATCAGGATAAAACCATCTGAACGTATATACAAAAGTCCATCGCATTCAACATGGTTCTTCCAGGACCGGTAACCAACTGACTATTTTCCCCTAGCGTCTTTAATACTGCAACCCATGCCAAGGTCACGCTTAACCCCGCATGTTCGAAATCGCACCAGTTAAACATAATTACAATACTACTTTATGCCATTGGCGTAGGAATTAACGATACTTAAACAAATAACATGGCGCCCTTAAGAGAGTACATACTAATAACATATCAGGGAAAGAGCATGGGCGGCACATCACCCCCCAGTTTAATTTGGAACCGACAAGGTCCCGAATTCAACTTTATCTTCCGTAAAAGGCTCACGGACCGCCAACTGATATAGCGTTAAATTGTAAATATTCTGATTACCCATTGATATCCCAGTAGCATCTTCGATAACTTTATGCGAATTTTTATTTATTAACGCAGTAAAAGTTACTGGGTTCTTATATAATAAGAAAAATTTCTTTATTTCATAATCTTCGGAAGAAAAAACAGGATGGGTTTGAAGTAATACTTTGTCTCCCATCCTAAACTTGACTAAACTCAACTATTTCTTTTCTTGGCGAAGATTTCGTATCTCCACTTTCGTCAACAAATTTTCCTTGCCAAATACCTAAACCTAGGAACTTCCAGCTGATCTGGATAGTCAATATTAATCACCAATTTATTTTGTTTAGAATGATGAAAATGTACCTCGTTGGGAATAAAAACTCTCGTGAATCACATCACTTAACAATGTTCGGATTTGGTATAAATACGTGGCCTAAAAAGTACATTTATTATAAACTAATGATCGCAACAACCTTATAATTTCTTTGTTGATCCTTTACGTAGGGTTTCCCCGAGGAAAATATACCGAAGTGTGAACGACCCTTATGCCATTCTCATCCATCGCCTTAACCCACAGCTTTCCTGAAAAATACGTAGCGTTGTCGCTCAAACTTTTTTTCGCCTCCATATTTCCGCATAGTAGTTTGTCCTTAAACAATTCACAATTGCTTTACTAGTTCCCTTCTTAAGCGTGCGCACAGCATAACATGCTTAATAAATACATCCAATAGCACTAAAATCTGCGTCGTAGACCCCATTGCCTTGGGCAGTGTGCCAATTAGATCTACTGAGATTAATGCATTTGGTCCAGTAAGCAAAATATTTTGCTTTTCCCCATAACACGCAGCCGATGGTTTTGTCTTCTGACACAAATCGCAACTGCCAACTAACTTCCTCACGTTCCTCCTCATTTTTGAAAAAAAAATTAAATTTCGACAAATGAAGAAAACACTTTCGAGCTCCAAAATGCCCATGCTCCTCGTGTTCCTCTAAAATTAGACCCACGAGCATACTTTATGGAATGCATAATTAGTATCCCGGGTTTCCTTCAGAACCCTAATACGAGGTCCTGGTGTATTATAAACCATTCCCGTAACCTATTTCTTCGGCGTTCCCCTTCACCAAAATCGACTTTCAACTGACCACAAAATGAGCCCTTTTCTTGTTCACCTAGAATATTTCTAAACTTCTTCTTTAAAACTTTATCCCAATTGCTTTCGTTAATCGTAAAGTATGTCAATCGGCAACATATCCACATCTTAGTCAGCGTAAACGTTTTATAATAATTCTGTATTGTAACAAGATAAATAAGGTTGATCGAGTCCACATGGCAACGTTTAATTCCTACAACTACGATACCTGTTATCTGCATTTAAAAATTGCGTGTAACTTTCTGCTCACACATTACACTATTTGTACTTGGATCAAACACAATAATTATTGCATTTTAGGAATTGAATTTAAGTATTTCAATTTTGAATTTAAGGATTGGAACATTGGAAAGTTCTAGTTTGAACCACAGACACGAACAGCCAACTTGCACTATATAACGCCCGTGTTATCGGAAAACCAAGCAACTCTTAAGTGGGGCGCGTTCAAAGGACACATCAAACAGAATTTGAATTATTATGAAGCCAGGGACGGCTTGAGAAATATTAGAATAAAGCAAAGGACAAGGGAATTTTCAACAAGGGGTAGGGTGCAAATTTGCAGATGATATAGCGGTATTAGCATTTAGCAAGGAAGAGTTAGAAGCAGCTCGTTATGAAATGGAAACAGTACTAACAGAGAGATGTAGTATGAAAATTAACAAAAATAAAACTAAAGTACTAGTTTGTAAAGGAGAGTAAACAAGTCAAAAACCAGAATACAAATAGGAAACGAGAACTTGCAAGAGGTTAAGGATTTCTGCTACTTAGGAAGTCAAATAACGCAAGATTTCTTCGGCGTTCCCCTTCACCAAAATCGACTTTCAACTGACCACAAAATGAGCCCTTTTTTTGTTCACCTAGAATATTTCTAAACTTCTTCTTTAAAACTTTACCCCAATTGCTTTCGTTAATCGTAAGTATGTCAATCGGCAACATATCCACATCTTCTGCCATTTGCCTCTCTCTCTGGTGTAATGGGAAAACGAGAAGCGTATCCGCTACAATATTTTCAGTTTCCTTGCAATATTCTATATCAGCTGAATGTTTTGAATAAACAATACCCACCGGGTTAACCAAGAATTTAACAACTCGGATTCCGGTTAAACGATAAAGCTTTATGATCTGTAACGATTATAAGTTCACGACCCAACACTAATTGTCCTCCTCTGTTTCAAAGTAGTGACCATCGCCATCTCTTTTTCGGTTACCATATACCGTAACGCGGCTCCCTTTAAAGTTCTGCTAAAATAAGCGATAACTTGTTCGTCCGACATATGGTCATCAATTCGATACAGAGAAGCACCAAGTCCATAGGCGGAATTATCAGTACGTATGTAAAATGGACGACTTTGGTCAGCATGCTTTTGCACCATGATTCTTAAAAACGCAGATTTTATTTCTTGCATGGCTTTCTCTCCGCCCACCTCCACTTCCAAGAGTACTCTTTTCTCAACAACAACAAAAATGGTAAGGTTAATTCCGCAAAACTTTTGCAAAAACGTCGGTCATAATTTACTAGACTTAAAAACGATCTGAGTTTCTTGATATTTCTCGGGGATTTAAACTTCTGAATTGCCCGAATTCGATCCGGATCCATGCTAATACCAAACGGTGTCAAAATATGGACAAAAGAATTGCATTTTTCAATTTATTAAATACAATTCTCAAATAACGTTTGTGTTCTTCGAAATTTGGTGAAGAAATAAGCAGGTCATCTATATACGCGGTTACAAAATCGTCTATCCCTTCTTCAAGAATTAAATTCAAACCTCGTATAAAACTTCCCACAGACGTAGATAAGTCAAACGGCAACACGTTTAAAATTATGCTTCCCCTGAAAAGATAATCCAATGTATTTGCGGTGTTCCGGCTTAACCGGTATTTGCCAGTATAAAGCCGTAAGATCCAAATTGGTAAGAAACTGACCGGATGAAAACGAAAATTGAAGCCCACTCGGAATTAGAGGGACCACATGATCTCTGACCATCCTCTTATTTAAAAATCGTGCATCTAAACACACTCTAACCGAGCCATCCCTTTTGGTTACCGCCACCAACGGACTAATATACTCCATTTGTTGTTTACTGATTACCCACATTCCAACATTTCCTGTACTTGCCTTTTAAGCTCCCTGTTATGGGCGTGGTCCTTTAGTAAATTAGTATAAATTGATGGCTATACGCATTTGTTAATCCTGGCTGTTCCGAGAACATCCGTAAATATTCTTCTAATAAACTTGATCCTTTCTACTGGTTTCAAAATTGGAAACACCGCTACTATCTGATCTAAGACCTCCTCCGAGCGGTGGCTTTCGATTTCCAGTATCGAAGTCTCTTTCGCCTTGGCCCCTTTCGTATCGCATAAATTCAAAAGGTTCTCTCGCACCCTGAAGTAACCCCTTAATTTCATTCCGCTCAAAATCTAAAACTGTTGCAAACCGATTTAGGAAATTACTTCCTAAAATAACCTCCCATCAATGGAAAAATTAAAATAGGCCTGTTCTCGCATTGGTTGACCTCTACTATTAATCGCCCCGAATACTGTAAACCCATTTACCGGCAATATAGGTAATTTATTATTTTGTTCACATACTTCAACAAAAAATTTTTGGCTCTCGCAACTCATTACGGTTCCACCATCGACTAAAATATTGGTTTGTCTACCTTTTACAGTCGCACTTATAATAGGTACCATATCTAATAAGGTGGTTACTTCATTTTCTAGAATTGAATCACCGTAGCTATGACTAAACAAGGTACATTGCTGTGCAAGCGTAATAACTACTCGACGGTCATACTTTCTTTCTTGACGGTTGTTTTCCCGCTCGTCATTTTCCAAATTACCTCCTTATTCGCTTCGCTCCTAATCCCCATTGTCTGCTGATGTTATTATTTGAATAATTCGTATGGTTAAAGCTCACACGGTTTTGGTTCAAACTGTAATCTCGTTTCTCCTCTCTGAACACCCTATTTGCATTTGATCTAGGAATAGCTCCGTGACTTCTCCGATCATTGAGTTTCATACTCTCAACCTCCGCCCCATCCATTTTCCTTAAGTAATTTTCTACATCATAAACCGTTTTTAGATTTAAACTAACAATTCCCTTTCTAGCAGTCCCATAAAAATGAGCTACCAACATCTCAACAATTTCCTCTTCATCGAATGAATAATCTAAGCAATTCGCCTCGTAAAGTTGTTTTTAAAAAATAATACGACGAGGGCCTTGTTCGTATGCTCCATATTCCAATTTCTTTATTACCTTATCCCAATATTTCTCTGACAATGCAACTTTAAAATCTGAAAAATCTTAGCAAGACAATCCTTTTATTTCCCCCAAGTTAACGCGGAACCTTTTGAAGCTAACTGTTTAATTTCTGAAGTCCTCACTAAACAAAATAATTAATTTGTTCAAAACACTACCGGATTAGTGCCACCTTCTGGTCTAAATTACACATTGCTCCCGCCTAACTCTTTCCATACAGATAAATAATGGGGGTTTCCCCACAACCTGCTGCTACTGGTTTATCATGGTCACCGACAACATTATTTTTACAAAACTCTTTTGTTCGTTAGCTAATTTAATTATGTCATTCTTGTCCTCCTTCCTTTCCAAGGTGTCCTTCATCTCATTAATATTTTTAATTAGTTCGCATTCGTATTGAGCCAAAAACCGAAAAATTTTCGTTTAACGTATTACTTTCCTGCAAGCTCCTGTTCATTTCTTCCATTAATTTCGTTAATGTTATAGTCGGGTCCTCGTATTCATCTTCCGATTCCATTTTACTTTTCTTACTCGTTTTTTATTTACGCCTCGAAATTGCTACAATAATTTTAGTTCCAATAATATGATTAACAAACAACCAATATTCAATACCACGCAACTTCACAGGCCTCCTACTGCCCCTAACGTTTGGCACCAGTAAACGTGCCCAAAGTGCCGGCTCAAAATTTCAGGGTGGTATCGGCTCAATAGTATGGACCTGTAACATTGAGCTACTCTGATAAACTATACATAACAATTTAGCAAGAAATTTATTAATATCAAGCAAACAGTAACAAAAACGGCAATTTTATCATGATATAACTCCCTTTTAATAATCGTGTCCTTAGAACCTAAGTAAACAAGCATGCGAGAATTGTAACTCACCAGGACTTATGTACTATCCCACAGGTGTTTCCAATTATCGAAATGGCAACCTTGTACTAAACCGCCGATTTGTCCCGCCAAAGACACCCTTTTACACAAGACACGCGAAGATATTAATAGTTCAGGTCTGCCAACAAGCGTTAAATATAAGAACAAATTAGGTCTTTAATGCATTTCTTATGTAACCGTATGCATGCATACCTCTCGTTATAATTATACTTGCGTCGATAAATTATCAGACCATGAAGTGGGTTTACACTACCGACATTCCAATCCAATTGAGGGGGTGTGTTAAAATCGTTATGCACCTTAACAACAGTTAAAATAACACGTACAGTTCACCAGAATGAGTTTACCTTATTTAAATTCCATCAACTGTTTTGAAGATACTCCTGGTAGATAAACCCTTAATCCAATTCACATGACCACGATTCACTTACAACATTAATAATTAAAAACATCAGGATAAAACTATTTGAATGTATACACAAGTCTGTCGCATTTATTATGCTTTTCCCCGTACCGATAACTAACTGACTCCTTCCCCTAGCGTGTTTAATACTGCAACTCATGGCAAGGTCACGCCTAACCCCGCATGTTCGAAATCGCACCACTAAAACCTAATTACAGTACTACTTTATGCCATTGGCGTAGGAATTAACGAGTGATAAACTAATAACATGGAACCCTTCAGAGACTACACACTAATAACATATCAGGGAAGGATGTGCGCGGCACAAAATATATGTGCATGACCATGACTGCACACCTAATTTAAAGTAATATCAAAGAGCAGTCCTAATTGATATTTTGGATACTAATACTAGATATTTCAAGATAATAATGGTTATTGCTTTTCGCGAAAAGGTATCTCTGCTGTTTCCTTGTTTGATTTATTGTCATTGTTAGGCAGGAGCGTCATCTCTGGACGAAGTTTTTATCCACTTGTAAAAAATTATAGCGTATTTACGTGTAGCTGTTCCAGCTCTATTAGGAAGTTCTGTTCTACTTTTGAAATTTTCAATTCAAAAATATTTGTCAATTAATTACTTCGATAGTGGAGGATTCTAGCATGCCATTATTTTGTTAGTCATCATCATTAATTCTTCAGTACGAGAACTGGTTGGACGCATAGCTCCGGTTTTTCCTATTCTGAGCTAACTTATACATTTCCCTGATATTCCCACATCCTACATTTTGACTGTCGGTCTGCAATAGATTAATCTAAGTCTATCTCTCCTCTTCTTTTTCCTTTATCTGCTTCTGATGTATTCCGCACTAATCCCTTACATCATACTATGTACCCTATCATCTCATCTCACATACTTTTTACTGTTTTTTACTTATTTCTTTTTCCCCTACCATTTCTAAAACTTCCTTGATTCTAACTTTGTCTGTCCATGAAATCTTCATCATACGTCTGTAGCACCACATTTCAAAACTTCTATTTTTTCCTCTCCGCTTCTCCTATTGTCCATGTTTCACAGTCACGCAGTGCTGTGCTCCACGCATATGCTTTCAGAAATATTTCCTTTGTTTCTACGTTTGTTGTCTTTGAACATACTAGTTGCCTTAGTTCTTAAATGCATCACGACCTTGTGTTAATCTTTGTATTATATATTTTGCACTTTTACCATATTGTAGTATTTGACTCCTAGATATCAGAAATTCTTAGCCTCTTGTAAGTTCTAGTTTCCTATTTGTAGTTTTGTTGTGACTTATTTACCCCTCCTTTGCCTACTAAAACTTTTTGTTTGTAGGGGTGAATAATTCTGCTGTCAGAGTCGTGAATTAGTAAAAGTCTTCGGTCTTGGGTTCAATTCCCAACACGAACCGCCTGAAAAATATAGGCGAGCATTTTTGACAAAATATACGCCTTTTCTCGGCTGAGAGTCAAATGTAGGACCCATTTGGTATTGCAAGGATTGTGATAATTTACATATTTTTAGGTAGAAGACTTAGTTCTTGATCAATGTGGCAACTTGAACTGAAACAAAGGACTCAAATTATTTAAGTTGCATGCATAAAGGATCGATATGCATAAGGGTGCCTGTTTAAAGTGAATTAAAAAATGTGGTAGTCGTATCTCTTACTATTAAATATTGCTTTAATATAATATGATACATACTGTGTCCTTAATTTCAATCGTTAGTTCATACTAATTGGGATGACAATCTTCCGTGCTTATCTACTAAATACACACATAAGTGGTACGTACATGCAGGTTTCTCATGTAAATAGTTGGCACTGCAAATAAATATAATCCACTTGAGGCACTATGGTGTTATTCTCTTTGTAGTCTGAAAAGCTCTAGAACTTCTATTGTACATCACAAGTTTATTTTCCACAAAAGAGCGGTATTTATTGTCTGTCTTATACTCCCAGTCTTCAAACTGAATAATACACTAGGAAAAGTAATACAAATCCAAAGGAATGATATATCTTTGCAATCTTTTTGTATTTAGAAATAGAATGCTATTGAGAGTAACGCTTTTCCTAACTTCACACGCCTATCGTATTTTTGAATGTAAATTGTCATGTTATATGATACTTTTGGGTTTAAAGTTTTACCGATTATATTTTCCAAAAGGTATATTTTGAACCATATAAAAATATACACGAAGGCAATCATTGCAATATTATAAAAATGGAGGACATTGTCTCTTGTTTGAATTACGACCAAACAAGGCTTTCTAAACCAAATATTTAAAGCGGAATAGTAATTTTTGTACAAGACGGAGCTGGACGCAGGCCTTCAGTAATGATAGACAACTGATAAACTTATGATTTGCAGCAGTGAAGTCTCCTTCTACGATTGCAATTACAATATCTTTAAAATATGTTAGTTCCATTCCTGCCATTATAATTATAATTTGAACTTATCTCCATTCGATTTAACGTAGTTGCATCGAAATTTATGCCAAAGATATGTTATGTGAAAAACAAAATAAAGAAGAAATGAAAAATATAATAATTAAATCATATTTCGGGGTGTGGAAATACTCATGTACGAATTACCCCTCAGAAATCGAAAGAAAATGTCTGGAAACCATGAAATATCAACTTAGTATTTTAAAATGATGTTTAGAAAAGAGTAGGTAATAAAATTATTTTAAAATGTTTATAGAAAAGAAGAATGTATATGACACTGCTTTACATGTATTCCGTAATTATAGACTAAGTAGCGGATGGGAAAATAACCTTCAGGAGAAATAATATTTATCTCATGAAGATCAACAGTCATATGTGAAACTAAGCGCTAGTTAAATCGTGCAGTTAACCCCTGGCAAAATCGAGAGGATATCCATACATTCCGACTTACGTTTTCCGATTTATAAGATCACTAGAAGTAATACGTCTTTTTAATATAAATGCAGAGGTACAAGGTAAATTTTTATAAATTAAAGTATTTCACGCTTACAAGGTTGCAGCTTTAGGTAACAAATCAAAGACGTCAGTTTAAATGACAATTGATTAAATAATTGGAAACAGTTGGGTAATTTACTAGGATACACACACCTCTTATCACCTACAATCTAATGACGTGGCGGAGCATTTCCGCTGACTATTAACATAGACTTTGCTGTCACGAAAATAGTTATTGAACTCGCACACTAATTACTATTTGATAGAACGAACGTATGAAAGTAGAACATTGGCATAACTGCAACTGCACTAACGTATCGTGAACCATAACACCTACCAGGAGAAATTGTTGCACAATCAACGCTATACATTTGTTGTCAATGAACTAAACAGACGTTTTTATTTACTTCGGAGAAAATAAAAGACCACCGTAGAAAACACTTGACGGGTGGTACGTGACACAACCAAAATCGTCACGATTGAATAATAAACGAAGAATGATTGAAAATTTTTTTTAGTAGAGTGAAACTAACATATATGGAAAAGGAACACATAGGAACAAATTTGGCAATGTCAGCTTCGAATTTTTGTAGGCTTTCATTTGTCTTTTGCGAGCGGTTTTTAACTTGTGCATGGTAAACCTGTTGAAGGTGAGCGTCTCCATATCTCATCTCAAGCTTCTATGTTAAGAGGCCGTAATCATTCTGTTGGTGATCGGGGATCGTTTGCAAGAAGTAAGAGTTTCTCCCCCATAGGGCCACTATTAAGGAGGTAGCCTTCTCTTTGTTGCTATTGCAGCATTTTACTTTGACTTCCTGTAACAGTCATTTACAAACTACTCAAAAGTCTTTTGACTTGTGTTTTTTTTTTTAAATTAATCGCTATACACCCAACACATCTTGACACCAGTGTAGTGGGCTACTATTAACGCGTTCACCAGTTTAGAACAAGTAATAGCAAAAGTTTTTATTATTCACTATTCACAATTTTAATTAACAGTATATGCCTTATTTACAGATGCTTTCAATCTAATTAACAACGAAGCTCAATCACACTAATGCTATTTATAAGCACTAATATCTTCTTAAACTAAATCCTTAACCATGTCTTCTTAGCAACACTAAAACTACTATAATTATTTATTACCCTTTTGCCTATTTATGTACAAACTGGCGGTACAAATTCATATTTACTATAAGACCTTCAAAACGTAACGACTAACTAACTATACACGATATGATTTATATACAACATTTGGATATGGACAACCGATGTACACTCATCACTGATCTTATATATACCCTAAAATTAACTAGATGATTCATAGTTTGGTGTTTGCTCGAATGTTCTAGACTTCTGTAGAATACACATCGGTTGTGCAACTTGCGTGTTTGACGGGTTACCTAACAGTTTTGTAACAGTATGTATATATATATATATATATATATATATATATATATATACCAATTACATGAGATGTATCTGTAAATACACATTGTATTTACCTATACAAATCGAACTGGTATTTGCATAGCCATTACAAAACAATTACTTGATCATTTTGTAGGGGAAAAAACATCCATTGACCAGGTTTCGACCTCTTGGGTCTCGTCAGAATGGACTAGTCTTAACCTAACAAAATATCAAGAAACCTCAAAGTATAGGCACGAAGAACCCTCTGTACGTTGGCGAAAGGAAGATAGAGCGCCATCAGTTGGCTACAACTAGCACTAAGGCTGAAACTGTACAGAAGTTGATTCGAAACTATACTGTGTTCTATAAATGGCTATCACAAATACGTTCTGCCTTTGGGATATTAACAATGTACATGCATATATTTAATGCAATAGTAACATTATTTCCCGTGGCGGCGTCCAATTCTTGCCTTTAAGGCACACAAAATATATAAAAAAGCAAAACTTTCTCTGCAATCTGCAGTTACAATTAAACCAATTACATGAGATGTATCTGTAAATACACATTGTGTTTACCTATACAAATCGAACTGGTATTTGCATAGCCATTACAAAACAATTACTTGATCATTTTGTAGGGGAAAAAACATCCATTGACCAGGTTTCGACCTCTTGGGTCTCGTCAGAATGGACTAGTCTTAACCTAACAAAATATCAAGAAACCTCAAAATATAGGCACGAAGAAACCTCTGTACGTTGGCGAAAGGAAGATAGAGCGCCATCAGTTGGCTACAACTAGCACTAAAGGCTGAAACTGTCTACAAGTTGATTCGAAACTATACTGTGTTCTATAAATAGCTATCACAAATACGTTCTGCCTTTGGGATATTAACAATGTACATGCATATATTTAATGCAATAGTAACATTATTTCCCGTGGCGGCGTTATAGAACACAGTATAGTTTCGAATCAACTTCTGTACAGTTTCAGCCTTAGTGCTAGTTGTAGCCAACTGATGGCGCTCTATCTTCCTTTCGCCAACGTACAGAGGTTTCTTCGTGCCTATACTTTGAGGTTTCTTGATATTTTGTTAGGGTTAAGACTAGTCCATTCTGACGAGACCCAAGAGGTCGAAACCTGGTCAATGGATGTTTTCCCCTACAAAATGATCAAGTAATTGTTTTGTAATGGCTATGCAAATACCAGTTCGATTTGTATGGTAAATACAATGTGTATTTACAGATACATCTCATGTAATTGGTTTAATTGTAACTGCAGATTGCAGAAAGAAATTTTGCTTTTTATATTTTTGTGCCCTGTAAAGGCAAGATTGGACGCATTGCAGAAATATGTTACTATTGCATTAAAATATGCAAGTGACATTGTTAATATCCCTATGCAAAACGTATTGTGCATTGTACCATTCGTATAGAAACAATATAGTTTCGAATCAATACTGTACGTTTCGTTAACGTGCTAGTTGTAAGCCAACTGATGGCGCTCTGTCCTATGCAACGTACAGCAGTTTCTTCGTGCCATATGGGTTTCTTGATATTTTGTTAGGGTTAAGACTGTCCATTTAGACGAGACGGAATGTGGTCTGAAATCGTCAATGGATGTTTTTCACAAAGATCAAGTAGATTGTTTTGTAATGCGCTATGAATCCAGTTCGATTCTGTATAGTAATAAATAGTGTATTTACAGATAATTCATGTAATTGGTATTAATTGTAACTCTAGATGAAGTATTGCTTTTATATATTGTGTATATATATGTATATATATATATATATATATATATATATATATATCATCATCATCATCATTAGGTCTTCAGTCCTGGAACTGGTTAGACGCGTACCATCATTGTTTCCTATTCTAAACTAACCTACAGATTTCCCTGAAATTTGCACAGTCTGCATCTATCACTATCTGATCTAGGTCTACATCTACCTCCTTTTTCCTATCTCTGCTTGTAATATATCCCATACTATTCCCCAAAATGCTTTATAACGTATTCCGCCCTTCTATTTCTCTTTTTCCCCAGATATCCTTGTTCCCCTACCATTTCTATAACCTGTTTGTTATTTTCTTTGTTTGTCCATGCTATCGTCCTCATACATCTGAAGCACAGTATTTCAAAAGGCTGCTACCGTTTTTCTGTCTGCGTTTCAGACTGCCCGTATTTCATAGGCATACTGTGCTGTGCTCCACACACATGCTTTCAACAATTTTCTTCTTGTTCTATGTTTGTTGTCTTTCCTTATAGGTGCTGTTCTTTCTTGTTAGATACAGTTCGGTCTCCTTCTACTGTTTTACAGTTATATACCCTATTTTTCCTACCTTCAGTGCAGCCTGTGGCTGCCAAGTTCCCCCAACACTTAACCATTTACCGATTTAATATATTTTCCAATATATCTTTTCGCACAGTCAACATTAGTTGCAGATATTTCGCAACCAACAACTAGTTGTTTATACTAATCATCAGATTTATCTGCGTTTATTTTTTCGTCATTAGGTTTTCAGTCTCAAAACTGGTTGGACACGTACCTGCACTTATTTATATTCTGAACTAGCCTACATAGTTCCCTGAAATTCTCACACAGCATATGTATACAGCTCGTTCCCCTTCTATTGTTTTCCAATTTTATACCCTATTTCACCGAGATTCAGTGAAGGGGGTTAAGCAACCTGTGGCTACCAAGATCCCCCAACACTTAGACGTTTGCCGAAATAATGGTTTTCCAGTAAATCCTTTCACACTTAACATTATTCAAGAATATTGCCCAACCAATTCTTGTAGTTACTTATAATAATCATCATGTTTAAGCACAGTTATTTTTTTCGTCATTAGTTTATCCATCTTTGGATTGGTTGGATGCGTACCTCCATTGATTTCTATTCTGGGCTTGCCTACACATCTCCCTGAAACCCCTACAGCCTACATCTTTTACTATCTGTGTGCAGTAGTCTAACCTAGGTCTGCCTCTTCTTCTCTTTTTTCCGATCTCTGCTTCTAATATATTCCGCACTATTCCCTCATGCCGTAGTATGTGGCCTATCATCCTATCTCTCCTATTTTTTACCGTTTTCCACATATTTCTTTCTTTCCCTACCATTTTTAGTACCTCGTCGTTCTTAACTTTGTCTGTCCATGATATCTTCATCATACGTCTGTAGCACCACATTTCAAAGGCTTCTACCTTTTTCTTGTCCGCTTCTCCTACTGTCCAGACTTCACATCCGTACAGTGCTGTGCTCCATACATATGTTTTAAGCAATCTTTTCCTTGTTTCTATGTTTGTGGTCTTTGAGCACAGTAGTTGCTTTTTCTTGTTAAATGTAGCACGACCTTGTGCTAATCTTTGTCTTATATCTTTAGTGCTTTTCCCATCTTGCGTTATTTGGCTTCCTAGGTAGCAGAAATCCGTAACCTCTTGTAAGTTTGTGTTACATACTTGTATTCTTGTTTTTGATTTATTTTCCCCACCTTTGCATACTAGAACTTTAGTTTTAGTTTTGTTAATTTTCATACTGTATCTCTCTGTTAGAACCGTTTCCATTTCATTAAGAGCAGATTCTAACTCTTATTTGCTAGACGCTAATACTGCTATATCATCTGCAAATCTAAGCATATCAATTTTTTGTCCTTGCATAGTAATTCCAAATGTCTTCCTGCATTTGACAGTATTCATTGCCTCTTCTATGTACAAGTTAAAAATCAATGGGGATAGGGAACATCCCTGTCTCACCCCTTTCCTAATGTTTACTTCTCTACGTCCCTGCTCTAATTCTATTACTGCTGTTTGCTCTTTGTATAAGCTAAGGTAAAAAATACTATTCGTCTATCCCTATAACTCATTTCAATCTTTTTGAGTATTTCAAACATTTTTTTCCATTTTACATTGTCGAAAGCCTTTTCCAAATCCACAAACCCTATATACACGCTTTCCCCTTTTTCTATTGTTTTCTCCATTATCACTCTCAGAGCCTACCGTGTTCCCCTGTTCCGCCTAAACCCAAATTGGTCTTCTCCCAGTATTTCTTCCGCCCGTTTTTCCATTCGTCTTTGCACAATTCTAGTTAATATTTTTGACACGTGTGCTGTCAAACTTATTGTTCGAAAATTTTCACATCTATCCGTGCCTTTCTTTTTTAGTATAGTTACTATGATGCTACGTTTGAAATCTTTGGGTATCTCGCCTGTCTCATACATATAGCTTACAAGTTGGAAAAGACGTTCTGTTACTGCTTGTCCAGCGGCTTTTAGAGTTTCTGCTTGCACCTTATCTGTACCCGGCGCCTTACCATTTTTCAGACTCTTTAATGCTAATTCAAACTCATCTCTAAGTATAGGATATCCCAAGTCCTCATTTTCAATGTCTTATTCCTGTTCTAATGCAGTTAGTTCCTCACCTGCATATAAATTCCCTATATATTCTTGCCATCTACCCACTTTCTCTACGTTTTCTATAATGACATTTCCTTGTGCGTCCCTTATATTTTGGCTGTACGGTTTTATATCCCTAAAATTTATTCTAATTAATTTGTATGCTTCGTCTGTCTTTCCTATTTCCATCTTCGTTTGTACCCTTTTGCACTTTTCATAAATCCACTGTTCTTTAGCTTTCCTGCATTTTCGAATAATTTCCCATTTTATGGCTTTGTATCTCTGTTTTCCTGTTTCGTCTGATTTATTTTTGTATTTTCGTTTTTCTTCTATTAAATTCAGGATATCCTTTGTTATCCATGGTTTCTTATTTTCTTTTTGTGTATAGCCCAGAATATCTCTGGCCGCCATGTCTAGACTAGATTTAATGTTATTGCATTCTGTTTCTACTTCCTTAGTATCAGATATTTTCCCGATATCTTTGAGCAATTCATTTGACTTTTTTTCGAATCTTTCTTGAATATCTTTATCTTTTAGTTTCTCTAAGTCCAAATGCCTTTTTCCACTCCTTTTTTTCATATTCTTAAATTTAAGTGCGGCCTTCATAATTACGATGTTGTTGTGGTCAGTATCTATATCTGCTTCTGGGTAGCTTCTACAGTCTTTTACTTGGTTCCTAAACCGTTGTCTAACAAGAATGTAATCTATTTGATATCTTCCTATATCTCTTGGCATCTTCCACGTATATCGTCTTCTAGCATGATGTTGAAATAATGTGTTTGTGATAATTAAATTATTCTTGTCACAAAATTCTACCAGCCTATTTCCCTTGTCGTTTCTCGTGCCTAAACCAAATAAACCCACTACCGCTCTTTCCCTACCCTCACCTACCACGGCATTAAAATCCCCCGTAATTATTAAATTTTCATGTCCTTTTACGTATCTTAATATGTCTTCGATATCTTTGTAGATGGCTTCTACCTCTTCGTCACTGTAGCTAGAGGTTGGCATGTATACTTGTATTATTACTGTGTTTACCGGTTTAGATTCTAATCTAACCATGAGTACTCTTTCGTTCTTTTGTAAGTAATTTTCTACGCAGTATCCTTCCTCTGCTCCTGTATGAATTACCCTGAAGTCTCCACTCCAAAAATCCCCCGCCTCTGGCCACCGAACTTCGCTAATCCCTACTATGTCTAGTGATAACCTATTCATTTCGATTTTTAGGTTCTCTAGCTTACCTACTTGCTTCAAACTTCTAACATTCCACGCTCCGGCTCTCAGAATGTTTCCGACTCTCTTTCCGATCGCATCCTCCGAAGTAGTCCCCTCCCGGAGATCCGAATGGGGGACTATTTTAACTCCGGAATTTTTTACCCCAGAGAATGCCATCATGTTTATTACAATTTAAGTACGCTGTGTACTTGGGAGATAATGTGGTGGTTTCCCGTTGCCTTCCACATCACGGTAGTGTGTCTTAGACTGCCATACCGACCCTTATGGTCTCTGCCAATCTAAGTACCGAAAGAGCCGCTGCCCTCTTTCGGGGACATGTCTTAGTCTGGTTCCTCACTAACGACCCTACTACTTTGGTTGGACCTGTAGTTTTGCTCTTTGGCACATTAGAACACGCAAGCCATTTCACCTGTTCTATTAATTTAGAACTTCGTCAAGGTGCAGGTCCATTCGAAATGGAATATATATATATATATATATATATATATTATTTACATAGATTATAAATATATATACAGCGTGAGTTACATATCTCCTAAATCAATACATATGTATATTTAAATGAAATTATTAAATCTTAAGAATTATTGTTGCATTGTATAATTGAAGGACATAATAAAAGGTTAAACCAGACATGAGAACGAAAACAGTTACTTTGTATTTCAGACGTAATATGATACTGCAGGTACAGGTCACAGAAGACTATAAGACAGCAATTGCTAGAATTAAGATTATTAAAATGTAGTACTTTGTATTGTATCAAGAAATAGCAGACATGGGATCTGCATTTCCCGCAAAGTGATGAGCAGAGATAGCATAAATACCCTCAGGAGCACAAGATGGCCAGTCAGTCTCGAGCTTCACAACTTTAACATTGTTGGTTGTTCAAGCTACTCATTTTAGATTTAATTAATTAATTTAGTTAATAGTAACTTTGATTATTTTTGAAACCAGTCGTTAGTGAATATAACGTACAACTGTCAAAATTATTGTAATTACTCTAAAAATACACTTGATAGGAGTGTTTTGGAAATAAAATCTTTTTTAAAAAGAAGCTCCCAAAGGCCCAAAACCTATCTCATGCCCAAGATAAGGATGAACAGCATGGAGATCTCGGAAACCGCAAAAGTTACAAACACAGTTAAATTACAAAAAAGTTGTGCAATTTGGGTGTCAATACTATGCTGTTGAGATAAGCCAACGATTCGGTTTTCACTAATTAATAATCTGCAAAGCAATTTGACATATCTCATTTGGCGTATGAGATATTTCCAAAAATGTAAAAAGCTGAACTTCTGTTTTTTAATGCGGTTATTTCAAATAATGTTTAAAATTTAAAAGCACTTTCTTATGGTCACCTTTTACCTTCTATCGAATAGCCTAATTCAATTTGTTAAAAAATATTTCGTCATCACCTCACCATCATTAACTTGCTTATTTCTTATAGACACCACTTTGGTGTTTGTTACATTCGAATTCAGCAATATTTTCTGATTATAGTTGAATATGATAGGTAGCAGAAAAGCTTTATAACAATGAGTTAATTGTAAGTAATAGTATTTTAATACTTAAAAATGGTAAACCTAAACCAACCTTTTATAACTTAAAGTGATGTAGCAAATGAAAAATAACTGACCATCATCAACTTTCTTTTTTCCTATACGTGTCGTTTTGTGTTTTAGTACACTCTCATACACCTATTATTCTGATTACAATTATGTGTGTTAAGTAACAAAAAGTATTTAAGGCAATAGCTTTCTCGTGAATATCGATATTTTAGAACTACTGTTAATATTAGCAGGCCATGAAATATTTGCTTACTAATTCTACCAGCTCCTGTCATTACGCACCATCTAAATAACGCATTAATTCCATTAACAGTAAACAAGCCTTTTAGTGATTTCGAGAAACAAGATATGGTTGCATGTTTTTTATTCCTTTCTTCGAAATTCAACAATAAAAGCCTAACCGTATTTAAGATTGTATCCAGAACTACAACAACCAAATCGTAATGTTTCTGAAGCTTAATACGAACTTATTCAAATACGGATCGTTTACTAAATCTTGCAATACTTATGGCAACAGATTTTTGAATAATAACCAGCATGATATTTTACAAATAATAACCCATAAAGCTAAAGTGCTTTTACTGATGTATCTAACAGTTCTGATGTTTATATAAATAATATTCCTACAACATTCACACGTGAAGTTGCTGTTGAACTAAACATACCGCAGACACAAGTTTGGAGAACTTTACATGCAAACAAGTATAAAACATACAGGGTTCATGCAATCCCTATATACTACAAGCGGGAGATTCCATCAGGCGGCTGGAAATTTGCAATTGCCGTTAGGAGTGCTAATGATAATGATTTTTTGAAGAAAATCATTTGGTTTGACGAATCTAAATTCGCAAACGGTGATATTTTTAATCGTAATACTGAACATTACTGGGCAGTAGAAAATTCAAGATAAAAACGGGAAAGTAGACTATGTTGGGGATTATAGAATTACTAGCATGTAAAGTTACTTCGCGTATGTGCCGAGAACTACCTTTTGTGGCGGAAGACGCTGATGTTTTGCTGCGTGCTGTGTTTCCAGAATTCATTCGCATTTAAGATGGCTGAGGGGTTAGCTCGTGACAGCTTATACCCATTCATTCTAATGTATTTTACTTAAATCTTCAATTATATTCAGTTATAATAAATGTATTCCACATGAAAGTATTGTTTACATTTCTATCTTAGCAAGAAACAAGTTTGCAGTTTTATCGTCAAGCTGGTCCTAAGAGTTATACTACAACGAATACACGTACAGCAGATTCGCATGGAAGATGTACAATTATACAAACATATCCCAAAGAGACTACAGCAGCGTTTTGGCATAAATGTTTGGATGAATATCTTAAATGACCGTTTATTTGGACCATTATGTATGAGGAATCATTAAATGGAGGAAAATATTGGAATCTTCTTTGCGCACAAACATCCATTAGACTACTTTTCATGGAGCACTGTCAAAAATCAGATTTACAAGGAAACTCCTAGAAATATGAAATAACTTAAAACAAGACTTACTCGTGCATTTGACGCTGTTCCTAGAAGGCACATTCAAAGAGCTTTGCTAAATTCAAGAAAACGTACACGATTATGCGTTAACGGAAATGGTCAGCTGTATGGGCATTTATTGTAATTACTGTTTGGTCAGTACATAATTTGCAACAGTGGTTTATGCTTATAATTTTTTTAATTTGGTATTAAAACACTGTTATTTATGATTAACCCATTGTTTAAAAAGATTTTTGCTACCTGTCATACACTACTATATTCAGAAAAATTGGGAAATCTGAATGTACATATAACCAAATTAGTGTCCATAAAGAATAAGAAAGATGATGATGGACAGGTAACGACGAAACGTTTTTTAACAAATTGATTCGACCTCAATAGGGATTAAAAAGTGGCCATGAAAAAGTGCTTTTACATATTGAATATTCTTTGAAATAACAACACTAAAAAAAAACAAAATCAGTTCTTTACATTTTTGGAAATATCTCGGACGCCAAATGAGATACGTCAAATTGCTTTACAGATTATTAATTAGTATAAAATTTAGCGACTTTGCCGAATGTAAACATACCCTTTATCTCCATTAATAAGCGAGATCCTATAGTGGCTTTCAAATTTGAATCAGCCTCTATACCCTGCTTCATCGATATTCAGTGGTACGTGAAGGAGGTTAAGTAGCCTGTTGCTACTAAGATCTCCCAACATTTGAACATTTGCCGAATTAATAGTTTTCCAATAAATGTTTTTGCACAATCAAGATTAGTTGAAAATATTGCAAAACCAATACCTGTATTTGTTTATACTAATCATCAGGTTTAAGTGCAATTACTTTCTCTTCATTGGGTTTTCCGACTTGAAACTGATTGTACGCGTACTTTCACTTATTTCAATTCTTAGCTAGCCTAAACTGTTCCTTGAAATTCCCACGGCCTAGATTCAGCTCGTTCCCCTTCTGTTGTTTCCTAATTATATGCCCTGGTTCGCCAAGATCCAGTGATATGTGAAGGGGGTTAAGAAGCCTGTGGCGGCGAAAGGATTCTTCAGCACTTAGACATTTGCTGAATTAATTGCTTTCCAGGAAATCCTTTCGCACAATTAACATTAGTTGAGAGTATTGCAAAACCAATATCTGTAGTTGCTTATAATAAGCATCAGATTTAAGTACAGTTATTTTTTTCGTAATTAGGTTTTCCATCTTCAAATTGGTTGGATGCGTACCTCCATTGATTTCTATTCTGTGCAAACCTACATATTTTCATGAAATTCACACAGCTTACAGCTTTCACTATCTGTGTGCAATAGTCTAACATAAGTCTATCTCTACCTCTTTTTTTCCTATCATTGCTTCTAATATATTCCACACTATTTCCTCGTGCATTAGTATGTGGCCTATCATCCTATCTCTCCTATTTTTTACTGGTTTCCACATATTTCTTTCTTCTCCTACTATTTCTAGTACCTCTCTATTCTTAACTTTGACTGTCCACGATATCTTTATCATACGCCTATAGTATAACATTTCAAAGGTTTCTATCTTTTTCCTGTTCATTCTCCTACTGTCCAGGTTTCACAGCCCTACTGTGCTGTGCTCTACACATATGTTTTAAGCAATCTTTTCCTTGTTTCTATGTTTGTTGTCTTTGAACACAGTAATTGCCTTTTCTTTTAAAATGTGGTACGACCTTGTTCTAATCTTTATTTTATATCTTTTGCGCTCTTTCCATCTTACGTTATTTAGACGCGTACCTCTACTGATTTCTATTCTGAGCTAGCCTACATACTTCCATGACATTCATACCGCCTACGTACATTATAATTTAATTAAGGGCCGCTATGCGTGGGCCACCCGAAGGTACTACATTGGGTTTAAACCTGAAATTAAACTTGCTCCAAATTTAATTTAACTTCAAAGTTAATCGATCCTAAATAAAAATCCGCAAACTCAAACTAAAATTAAAGTTGGAGTTTAAATAATGGTATCTCTAGCGTTGATTTTGGAGTGTGTCCGATCAACAATACACAAGCAAAATTGAAAAGGAACGGGATCCGTAATACGGGATATCAGCTGCCAGCTCTGTTTACCGGTGCGAACTGAAGGGTCATCTTAAAACTATCCAAATCTAGCTAACTAATATTTAAAATGGATTCAAATTACTAAACAAATGGCAAATATATTAATAGTGAATCCAACTATTTGTTCCTGCTCTATAAATTTATAAAGTTGTCCTCCCTGGTCTAAGTAATTTATTTAGCTTCAACCTAAACCCATTCCTAGCTTTTCCTATCATTCCCTAACTAATTAATATAATTACAATCTTCCTTCCTATAGATGCTTCAACCAAAAATAGGCGGTAGAACGTCCAACAAAACAAATCAAGCTAAAAAATAATAAAGCGCATGTAAAAATAAATATAAATAAATATAAAATAAATGTAAAATATAAATATAAAATAAACATAATATATAAATAAATAAATATCTAAATAATCATAAGCATGTAACAGTGCATAAATTAGCAAAAGCATCGCCCTAATTATTAGTTGCAATCGCATAAATAAGCATTATGCCGGTTAGCTCCATTACACACAAAAAACGTGCTCGTTAAATTATTTCAAAATGTTCTTATTAATACAAATAAATTCTTATGCGAGTATAGCCGGCACAATTTTATTCTTACTTCAATATAAATTTCTCCAGCATCCTAAGATCACCGCCTATATACAGCTAGGTTCCTCTTTTATTGTTTTCTAAATATATGCCCTAATTCACCGATATTCAGTAATATATGAAGGGGGTAAGCAGACTGTGCGTACCAAGTTTCCCCAACACAGACATTTGCGCAATTAATAGATTTCCAAAAACTTCTTTCACACAATTAACATTACTTGAGAATATTGTACCTCCATTGATTTCTATTCTGAGCTAGCCTACACATTTCCCTGAAATTCCCACAACCTACATCTTTGACGATCTGCGCGCAATAGTTTAACCTAGGTCTACTTATACCTCTATTTTTACTATCGCTGTTTTTCATATATTGCGCACTATTTCCTCACGCCTTAGTATGTTACCAATCCTCCATCTCTCCTATTTTTTACTGTTTTCCACATATTTCTGACTTTCCCTACCCCTTTCAGAACCTCTTTGTTCTTAACTTTGTCTGTCCATGATACCTTCATCATACATCTGCAGCACCACATTTCAAAAGCTATCTTTTTCCTGTCCGCTTCCCTTGGTGTCCAAGTCTCACAGCCGTATAGTGCTGTGCTGCACACATGTACTTTCAGCAATCTTTTCCTTGTTTTGTACGTTTCTTGTATTTGAGCACAATAATTGCGTTTTCTTGTTAAATGTAGCTAGTCTTTGTTTTATATCTTTTGTGCTTTCCTATCTTGCGTTATTTGGCTTCCTAGATAGCAGAAATCATTAACCTCTCGTAAGTTCTTGTTTCCTATTTGTATTCTAGTTTTTGATTGATTTTTCACTCCTTTGCATACTAGTATCTTAATCATTTTTTGTTAATTTTCATACAGTATCTCTCTGTTGGAACTGTTTCCATTTCATTAAAAGCTGTTTCTAACTCTTTCTTGCTAAAATGAATAATTGCCTTCAATTTGTGTTACGGCCTGGGACCGACTTTTTTAGGTAGCCAATACGCTTAACGTGAAATCAGCTGATTAATTTTTATTATAAAAATTCAATAACTTGGGAATTGGAAAACATTTATTAACATGTTTCTATTTATACAATTTAGAGGATGGTTATTAAAGAAGTGTGCAATTGCATTATTAAAAAGTTTAAGTAGTCGTTTTTTTATATTTATTTTGAAGGGGAAATCATTATGATTTAGGCTACCTCTTTGGTAGATTTTAACATTGTTCTGAGGTAACCTTATGGTGGGTTTACACTTGTCAGATACCAATGTTGTTCTATGAAGGTTGTATATGGATCTGAGGCGACCTTATGGCGGGTTTACACTTGTCAGATACCAATACTGTTTAACGGAGATTGTATATATATATATATATATATATATATATATATCAATTTATCTACCCTGCTGCTGTAAATCTATTACAGCTGTTTGCTTTTTATAAAAGTTATGTAATATCCGTCTATCACTAAAACTCATTTCAATCTCTCTGAATATTTTCTAAATTTTTGTCCTTTTACATTGTCGAATGCTTTTTCAGATCTACCAACTCTCCTTCCTCTATTGCCATCTCCATCACCACCCTCAGAGCTAAAATGGTTTTTTGTGGTCCCCTATTTCGCATAAACCCAAATTGATCTTCTCCTAGTACTTCTTCAGCCCGTTTTTCTATCCGTCTTGGTACAATTCTAGTTAACATTTTTGACACGTGTGCTGTCAAATTTGTTGTATGAAAATTTGCACATTCATAGCGCTTCTTTTTGGTATAGAGACTATGTTACGGCTCTGGCCACCGAATTTCTTTGATCCCTACTATGTCTAATGCTAAACCATTCATTTCAATTTTCAAGTTCTACAGCTTACCTACTTTCTTCATACTTCTGGCATTCTACGCTCCAACTCGCAGAATGTTTCTGACTCTTTCTCTAAACATCCTCCGAAGCAGTCTCCTTCCGGAGACTCCAATGATGTACTAGTTTAATTCCGAAATTTTTTTCCCCAGAGGATGCCTTCATTTTAAATAACAGTTTAAGTACGTTGTGTACTTGGGAGGTAATGAGCTGGTTTCCCGTCAGTTTCCACATCGTAGTAGTATGTCTTAGATTGGTATACCGACCCCTATTGTCTTCTCCAGTCTTTGTACCGAAAGAGCTGTTGCCCTCTCTCGTGGATCTGTCTTAGTCTGATTCCATACATAAAAGCAAGGACGGCGTAAATGTAGTCGTCATTTTCGTACTTGTGTGGAGTGCTTGAAAATGTTTTCCACGCGTTTACTTGGTCTTAGCGAATTGCAATTGTTACACAAAGTAGTTGAAGATTTATTTCCGTCAGCGCATAAGTGAAGGTAGCATTTTGGAGATATTATTGTTATGATTTGCAACGTCTTATTGAAGATTATTTTGTATGGAGTTGATATGGTGGTTTACTCTTCAAGTTAGTATCCAGATTGCAGTTAATGGAATGTTAATTTGTTTATTGAAAATGCAATGATGGCCACCAGATTTTTATAAACCAGGTACTAAACTATTTCATTGAACACGGATTTACTCTGGGTAAGTGTCGGATGTTATAAACTGGTTAATAAAGCTGTCTTTCAATTTTTGGAGGTTTAGTGACCTTACACAAACTTCATAATTTTCTTATACTACGAGGGCCGTCCGGAAAGTAGTACCCGTTTGTACTGTGGTGAGTAAAGTAGCATCCTGACTAGTTATAACACGTTTAGTTATATTGCAGATGTCTATGTGCAAAGTTATGCCTTGCTGGTACTTACTGTGTTCTTTCTGTGAGTGTTTATAATGTTAAAAAAAATAGAGAACGCCGGCAGTTGTGAAATTAGGGCTGTGGTTAGATTTATTAACGCAAGAAATGTGAAACCCTGCGATATTCATCGTCAACTAAAGGTGGTGTATGGAGACAATGTTATGGATGAGTCATCAGTTCGGTTCTGGTGCCGTAATTTCAGTTTGGGCAGAGACAATACCCTTGATGAAGAGCGTTCCGGACGACCGTCAGTAATTACGGACGAACTGCTAAGTTTAATTAACGAATCTGTGAAGGCCGATCAGCGCGAAACAATTGATGAGATCAGTGAAATATTCAGCAATGTTTCACGAACAGTTTATTCATGAAATTGTTAAAGATCATCTTCATTATGCGAAGTTTTTTGCAAGGTGGGTCCCTCGCATGGTTACTGACGAACACAAAACCACCCATATGGCTGCATCACTGACGGTTTTGGACTGTTATTCTCGTGAAGGAGACTCTTGACTCGCATAGTTACTGGTGGCGAGACATTGGTTTGTTGTGCATCACCTACAAGTAAAAGGCAATTAATGGAGTAGCATCATGCTCATTCACCAACCAAGCCGAAAAAATTCAAAACGGTCATGTCTACTCGAAAACTCATGGCAACCATATTCTGGAATCGGCAAGGTGTACTTCTCATTGATTTCATGCCCTGTGGCGACACTATAAATGCCGATGCATATTGTGTGACATTAAAGAAATTACGGCGAGCAATTCAAAATCGACTTTGAGGTCTGTTGTCTAGCGGCTTCTCCTCCAAGACAATGCCAAGCCTCATACTGTTCGAATAGCGGAACAACTTGTTCAACAATTCAAATGGGAAGGTTTTAATCATCTATCCTACAGCCCAGACTTGGCACCCTCAGATTTAACTCTGTTTACAAACCTCAAGGACTTTTTGGCATGAAAGAAATTTGAAAGTGGTGATGAACTGAAAGCAACTGTGACTACATATCTCAAAACATTGGCGGCAGAGGAGTACGAAGCTGGCATACAAAAACTCGTCTCTCGTTTTGATAAATGCTTAAATTGGAGAGGTGACTATGTGGAGAAGTAGTGTAAGGTATGTTCTTTTCAAATAAAACATTACAATTTTTTTAAGATGTACTAGTTTATTTTTTATTCAAAAACGGGTATAGGTCATTCAAAATCTCAGCGACCTGCGCAGAAATCCCAGATATTACTGACAAAACTAAAGACCAAAATGAAAATATAGTATTGTGGAATGATACTCATGGCTCCAACAGCGTTAACGTTACTGCATTATAATTTTAAAATCGATGTTACTATATGAATATTTTTTATACATTTTTCATACTAAAAAATATTTGTTCTGTACTACACCACGTTACGGGTTATATTAATATTTATTAGATTACTCTGTTCTAAATCATATTTATTATTTTGATTAAACCTATGTTTATTAATGTAACAAAAAGTCAATTGCTTCTATTATGAAAGTGGCTTATCTATATTAATCTTATCTAATCTATGTTCTTAACTTACCGCCAAGTCGATACTGCATATTCTAGACACGTAATTTTGACATTTGCGATTCCTGTCTATTTTTGTTTACTGTATTTTGTTTAATTTACTTTTGTTAATAATATTTATAAAACAGTCTTTTTCAAGACTACACTTCGTTGTTTATTTTGAAATTGTAAGTAAACGTTTTTAAATTTAATATTTCTTGAGTACATATTTTTTTATTTTAGGTAAATTTCGTCTTCATTATGAGCAATTTTAAAAAAATTGTTCATAACCAATGCCGTGAGATTATATATTATCTTTACAATTATATGAAAGAGCAGAAGGATGCTGGCCAAGATATGATTTTGCTGAACAATTTGAGCAAAATAGTGTCTGAAGCAACTGGTGTTGGGTTAACAACTGTTAAGAAAATTATTAAAGAAGGCAAAATGCAGCCAGTTGGTGCTAAGTTACAATTTACCTCACCAAGGAAAACCGTCAAGAAAGGTAGTCCAAAGTCTACGTTAGATGAATTTGAAGAAGAAATTGTGCGCACAATTATTTATCGATTTCCAAATACACACTATAAACAACCTACAATGCAGGCTGTATTTGAAGCTTTCAAATCTGAAGCAATTAATTTCTGTGGAAAAATCAATTCGTTTAGACGATTGGTGCATAAAATGGGGTTTCGTTGGAAGAAGTGCCAAGACAATCGCAAAGTTTAAATTGAAAAACCAGAAATTCGAGCAAAACGAGTCGCTTTTTTACGAAAAGTACAACAATATCGATCAGAAGGAAGAAATATTATATATTGTGATGAAACCTATCTGCACAGTTCGCATACTGTATCGAAGTCGTGGGCCGATGGTTCAAATCAATGTTCAAAAGCACCATTGGTTAAAGAGAAGCGTTTAATTATTATACATGCCGGTAGCAGAAAAGGTTTTGTTCCGAATGGATTGCTATTTTTTAAGTCTAGACTTAAAATTGGTGATTATCACGATGAAATGAATCATAGAAATTTCTGTAAATGGATACAAGATAAATTATTACAAAATCTTGAACCAAACTCTGTGTTAGTGATGGATAATGCATCATATCATAATGCGCCCGAGGAACCGAATCCAACTACGGCTTAGAAAAAAAAGACATGAGGTGTTGGCTACTGAAAAGAAACATACCTTTTCAGCTTAAAGATACAAAATCAGAACTATATGCAAATATTAACCAACATAAGCCTCCGAGCACGCAATACGTTGTTGATCAAATTTTAGCTGAACATGGTCATACAGTATTGCGATTGCCCCCATATCATCCGGAACTCAACCCTATTGAAAAAATATGGGCAATGGTAAAAAATCATGTTGCTGCAAATAACACAACCTTTAAGTTAGGGGATGTATGGAAGTTGGCTGAAAATAAGTTCAATACCGTTGGTCATCAAGAATGGGTAAATGTTTGTTTTCGTGTAGAGAAAACAGAAAAAGAATACCTTAGTAGGGAATATATAATAGAAGACATAGAAAAACTAATAATTAATGTTAACTGCGATAGTGATTCTTCAGCCTTGAGTTTGCCTGATGATGATAGTAATGATGATTTTGGTTGCAAACCATTACAGTAACGTGCAATATGATTGTGTATGCTATAAGGCATTTTCAATTTGTTTGTAGTGCATATTGTTATTCATTTAAATAAGCAACATTATTGTATTACTTATTAATATTAATAACTAATACTTTACTTGGGTGTCTGATCTAAATAATATATTTAAGGTTTTATTAAATTTATTTGAAATCATTGGACGAGTTGTATGAAAATTTCAATCATGCTGTCTAAAGTAATTATTATGACTATATAATGTAGATAGCTCAGGGTGAAGTTCAAGCAGTGTATACAATTACTATTTCGCCCAAACTGTTTCGAGTGTTTATTTAACTGAAATATTTGTATAGAAATAATTTTTTTGTATTATACCGTTACTTTTGCTATCCAAATCTACAATCTACAATTTCTCCATAACTATGAATTTCTTCTCCATTGTTAAAACCGTGCTTGATGTTACCAATAGTTTTTCAAGATTCAAACAATGAACTACCTATATTCCAATTTTTATTTTTAATTGATTGTTCTAATTAAAATCTTTGAAGTTCCGTAGAAGTCTACTGTTTGTTAAGGTTTATTGCGCTCATACGGTACAAGTTGTACATCAAGTCATGTCATAATATACATTACATTTTAAACATTTATAATACTTAAGGTAAGAAAATAATACAAACAATCCCCTTTATTCTTTTCTATATATAGTACAATTAGAGGCACTACAAAACCCAATCGGCAGTATTTATAGCGAAAAATTCATCCACTGAGTGCCAGCTAAAAGAATAGCAAGTTTTTCTTTCAAATTTTTTTAAATTGATGTACATTTTTTATATTTTTATCGCAGATGGTATGTGATTATAGAGTTTTATTGGAAATATAAGACTACTTCTATAAATCATTTCAAGATGATGCTGCTGAAATCTTAGCGTATTTCCCACCCTAAGTCTGTAGGATGATATCTCATTTGAAGTTATACAATGAGTAGGGCACTTCTTTATATACATTACTGCATTTAAGATATAAATTGAGAACACTAAGTATTTTGAGTTACCTGAACAAGTTCCTGCAGGAATGGTTATATTTCTTAAATAACATTAATCTAACTATTCTCTTTTGAAGTATAAATATCTCGCTGGCCTTTCATGAGCTTCTCCATGTAACTATGCTGTGACTTAATATAGAATGCAACCAGAATATTTAAGCTAACATCCTCCCGTAATCTCCATATAATAAAGCATTTGACCTTTAGTTTATTTTTCACCAATGCTACCTAATATGATTATACCAGTTACGACACGAATCAACTTCAATTCCTAAGAAACGAATGCAGGATGTGACGTGTACGCCCTGATAATATTCCGTATAGTGGAGTCAGATGAAGGGAGGGCCGCTGTGAAGACTGGTGCGCGGAAATAAGACAGTCTCGGTCGGGAAGTCGTGGAGCGTGGAGGTACTTGCTGTGATCGACCGCGCATCATTATTGTTGTTGAGAATAGAAATTTATTAGTCCGATTGTGTTAATTGGATTATTTTGATATTCGCGGGCTCGCCTGTTAAGCATTTTACATAACATTAGTATTACGTTGGTGATTTCTACCTGTATTCATTTTCCGTTATCTTGAAAACTACAGTAAATGCTTTATAATTACATCGTGTTTCATTTTATTGGTGCCGAACCCTGATTGTTGTATGTTAACGCCGGGCCTAACACCTGTTGACATACGACGACAACAAAAACAAAAACGTTACATTGACGCTCAAGTGGGGCATGCTGTAGGAGGGTATCTAGATCTTTATTCGGGCAAGCAGAATTTAAAGGGAGTATTCGAAAATTAACAACAAATTTAGAAGAGTTTGGCTGCATAAGATAGGAGTTTTATTTCTATGCATGCAATAAATTTATAAAAGGCTTGGGGTAAACGACCGTTTGTTTATCTACAAAGTTTTGTGGCTGCAAGATTGTAAAGTGCTAGTGTGAACTACATTACGTCACCGACGCCAGGACACCGGATAGTTTCTGTCAATGTTGGATATTATCGTTTTATGACCGTAGCTGGGAACCGCAGAGATTGAGGTTAACGATTGACATTGTAATTAAAAAAAAATTTAAGCCTGCCTTTGTGTTTCACTCGACGCATATTCATTATATTGCTTAATATTTGAATGGAGTAACCTGTTAATTTATGTGATGTTGAATACATGCTTTTTGTATCGACTGTATTGGTAAAAATAGGTCGATGTTTATAAAGGTATAAAATGCCGCCAAAGAAAAATAAAAATAAGCAGAATGAAAACGGTGATGTGGGTTTTGATACCATAAGACAATTATTAGAAAGCAACCGTGCTTTGTTAAATAATATTAATTCGATGCAGAAAAATAATACCGAGTTAGTTGAGAAGTTCGATTGTTCATTGGAATTAGTTAAGGAAAATGTAACTTCAATTACTAGGGTTGTATCGTCCAGCGTTGCGTAAATGGGTGATCAAATGTTACTTAGCTTGAAGGAGATTAAAGAAAGTGTTATGTCAATTGCAGACAATAGTGCTTTTGAAATGAATGTAAAAGCGGAAGTTAATCCCAAGAATACTACGAATATCCGAAATAGAGATTTGTCTTATATTACATTATTTAGAGAGCTAGGGGGTTCAAATTAATCATTTAGACCGGGAGATTCAAAACACCCTGTCGCGTTTATAAATGAGTTAGAAGAAATTATTATAGAAGCTGGTGTCCCAGAGGATAAACGGGTTTCGATGGGTATTAAAGCTCTTAAAGCAGGAGCATCAGATTGGGCTTTTATAAGGAAGGAAAGATTTGTAACGTTCCAGGATTTTAAGTCGATGTTTTTAAAGAGGTATTGGGGGCCGAAGAAGCGTCGCGAGGCATTTGCTAATTTGAAATTTGGGAAATATAAGTCGGGATCTAGAGCGGATTATTTTTTGAAAATTATTAAGGAGACAAAGTATTTGGATCATGAGTTGGCCGAGCAAGAAATAATTAAGTTGGCGTCGCCGCATTTTGATTTCGAAACTAGAAGGGGATTGTGTAGTGGAGGTTTTTGTACTCTTGATGAAGTGGAATCTTATTTGAGGAATTTAGATGAGATGTGGCAAGACGAAAGATCTGTACAGGTAAATCGTACTAATCCAAGGTTGGTTAGAAATGAGTTTCAAAATAATCAAGATGGAGGGTGGAGAAAAAATCGTCGGGTTGAAACCGGGGATCGGAACTTAGAGGAACGACATGGAAATTCGAATACGGGAACGCAGGAAAGAAATGTAAACTGCATTCAGGTGTCGAAGGCGAACAAGGTTAAAAAAGTACAGGGCGAGTTTATAGAATCTAAATCTGAAACAGAGCCTATAAATATTCTGTTTGAGGAAAGCAATGAAATGCTTTTTGAGGAGGAAGATTCGAGTCTGAGTAAGAAGAAAAATGTAATGCCGACTGTTGTAGGTAGGGTTGAAGATCTACAAGCGTCAGTGTTGAATGATAGTGGGAGTCAATTATCATGTGTGTCGTTGAATTTCTTTGCCGAAATTCAGAAGATAAAACCTAAAATTGCAATTTTGCCAGTGAGCAATACAATTGTTGTAGGCGCGTTTAAGGGAAAAGGGAAGAAAATTAAGCAACAAGCTTTGTTAAAATTTGACATAGAGGGAGTGTGCTTTGAGCAAGTTTGTGTAGTAGTTCCGTCATTAAGTAGCAGTATCATTCTAGGATGCGATTGGTTGACAGATTTTAAGATTAAGTTATCTTCCGAATCTTTTACGGCTAGTGGATTTTTTAATGATGTTTTAATGGCTTTTTCATTTAAAAAAGGGACGAAGGATACTGAATGCTTAACGGTGGCTGAAATTAATAGAAAGATAGATACGGTTGTGGAAAAAGATACGGTGGGGGGTGAAGAGGTTAAATTGTCAGTACGAGAAATTGTGGGTAAAGCAGATTCGTTTGAAGAAACTGAAAAGGAAAAGTTGGAAAAATTGATAGGTGAATTTACGAAATTATTTTCGGATAGGCCGTGTGAAATCAAGGGGTATGTTCATGAAATAAAAATGAAAAATTCAAATCCCTTTTTCATTAAACCATACCCCGTACCACAAGTGTACCGCGATTAAGTCCGCAAGCAAATTCGTGAGATGGAAGAATGGGGGATTATCTGTCAGGAGCAAACTGAATACGTTAGTCCCCTAGTTGTAATCAAAAAGAAAAATGGAAGTCCGCGCGTATGTATAGACGATAGACATTTAAATCAACAGATGGAAAAGGATCACGTGATCCCTCCCAACTCAGCTGAATTAATGTATGAAATTACGCCAGGGGCCGTCTATAGTGTTCTAGATTTATCAAGTTCATATTGGCAAGTAAAACTGTACGAGCCGCATAGAAAGTATACGGGGTTCATGTTCGAAGGAGTCACCTATGTATTTCAGGTGCTACCGTTCGGATTAGCTACATCGGTCGCTAGTTTCATCCGTGCATTGAAATTTGTGTTGGGGGAAGAAACTAGTCGTTTTGTCATTCCCTATGTGGATGATTTGTTGGTTGTATCCCAGTCAGCGGAGCAACATTTACAACATTTAAGAGCTGTGCTTGAAAAATTATCACGAGCCGGTATCACCTTAAAGTTAAAAAAGTACTGCTTTGCGAAAACAAAAGCCAGTTTTGTTGGTCATACTATTACGGCCAAGGGCATCGAAATGGAACCAGGTCGTGTTCAGCTGATTTTGAACTTTCAAACCCCAAACAATGTTAAGACTTTAAGAGCATTTCTTGGCTTAGTCAATTATGATTCTCGTTTTGTAGAAGGATTTTCACATTTGACTCTCGGGTTAAATCAATTACTTAAAACAAACGCCAAATGGCATTGGTCGGACGAGGAGAGCCAGGCGTTCAAAAAAATTAAAACGGCTTTTTCCAACGTGGTGATGTTGCATCATCCGGACCCCAAGTCGACATTTTATATACGTACCGATGCGTCTGCATACGCTATTGGATCCTGTTTATACCAATTGAATGAAAGGGTCGGGGTGAATGTTATTGCTTATTATTCTCGAATCCTTCATGGGGCCGAACGAAACTATTCGGTTACCGAGAAAGAGGCGTTGAGTGTGGTAATGGCATAAAAACATTGGTATACCTTGTTGCTGGGTCATAACATAACTGTGGTCACTGATCACAAGGCAGAGTGGTTTGTGTGCCACGAAGGATTGATTTTTAGAAAGGGGACGAAGGTCCTATCAGGGTATAGATTATGTGTTCCAAAAAAGGAAGTTGTGGAATTAGTTTGTCAATTTCATACTCAAAATGGCCATTTTGGTTCCGAAAAGTGCTACCTCTCGTTAGCACGTGATTTTTATTGGCCAAAAATGCAAGCGTCGATAAGAAAGGTTGTGGGGGGTTGTCTATTATGTCAAAAAGCGAAAGTTTCTCTACGATATGACGGTAAAATGCAGTCGGTGGTCGCAGAAAGACCTAATTATATGGTCAGCGTTGATTTTATGGGACTCTTACCTAGTTCACGAGGGGGTGTCATGTATATATTTGTCGTTATGGACGTATTTAGCAAGAGAGTTGCTTTGTTTCCAGTCAAAAGAGCCAATGCGGCTACGGTTATAAGGTGTCTTCGAAATTATTTGTCGAATGTTGGAAAGCCTAACATAATTTTGTCTGATAACGCTACTCAGTTTCATAGCAAAAATTATCTGAGTGTTATGGCTGCCGAGGGTATAAAAGTTGCTCATACATCCGTTTACTACCCACCGGGCAACATGGTAGAACGCGTAAATAAGGAAATTGGAAGACTTCTGCGAACATATTGTTATTCCAAACATCAGAAGTGGGCTCATAATTTAAAGTTGGTTGAAGGCTATTTGAATAGGGTGATTCATTCGTCGACGGGTTTCACTCCGCTCGAAGTGCACGAGAATCATTTAAGTCAACTCGATGACTTGGGATTGGTATCATTTCCAAAAGAAAAGAAGGTTGTGGGGGGTGTTGTGGCATTAGCTAGATCGCGTTTTATGAAGCGAGTAGAGGATCGGAAGAGAAAACATGATATGGGACGTAGAGTGACTGAGTTTAAAAGAGGGATAAGGTACTAGTGCGTACCCATGAATTATCTTCGGCTGAAAATAAAGAAATACGCAAGTTTTTCCTTCTTTATCGAGGACCTTGCACAATTCATAAGATTATCAATAAGAATGCGTATGAGGTGATTGAAGATTCCTCGGGGATCCAGCTTGGAGTTCAGAATGTTTATAACTTTAAGTCTTTCCGCTTTCCAATCAATGGTATTGAGTTTTAATATTCTTGGTTCTTGTGAGTAACTTTACGCTTATTATGCGTATAAATTTAGTTAAGTTTGTATCAGGGCATACTGCTTTTAAACTTAAATTCAAAAATTGTGTATGTCAATGTTTATCTTTTAAGTTGGGGGGTGATGTGACGTGTACGCCCTGATAATATTCCGTATAGTGGAGTCAGATGAAGGGAGCGCCGATGTGAAGAGTGGTGCGCGGAAATAAGACAGTCTCGGTCGGGATGTCGTGGAGCGTGGCGGTACTTGCTGTGATCGACGGCGCATCATTATTGTTGTTGAGAATAGAAATTAATTAGTCCGATTGTGTTAATTGGATAAGTTTGATATTCGCGGGCTCGCCTGTTGAGCATTTTACATAACATTAGTATTACGTTGTTGATTTCTACCTGTATTCATTTTCCGTTATCTTGAAAACTACAGTAAATGCTTTATAATTACATCGTGTTTCATTTTGTTGGTGCCGAACCCTGATTGTTGTATGTTAACGCCGGGCCTAACACCTGTTGGCATACGACGACAACAAAAACAAAAACGTTACATTGACGCTCAAGTGGGGCATGCTGTAGGAAGGTATCTGGATCTTCATTCAGGCAAACAGAATTTAAAGGGAGTATTCGAAAATTAACAACAAATTTTAAAGCAGTTTGGCTGCATAAAGTAGGAGTTTTATTTCTATGCATGCAATAAATTTATAAAAGGATTGTGGTAAACGACCGTTTGTTTATCTACAAAGTTTTGTGGCTGCAAGATTGTAAAGTGCTAGTGTGAACTACATTACGTCACCGACGCCAGGACACCGAATAGTTTCTGTGAATGTTGGATATTATCGTTTTATGACCGTAGCTGGGAACCGCAGAGATTGAGGTTAACGATTGACATTGTAATTAAAAAAAAATTTAAGTCTGCGTTTGTGTTTCACTCGACGCATATTTATTATATTGCTTAATATTTGAATGGAGTAACCCGTTAATTTATGTGATGTTCAATACATGCTTTTTGTATCGACTGTATTGGTAAAAATAGGTCGATGTTTATAAAGTTATAAAATGCCGCCAAAAAAAAATTAAAATAAACAGAATGAAGACGGTGATGTGGGTTTTGATACAATAAGACAATTATTAGAAAGCAACCGTGCTTTGTTAAATAATATTAATTCGATGCAGAAAAATAATACCGATGTAACATTATTTTGTAATGTTAACGATTAAGCAAATCAATTAATTAATTTTAATTCAGTAACGTGCATAACTTATAGACAAAAATTCCACAATAAATTATCATATTTCAGTTAGGGTCCCTTATAATGGATGACCAGGGTTACCGATAGCTTCAGGCTACTAAATTCCAGCGGCAGGTCGTCATTTAAAGCTCTAGACCCTCGTAAATCAAATACAATAAACCTCTTAAAGTTTAGGTCGGTTACAGACTGACATCCGATAAAAATAAAATGTAATAGTACCTTTTAGCGGAAATAAAGGATACCAATTTCAGTTTGAAAAGTTTAACCTTCTTAATACTTTCGTTGATTGACAGCGGGTTATACAAAACGAAATATTATAAATAGCAAAAACTATTTCCAATTTGATTTGTTCAAATATTACAAGTAATTTTAAGTAGTCTGGAGACATCCATTGTATTTAAAATCCATTTCGGCTCAAGTAGGTTAGCCAGTCTTTGTTAATGGCAGACCACTGTCGCCAACAGGTGTGGTCCACAATCAAGTAATTACAATTCCGAGAAGATACAAACTATTTAAACCTTTGAGAAAGTGATTGCATCCGTGACCATCATCTAAAAAGGGGTTGGATTTGGTTTCTAAAATCTTGTTTTGTGGGAGGTTCTGTTCAGTCATTGGATAACAGAAAATGACGTACATAATTATTAGGGTAGGAATTAAGTTTATATAACTTAAGGTTTAGCCAAAAGACAGAGAGTTTTTTTCCAATGGGGCCGTCCGTGGTCAAGAAGTAGCACAGATAGAATATTTCACTTCGTATCACGATATTAAAAATTGGAAAGGAGCGATAACTCTTCCAGTTTCACGAGGGTTATGCCCATATGTTCGCGGATTTATAGTGATGCAAGATAAATATTAAAAACCTTGTAGGCGTGTAACGCACAAGTAAGTGATATTATCAAGATCTGCCGGGTTCGTGTGCCAGTCAATTCTTTAAAACTTATAAACAGAAGCAACAAGCGAGATTCTCTTTCCAAATTTAAGAACTGTTCTAAGTTGGAAAACAATCCCTCAAACAATGGACAATTTTTAGTAAGTAAGTTTTTATAGTTAAGTAGCATGACCAATTTTTAGTTAGTTTGTTTGTTAGGACGTTTTGGCCATAAACCGTAAGATTAATTTAGTGTACGATTTATAATATAAGTTTTCTTTCATATACAAGTGTTTGATAACTACTTCTGTAATCAAAATTTTCATAAATTCCATAGTCACCCATTCACTTAAATTTCTAAATCAATGAATGTAAGAGGTTCACGTTTATTGCTCTGTGAATTAAATAGTTTTGTTTGCCGTTGGTTAAGTCAATAGTTTTTCTTATTTTTTTTTATAAGTAGTAAAAAAGTGAGGAATTGATTAAAAGAAACAATTGTCCTCCTTGGGATGACAAGTCTCCCAAGGTTTTGTACGAACATTTGGACATTCTCAACTTGTCTGGCGCCCTTCGCAATTGTCATTAAGCCACAATATTTTATGAAAGGTAAGTGCCAAATCTTTTGTAGTATATTATAAATTAATTTAACCCTTTTTTCAAAATTTTAACCCTCTATATGATCCACGACCTTCCGCTAGCTAGTGCCGGTGACCCCCCTTTAATTTTTGTTTTACAGGCCGCCCCCATATTATAATTTTGCATACGTAGTAGCTTTTGCGCCTGTAACACCGAGTTGGTTGAGAAGTTCGATTGTTCATTGGAATTAGTTAAGGAAAATGTAACTTCAATTACTAGGGATGTATCGTCCAGCGTTGCGCAAATGGGTGATCAAATGTTACTTAGCTTGAAGGAGATTAAAGATAGTGTTAGGAATATGTCAATTGTAGACAATAGTGCTTTTGAAATGAATGTAAAAGCGAAAGTCAATCCCAAGAATACTACGAATATCCGAAATAGAGATTTGTCTTATATTACATTATTTAGAGAGCTAGAGGGTTCAAATTAATCATTTAGACTGGGAGATTCAAAACACCCTGTCGCGTTTATAAATGAGTTAGAAGAAATTATGATAGAAGCTGGTGTCCCAGAGGATAAACAGGTTTCTATGGGTAATAAAGCTCTTAAAGCAGGAGCATCAGATTGGGCTTTTATAAGGAAGAAAAGATTTGTAACGTTCGAGGATTTTAAGTCGATGTTTTTAGAGAGGTATTGGGGGCCGGAGAAGCGTCGCGAGGCATTTGCTAATTTGAAATTTGGGGAATATAAGTCGGGATCTAGAGCGGATTATTTTTTGAAAATTATTAAGGAGACAAAGTATTTAGATCATGAGTTGGCTGAGCAAGAAATAATTAAGTTGGCGTCGCCGCATTTTGATTTCGAAACTAGAAGGGGATTGTGTAGTGGAGGTTTTCGTACTCTCGATGAAGTGGAATCTTATTTGAGAAATTTAGATGAGATGTGGCAAGACGAAAGATCTGTACAGGTAAATCGTACTAATCCAAGGTTGGTTAGAAATGAATTTCAGAATAATCAAGATGGAGGGTGGAAAAAAATCGTCGGGTTGAAACCGGGGATCGGAACTTAGAGGAAAGACAGGGAAATTCGAATACGGGAACGCAGGAAAGAAATGTAAGCTGCATTCAGGTGTCGAAGGCGAACGAGGTTAAGGAAGTACAGGGCGAGTTTATAGAATCTGAATCTGAAGCAGAGCCTATAAATATTCTGTTTGAGGAAAGCAATGAAATGCTTTTTGAGGAGGAAGATTCGATTCTGAGTAAGGAGAAAAATGTAATGCCGACTGTTGTAGGTAGGGTTGAAGATCTACAAGCGTCAGTGTTGAATGATAGTGGTAGTCAATTATCATGTGTGTCGTTGAATTTCTTTGCCGAAATTCAGAAGATAAAACCTAAAATTGCAATTTTGCCAGTGAGCAATACAATTGTTGTAGGCGCGTTTAAGGGAAAAGGGAAGAAAATTAAGCAACAAGCTTTGTTAAAATTTGACATAGAGGGAGTGTGCTTTGAGCACGTTTGTGTAGCAGTTCCGTCATTAAGTAGCAGTATCATTCTAGGATGCGATTGGTTGACAGATTTTAAGATTTAGTTATCTTTCGAATCTTTTACGGCTAGTGGATTTTTTATTGATGTTTTAATGGCTTTTTCATTTAAAAAAGGGACGAAGGATACTGAATGCTTAACGGTGGCTGAAATTAATAGAAAGATGGGGGTGAAGAGGTTAAATTGTCAGTACGAGAAATTGTGGGTAAAGCAGATTCGTTTGAAGAAACTGAAAAGGAAAAGTTGGAAAAATTGATAGGTGAATTTACGGAATTATTTTCGGATAGGCCGGGTGAAATCAAAGGGTATGTTCATGAAATAAAAATGAAAAATTCAAATCCCTTTTTCATTAAACCATACCCCGTACCACAAGTGTACCGCGATGAAGTCCGGAAGCAAATTCGTGAGATGGAAGAATGTGGGATTATCTGTCAGGAGCAAACTGAATACGTTAGTCCCCTAGTTGTAGTCAAAAAGAAAAATGGAAGTCCGCGCGTATGTATAGACGCTAGACATTTAAATCAACAGATGGAAAAGGATCACGTGATCCCTCCCAACTCAGCTGAATTAATGTATGAAATTATGCCAGGGGCCGTCTATAGTGTTCTAGATTTATCAAGTTCATATTGGCAAGTAAAACTGTACGAGCCGCATAGAAAGTATACGGGGTTCATGTTCGAAGGAGTCACCTATGTATTTCAGGTGCTGCCGTTCGGATTAGCTACATCGGTCGCTAGTTTCATCCGTGCATTGAAATTTGTGTTGGGGGAAGAAACTAGTCGTTTTGTCATTCCCTATGTGGATGATTTGTTGGTTGTATCCCAGTCAGCGGAGCAACATTTACAACATTTAAGAGTTGTGTTTGAAAAATTATCACGAGCCGGTATCACCTTAAAATTAAAAAAGTACTGCTTTGCGAAAACAAAAGTTAGTTTTGTTGGTCATACTATTACGACCAAGGGCATCGAAATGGAACCAGGTCGTGTTCAGCTGATTTTGAACTTTCAAACCCCAAACAATGTTAAGACTTTAAGAGCATTTCTTGGCTTAGTCAATTATGACTCTCGTTTTGTAGAAGGATTTTCACATTTGACCCTCGGGTTAAATCACTTACTTAAAACAAACGCCAAATGGCATTGGTCGGACGAGGAGAGCCAGGCGTTCGAAAAAATTAAAACGGCTTTTTCCAACGTGGTGATGTTGCATCATCCGGACCCCAAGTCGACATTTTATATACGTACCGATGCGTCTGCATACGCTATTGGATCCTGTTTATACCAATTGAATGAAAGGGACGGGGTGGATGTTATTGCTTATTATTCTCGAATCCTTCATGGGGCTGAACAAAACTATTCGGTTACCGAGAAAGAGGCGTTGAGTGTGGTAATGGCATTAAAACATTGGTATACCTTGTTGCTGGGTCATAACATAACTGTGGTCACTGATCACAAGGCATTGACGTTTTTAGGTGCATGTCGGTTGCTGAATTGGAGGTTGGTGAGATGGAGCATGTTTTTGCAACAGTTTTCATTAAAGATAGAATATTGTACTGGTGCAAGTAATTATATAGCAGATATCTTATCGAGGTATCCGGAAGGTAAGGATGAATTGGTGGAAAAACCTCAGTCCACTGTAATTGAAATAAATGCTTTAAAAAAGCAATTCAAAACTATATTTGAAAATTTAGACTATTTAAAAGAGTGCCAGGGAAGCGATGGTGCCATTAAGGGTGTTTTGCAGCAATTGAATGATGATAAAAGTCCGCAAAGAATAAAAGAGTGGTTTGTGTGCCACGAAGGATTGATTTTTAGAAAGGGGACGAAGGTCCTATCAGGGTATAGATTATGTGTTCCAAAAAAGGAAGTTGTGGAATTAGTTTCTCAATTTCATACTCAAAATGGTCATTTTGGTTCCGAAAAGTGCTACCTCTCGTTAGCACGTGATTTTTATTGGCCAAAAATGCAAGCGTCGATAAGAAAGATTGTGGGGGGTTGTCTATTATGTCAAAAAGCGAAAGTTTCTCTACGATATGACGGTAAAATGCAGTCGGTGGTCGCAGAAAGACCTAATTATATGGTCAGCGTTGATTTTATGGGACTCTTACCTAGTTCACGAGGGGGTGTCATGTATATATTTGTCGTTATGGACGTATTTAGCAAGAGAGTTGCTTTGTTTCCAGTCAAAAGAGCCAATGCGGCTACGGTTATAAGGTGTCTTCGAAATTATTTGTCGAATGTTGGAAAGCCTAACATAATTTTGTCTGATAACGCTACTCAGTTTCATAGCAAAAATTATCTGAGTGTTATGGCTGCCGAGGGTATAAAGTTGCTCATACATCCGTTTACTACCCACCGGGCAACATGGTAGAACGCGTAAATAAGGAAATTGGAAGACTTCTGCGAACATATTGTTATTCCAAACATCAGAAGTGGGCTCATAATTTAAAGTTGGTTGAAGGCTATTTGAATAGGGTGATTCATTCGTCGACGGGTTTCACTCCGCTCGAAGTGCACGAGAATCATTTAAGTCAACTCGACGACTTGGGATTGGTATCATTTCCAAAAGAAAAGAAGGTTGTGGGGGGTGTTGTGGCATTAGCTAGATCGCGTTTTATGAAGCGAGTAGAGGATCGGAAGAGAAAACATGATATGGGACGTAGAGTGACTGAGTTTAAAAGAGGGGATAAGGTACTAGTGCGTACCCATGAATTATCTTCGGCTGAAAATAAAGAAATACGCAAGTTTTTCCTTCTTTATCGAGGACCTTGCACAATTCATAAGATTATCAATAAGAATGCGTATGAGGTGATTGAAGATTCCTCGGGATCCAGCTTGGAGTTCAGAATGTTTATAACTTTAAGTCTTTCCGCTTTCCAATCAATGGTATTGAGTTTTAATATTCTTGGTTCTTGTGAGTAACTTTACGCTTATTATGCGTATAAATTTAGTTAAGTTTGTATCAGGGCATACTGCTTTTAAACTTAAATTCAAAATTGTGTATGTCAATGTTTATCTTTTAAGTTGGGGGGTGATGTGACGTGTACGCCCTGATAATATTCCGTATAGTGGAGTCAGATGAAGGGAGCGCCGATGTGAAGAGTGGTGCGCGGAAATAAGACAGTCTCGGTCGGGATGTCGTGGAGCGTGGCGGTACTTGCTGTGATCGACGGCGCATCATTATTGTTGTTGAGAATAGAAATTAATTAGTCCGATTGTGTTAATTGGATAAGTTTGATATTCGCGGGCTCGCCTGTTGAGCATTTTACATAACATTAGTATTACGTTGTTGATTTCTACCTGTATTCATTTTCCGTTATCTTGAAAACTACAGTAAATGCTTTATAATTACATCGTGTTTCATTTTATTGGTGCCGAACCCTGATTGTTGTGTGTTAACGCCGGGCCTAACACCTGTTGACATACGACGACAACAAAAACAAAAACGTTACAAGGACTCCTGACTCAGAAGTTTATTAGCTGAGCTTTTTATAAACAAACTATGATCAGGTAACACAGTTGAAAATAATACAGCTGTTGTTTTACAACGATTTAAGATTAGCCCATTTCTAGAACAGTAAGCCTGCATGTTATGCTCGTGCTGAATCCTTTGATGCAGATTCCACAATGGATTTTATCCACACTTATAAACTCTGTACGTATTTGAAAAATTCATACTTCAAACGTGGTTCTTAATTATATTTGAAGAAGTTTAAGTTCATTTTCCAGTTTTTTTTTATCTTGACAGTTTATTCCTCGTGTTCGAAAGGAATAGTAACTTTGACCTTATAGCGAATATCCCATAATTTTTTTTATATGATTTATTTAATTGACTAAGTCCCAAGAAGTAATATAAAACTCAAAAGTGAATTGCCTTTTATCATAAATTAGTATTAAGGTTAGGTATTTGTTTACACATTAATAATTTGACATTACATTACGGGTTATTTTAGCGAATCGTGATGGTTTTAGGTTAAACTGAAAACATCGTGTTATATCCTTTTCTAAAGGTTTCTCACTTTCCCCATTGCGCATCCCAAAGTCGCTGAGATTTTGAAACAGCTCTACTACTTTCCGGACGGCCCTCGTATATATTATGCAACGGAAGTTGTATTGTTTGAATCTGTTCAAAATTTAAGTTTATAAAGTAACTTTTATTAACGCTTAAAAAGTGATTTCTTTTATTACATTTTTGTGAGTTTTTCATCTTTCAGCTAACTCATAAGCAAGACTTAGTAATTATTTGAATTGCCTTTAAAAATGATTTTTTTAATAAGTTTGCAAAGCATTATTCTGCATAAAAAATGTTTATGAAGAACTTTTTTATATATTTCACATGTATTGAATTTATTATAAAATAAACAGCATGTGCTGACCTTAATTTGCATATTTCTGATCCAAACATGAAAGGCCTGTCTAATTGGACTTTGAATTTAACTTTTTGCAAATAACTTAATAATTGATTTTAAATATCTTAAGAGTTTATTAATTTTTGGTCTTTGGATTTATTATTGAAATTGAAATGTTTATACTTTCATGTTATAATAATTATTTGAAGTTTAAAATAAATACTTTAGTATAGACATTATATTATGACTTCAAATAATTATTTTTTATTTATGTCTGAATGATTTTTAGCAGGAAAAATGGAAAAAGTCAAATTCTTTGTGGTGGTGGAATGCACAAATAAAAGCTTACATTTATTGTGAAAACAATAAATGTAATAAATATTACTATTGAAATCTGATATATGTTTAGAAGTTGCAAATTCATTTGATATTTTTTTAAAGGTAGATCATTATTAAAATGTGGTTCTTTTGGATTTGCTTAATATGCTACAAAAGTATTGTGAGAACACAAGTAGTGTTCTCTCGTTGATAACTTAACTGTGTTGCTTTATCTTTCAGGTTTAACTTAATAGTGTTTTTGTATACTCAAACCGTAGGTCCATCGATGAAATACCATTTTTGGTAATACCCGAGAGTTTCTGCGTTTCCCTTGTGGTTTTTTCCATTGCTTGTCTATTCCTAAATAAAGTGACGCTTTCCCCCTTCTTTTAAAGTCAACAAAATCGCCCACGGTCCTAGCTCATGTCTCTCCGCATAAAGTAATTCTTAAACTTAGCCCGCATGCACTGTTTGATGTTCCTTTATTTTTTAGCCAGCCTTTAACTTTTCATATCTAGGCTTATCGCTGAATATTAGGAACCCCAAGTGTCTTCATTAACGTTCAACGCTTGGACAAACAGCTAACACCGTTTGGAAAATAGACCTGCACAACAAGTAATTACAGCAATGATAAAGTGAGACAGATATTCGCTTGACGGGTCCCCGTTGCGTTCCAATCCCATCATCAACTACAACCATTTTTAATTTGTGTTCTAATTATTCTTCTGTTATAATGATAAAATATACTCTATAAACGTCCATCTTTTCACTGTATCATCATCACGAACTTTTGTTTCGTACTCCTTTACATTTAAAAAATACTGATACAAAAACAGAATCACAGAATTAGTATAATGTTATGTAAAATTCCAAGGAAAATCATCTAAACGAATAAGCAAACAAACAGTGAATGCCGTGTGCCATGTAATCACATAGCATTTGTTTTGCAAATAACTACAATTTACTGCCAATTAAGGGAGCGTTGTAGATAGCAGCATGTCAACAAAATACCTCCTGGGCTACAACAGCGTAAATAATGAAAATGAAACTTTCTAGAACAAATATTGGATATTTCTTCAGTATTACATAGCACAACCCTTGTTTCCTTTTATTTCAAATATTTTTTCTGCTAGGTATTTAGCGAAAGCTGCCCACGAATAAAATTAATTACAAAACGTATTAATTTGCTGATTTCTTTGTTTTTTGGAAACTACTTAAAATTCAAGAATGCTTATATAAATGTGTAATCGACACGAATAGCTCTATGAATATACTTGTTGTCAAAAGAAAATCCTTCCAATGCATATCGTCGTGGAAGCTTTGAGCAGTTGATGTGCAACCAATTTCGTAGGAATCTTGGTTGAATGTAAATCGTAGGCCACCAGCCATTTAATTACATGCGAATAAAATTAATATGATCAGATTTCATAAATGGAGTTTTCATGAGGGAGGGGGTATATAATTGATGTGATAATGAGGAAACGAAAGGTTATTGAACGCCAAATTATGTGAAAAACCCCCACCCAAAAGTGAAAGAAATTATAAATTTTCAATATTTAGATTCCTTCCTGCATAAACGCTTAAGCGCATTTCTATAGCACATAAAATAAAATTCCTAGTAAAATAACACTCTTTATGGACGCATAATATTTAAGAACGAAGCCCAATTCTAAATTCACTGATTATGCTAATTCATTTCAGCCGTGTGTAAATAATTACTCCCGAGAGATACCATAAGCAAGTTTTTATTTTAAATAAAGCATAAAAGTGAATCCCAATTTTTAAATACGTAAAAGTAAAAGCATTTAGTTTTAGCCGTGTGTAAATAACTACTCTATTCTTCTGAGAAAATACATTTTAATAACAAGTTTTCGTTGCATTTGCCTTACAACGCATTCAAAACAATATCAATTTTAGGAATCTATAAAGCAAAATATATTTTTTGTGTGTACATGTTCTTTAAAAAATCACGTATAACAAGTTTTGGTAGCCAGAAAGTTTGAGACATATACATTATTTAATAAAAGGGTCCGTCTTTTTACTAGAAATGTTTTAAAAGCTATATTAAATAAGTTGATTATTTCTATCAATAAAAAAATGCCCCAATTTGAGGAAGCACTACTATCGAAAAAGCCACGACATCGAGATAACGAGTTTAATAGCTCTAAGAGAGAAATAACAAAAACTAGGCTTTAATGCATCAACAAAAGATGGAAGATATTTACGACCGCAATAACTTTATACTAATTGCTCATTAAAATGCGGAATAGGAGTAGTTACAACCTAATCCAATGGCTAATGCTTCGAAATAGAACCTACAAAAATCGAGAAGACGTATTGAGTTTGTTTTATTATATAAGACCAGATATGAATTAGAACGGGGTCATTCATTCTAACGTCAAACAACATGTGAGTTTCGAGTTAAGTTTCATTCTTAAATTTATTTTACGACATGCAACATACACGTTGTGCGTAATTTGTAATCTATTTTGTCGGAGTTCACAAGTAACATAGAAGTTATTAAACGTAATTATTTGATAAAGCATATCAACGATTTATCATAATAACGAATAATCTTAGTACAAGATATACTGCTGATTATAATCGATTAAAAATTAATGCACTTTGTAAACTGATTTCTACGTTAGATTGCCTGTAAATAGAGAAGTGGAACCAGGAAGCATAAAATGCCGTTAATTACAATCAAAATAATATTTTTGTGAGCGCTATTTAATCATACCATCTGCAAGCATGTTTTTGTTTTTATTTTGTAACGTAATAAAATATTTGAGTAAATTAAACTAAAATAAGATTTTAATTTTATAAAAATTATTTGTCAAGGGGATAATTTTCAACAATTTTGAGGTCAGAGCTCGAAGCATTTTGACATTTTTCAAAATTTTCTGCCCAGCGTTGTTGGCCAACTACACTGACAACCGAGATAATAAAAGTATAGGTAAATTATCCCGAGAATTTTAAAGTGAATTGTTGTGACTTACTTGGATATGTTTGGGTTCTGTACTTGTTAACAAAATTAGTTGAAGATTATTTTAATAAGTATGTAATTATTAGGTAAAATTTTCTGTCGAAGCTTAAGCTGTAAGTTGCTTTCATAAGCGTTATTTATATCTGTGTATGTAAATGATTCTTTAGACAATGTGTAGAAAAGGAAAATGTTTTTGAGTGCATAGAAAATTGTTCATAGATGTCTCTTGAAATTTCTGTTTTATTTCTTTTGAAACAATACGCAACATATTTTTCGATGAACTATCCAGACACGAAAAACGATACGGTAAGATAGTAAGTTCATATTTTTTATTGCATTCTCATAAATACAATTCGGGTGTACCCAAGTCCCAGCATTATTTTTTCCATCCCAAAATTCAAGAACATTTTTTTCAGAAAACAGATAAAACAAAGAAAAGGAACTATCCGACTCAAAAACCACTATATACTAATAGGATAAATGAGAGAAGAAAATTCTCCAGATAACCCAAGAAAACAAAAAAAGCAAAAAAAATTTTTTTATTCAGCTCGAAGAACCAAAGTGTCGAACAATCTCAAAATGCAGAAAAAACCACTAGGTACGAAAAAATGCAGAGTAAGCAATAGTCGAGGACAGAGATGTAATGGCCCAATACTGTAAAAGTCGTTGAAGGACGGATATCTCTAAGTTAGAAGTTGCAAAGTCTTCAACCTCAAGAAAAGTTGCTTTCTGCAGAAAGCCAAAAGTAAGAAAAGTAAACGAGGAGGAAAACTAGCAGTAACCAAAATAAAGATAGTATTTTCTAACCTGAAGTATATATATATATATATATATATATATATATATATATATATAAAGAAAAGTAGGTTTAATGAGTCAAATTAATACAATGTAAAGAATTATTGGCAAGTGACTCAAATCAGCCACGAGCATCCTGTCGACGCGTTTCGCCCTAGTTGGGCTCATCAGGACAGGAGTAGCAAAGTTGTAGTATTTAATAGACACCTTATGGGAAGTACAGCATCACCTAGCTCACAATTTGTGTCTTCGTATCCTTCACCTGACATAGCAGGTTTTTAGCGACAGTCGGCACGGAGGAGATCCGGCTCAACTGCCTTTTCCATAGCCAAAGTTATAATTTAAAGAAAAGTAGGTTTAATAGTCAAATTAATACAATGTAAAAGAAATTATTGGCAAGTGACTCAAATCAGCCACGAAGGCATCCTGTCGACGCGTTTCGCCCTAGTTGGGGTTCATCAGGACAGGAGTAGCAAAGTTGTGGTATTTAATAGACACCTTATGGGAAGTACAGCATCACCTAGCTCACAATTTGTGTCTTCTATCCTTCACCTGACATAGCAGGTTTTTAGCGACAGTCGGCACGGAGGAGATCCGGCTCAACTGCCTTTTCCATAGCCAAAGTTATAATTTAAAAGAAAAGTAGGTTTAATGAGTCAAATTAATACAATGTAAAAAGAAATTATTGGCAAGTGACTCAAATCAGCCACGAGGGCATCCTGTCGACGCGTTTCGCCCTAGTTGGGGCTCATCAGAACAGGGTAGCAAAGTTCTAGTATTTAATAGACACCTTATGGGAAGTACAGCATCACCTAGCTCACAATTTGTGTCTTCGTATCCTTCACCTGACATAGCAGGTTTTTAGCGACAGTCGGCACGGAGGAGATCCGGCTCAACTGCCTTTTCCATAGCGTCGACAGGATGCCCTCGTGGCTGATTTGAGTCACTTGCCAATAATTTCTTTTTACATTGTATTAATTTGACTCATTAAACCTACTTTTCTTTAAATTATAACTTTGGCTATGGAAAAGGCAGTTGAGCCGGATCTCCTCCGTGCCGACTGTCGCTAAAACCTGCTATGTCAGGTGAAGCGATACGAAGACACAAATTGTGAGCTAGGTGATGCTGTACTTCCCATAAGGTGTCTATTAAATACTACAACTTTGCTACTCCTGTCCTTATGAGCCCCAACTAGGGCGAAACGCGACGACAGGATGCCCTCGTGGCTGATTTGAGTCACTTGCCAATAATTTCTTTTTACATTGTATTAATTTGACTCATTAAACCTACTTTTCTTTTAAATTATAACTTTTGGCTATGGAAAAAGGCAGTTGAGCCGGATCTCCTCCGTGCCGACTGTCGCTAAAAACCTGCTATGTCAGGTGAAGCGATACGAAGACACAAATTGTGAGCTAGGTGATGCTGTACTTCCCATAAGGTGTCTATTAAATACTACAACTTTGCTACTCCTGTCCTGATGAGCCCCAACTAGGGCGAAACGCGTCGACAGGATGCCCTCGTGGCTGATTTGAGTCACTTGCCAATCATTTCTTTTTACATTGTATTAATTTGACTCATTAAACCTACTTTTCTTTTAAATTATAACTTTTGGCTATGGAAAAAGGCAGTTGAGCCGGATCTCCTCCGTGCCGACTGTCGCTAAAAACCTGCTATGTCAGGTGAAGCGATACGAAGACACAAATTGTGAGCTAGGTGATGCTGTACTTCCCATAAGGTGTCTATTAAATACTACAACTTTGCTACTCCTGTCCTGATGAGCCCCAACTAGGGCGAAACGCGTCGACAGGATGCCCTCGTGGCTGATTTGAGTCACTTGCCAATAATTTCTTTTTACATTGTATTAATTTGACTCATTAAACCTACTTTTCTTTTAAATTATAACTTTTGGCTATGGAAAAAGGCAGTTGAGCCGGATCTCCTCCGTGCCGACTGTCGCTAAAACCTGCTATGTCAGGTGAAGCGATACGAAGACACAAATTGTGAGCTAGGTGATGCTGTACTTCCCATAAGGTGTCTATTAAATACTACAACTTTGCTACTCCTGTCCTGATGAGCCCCAACTAGGGCGAAACGCGTCGACAGGATGCCCTCGTGGCTGATTTGAGTCACTTGCCAATAATTTCTTTTACATTATATATATATATATATATATATATATATATATATATATATATATATATGACGTGATAAAGGGTCACGAGCGGTCATTCAAACCCAAATTCTACATTTAAAACCCACTAAAATAATCCGGGAAAAATAGAAATTTCTGTATAATACAAGCGTACTTTTATTCATTAAAATGCCAACCAAAAACGTAAGTTCCGTATGTATAAATAATCATCCTGTATGAATATCATAATACTGTCAAAACAAATATTTTCAATAACTTCTAACTTATTTTTACAATCCGTAGCAATTCTTAACTCTTTATCTTTCAATTCATACGATTCTTCTTTTAACAACTATTCCATTCCTAATGTGCATTTAGCAGTAATTGATCATTTATTTACATTTCCTTCCAATTCTCTCTTAAAATAATTTACACTTATACTCTTAACTCCCGCATTCTCTTTTATTTCAATAATTTCTTTTTTCCCCTACGCTTTCAATTTCTTCTCACATCCGCATATCTAAATGAATCTTTCGACAAACGAAACGCTACTTTTCCATATTTGTACATACGCCATTTCACATAACGATGTGATTTTTTAATCGCAATTATCCCAAACGAATTATTATACTCTTACTTTCCATATTATTTCATCATTATTTAACATTTTTAATGTCTTTATTCATCTTATTTTTAAGAGTTGCAATCACAGAAAGTTTCTTTATCTCCTTTTCAGCACCTGCAATTATACTATTTTCATCAGTTTCATCTATTATTTCCATCGCTTCAACATTATCTTCTGCAGTTTCCAGTAATTCTGTCTTTTTCTTTAAAAACGATACAACTGCTCATCTAACTTCATCAGGGCTCTTAATACTTAAACTTCTGTTTCCTTTACCTTCCATCTCCTTGTCAAATTGATTCAAATTCGTACAATCTCCTTGTACTTCTAAACGGTCTTCTTCGTCCCATTTAATCCTCTCATTCCCATAATCATCACTTTATTCTCGGTATCTATTATACCTTTCAACTTACTAATAAAATCTATTCCTAGAATGCCATCTACTGTAAATCCTGGTACTATTAAAAACTCTTGCTCAATCTTCACCTTTCCCAACTTAACTTTCAGAATTATGATACTCCTAATAGCTGCAAATTTCTTATTACTCGGTGATACTAAATTATTTCTTTTAATAGGGATTACTTTTTGCATTAACTCCTCTGAATCATCTTTAATAAAACCTTCACTTGTTAAAGTTGCTTCAGCTCCTGTATCTAAAAGTAATTTAATCTCTTTTTCTTCTACTTTTTTTATAGGTAGTATATAAATGTATATATATAAGTTTTATAAATGCTTTAGAACGTATCCTGCCCTTCTATTTCTCTTACTTTATTTGTTTTCCAGAAATATCTTTATTCCCCTATTATTTCTATAACCCATTTGTAACTATTTTGCCTGTCCATGCTATCATCCTGATACATCTGCACAACATTTTCCTGTCCGATTCTCCAACTGTCCAGGTTTCACAGCCGTACAGTGCTGTGCTCCATGCACATGTTATAAGCAAATCCTTTTCTTGTTTCAATGTTTGTTGTCTGAACACAGTAGTTGCTTTTTTTTGTTAAATGTAGCATGACCTTGTCTTAATCTTTGTTTTATATCTTTTGCGCTCTTCCCATCTTGCGTTATTTGGCTTCCTAGGTAGCATAAATCCTTAACCTCTGTAAGTTCTCGTTACCTATTTGTATTCTAGTTTTTAATTTATTTTCCCCTCCTTTGCATACTAGTACATTGTCGCATGCTTTTTTCAGATCTACAAACCACATATAAACGCTTTCCGCTTTTTCTATTGTTTTCTCCATTATCACTCTCAAAGCTAAAATAACCTCCCGTGTTTCAAACCTGACATTTGATTTCATCCCGAGCAATGCCCCTTTACGTTCTTCGGAAGGGTTTTCCAAACTGAATTTTGGCAAGTCCTGTGAAAAATTTAACTCAAAGTCTAACAAAAATTGAGGACCATATAACCACATTGGATGATTTAAAATCTCGAGGCATAACTCCAGAAGAAATGTAATCAGCTGGGTTATCTGCGGACCCTGCATGTCGCCAGTCAAATTTTGATGTGAGCATCTGGATTTCCAAAACTCTGTTTGCTACAAAAGTTGACCATCTTGAGGAATGCGAATTAAGCCAACAAAGAACTATCTGTGAATTAGTCCACAAATAAACCCGATCAATTTTCAATTCATCCTTAAGAATAGTCAGAACCTTGTCAACAAGTCGAGCCAACAAAACGCACCCACAGAGTTCTAATCTTGGGAGCGTTGGAGCCCTTATAGGCGATACTTGCCTTTTGGATGTAAAGAGATTTGAAGACACAGTGCGATCGGAATAAACAGCGCGCAAGTACACGCAACAACGGTCCACCTTTAGTGAACTATCTGCGTATCGATGAAGCTCTGTGGACACCACGTCTTTGCGATGTAAGGCACATCGTGGAATCCCCATTTGAGAAAGTCGAGGAAAGGAATCGAAAAATTCGTTCCCTTCTATCACTATCTGCGTGCAATCGTCTGATCTAGATCTATCTCTACCTCTTATTTTTCTATCTTTGCTTGTAATATATTCTGCACTATTCCCCAAGAATGCTTTAGAACGTATCCTGCCACTCTATTTCTCCTATTTTATTTGTTTTCCAAAAATATCTTTATTCCTCTACTATTTCTATAACCTATTTGTTATTAACTATGTCTGCCCATGCTATCATCCTCATACATCTGAAGCACAACATTCCAAAGGGTTTCTACCTTTTTTCTGTCTGCTTGTTCTGCTACCCCTATTTCATAGACGTACTGTGCTGTGCTCCACACATATGCTTTCAACAATATTCTCCGTGTTTCTATGTTTGTCGTCTTTGAACATAGACCCTTCTCTTTCTTGTTAGATGCAGTTTGATTCCCCTTCTATTGTTTTACAATTATATGCAATATTTCCCCGATATTCAGTGGTATGTGAAGGGGTAAACAGCATGTGGCTTCCAAGATCCCCAACACTTGAACATTTGCCGAATTAATAGTTTCCATTATATTCTTTGGCACAATCAACATTAGTTGAAAATACTTCAAAACCAACTTATGATAATCATCAGATTTAACTGCACTAATTTTTTCGACATTAAATTTTCCGTCTTGAAACTGGTTGGAAGTGTACCTCTACTTATCTGTATTCTGAACTAATCTACATAGTTTTATAAAATTGTCCTAGTCTATATACAGCTCGGTTCTTTTTCTATTGTTTTCTAATTAAATGCCCTATTTCACAGAGGTTCAGTGGTATGTGAAGGGGATAAGCAGTCTGTGGCTACCAAGAACCCCTAACACTTGGACATTTGCCGAAATAATAGTTTTCCAGTAAACCCTTTGCACAATTAACATTATTCGAGAATATTGCAAAACCAATACTTGTAGTTCCTTATAATAATCATCAGGTATAAGCACAGTTATTTTTTTTGTCATTAGTTTTATATCTTGAACTGGTTATACCTCTATTGATTTCTATTCTGAAATCCCTGAAATTTTCACACCCTACATCTTTCACTATTTGTGCGCAATAGTCTAACCTAAGTCGATCTCTGTCTCTCTTTTTTCCTATTTCTGCTTCTAATATATTCCGCACTATTCCCTCATGCCTTAGTATGTGACCTATCTTCCCATCTCTCCTATTTTTTACTTTCTTCCACATACTTCTTTCTTCCCCTACCTCTTTGTTCTTAACCTTTTCCGTCCATAATATCTTCATCATACGTCTGTAGCACCACAATTCAAAGACTTCTACCTTTTTCTTGTTCGCTTCTCCTACTGTCCAGGTTTCACAGCCGTACAGTGCTGTGCTCCATACAAATGTTTTAAGCAATATTTTCCTATAGTTGTTGTCTTTGAACAGAGAGTTGCTTTTTCTAGTTAAATGTAGTAGACCTTATGCTAATGTTTGTTTTATATATTTTGTGCTTTTCCCATCTTGCGTTATTTGGCTTCCTAGGTAGCAAAAATCCTAAACCACTTGTAAATTCTCGTTACTTATTTGTATTCGTGTTTTTTATTTATTTTCCCTTCCTTTGCTTACTAGCACTTTAGTTTTATTTTTGTTAATTTTCATGCCGTATCTCTCTGTTAGAACTGTTTTCATTTCATTAAGAGCGTCTTCTAACTCTTCCTTGCTAGATGTTAATACCGCTATATTATCTGCAAAACTAAGCATATCCGTTTTTTGTCCCTGCATATTAATTCCAAATACCTTCCTGCATTTGACAGTATTCAATTCTTCAATGTACAAGTTAAAAATTTATGGCGATAGGGCACACCCCTGACTCACCCGTTTCCTAATATTTATTTCTCCACGTTCCTGCTCCAATTCTATTACTGCTGTTTGCACTTTGTATAAGCTATGTACTATCTGTCTATCTCTAAAACGCATTCCAATCTTTTTGAGTATTTCGAACATTTTTTTCCATTTTATATTGTCGAATGCTTTTTCTAAATCTACAAACCCTATATACACGCTTACTCTTCTTTCTATTGTTTTCTCCATTATCACCCTCAGAGCTAAAATATCTCCCGTGTTCCCCTGTTTTGCCTAAACCCAAATTGATCTCTTAGTATTTCTTCAGTTTGTTTTTCCATTAGTCTGGGTACAATTCTGGTTAATATTTTTGACATGTGTGCTATCAAACTTATTCTTCGAAAATTTTCACATCTATCCGCACCTTTCTTTTTTGGTATAGCTGCTATGATGTTACGTTTAAAATCTTTGGGTATCTCGCCTGGCTCATACATATAGCTTCTAAATTGAAAGAGACGTTCTGTTACCGCTTGTCCAGTAACTTATAGAGTTTCTCTTTGCACCTTATCTGTACCCAGCGCCTTGCTGTTTAATGCTAACTTAAACTCATCTCTATGTATAGGATAGCCCAGCTCATCCATTTCGATGTCTAATTCCTGTTCTAATGCTGCTAGTTCCTTCCGGCATATAAATTCCCTACATATTCTTGCCAATTCTAACCAATTTCTTTACATTTTCTATAATAACGTTTTCTACCGCATCCCTTATATTTTAGGTATATGGTTTTATATTCCTAAAATTTCTTCGAATTAGTTTGTATGCTTTTTTAGTCTTTCCTATTTTCATCTTAGAATGTACTTTTTTGCACTTTTCATCAATCCATTGTTCTTTAGCTTTCCTGCATTTGCAAATAATTTACGATTTTATGACTTTGTATCTCTGTTTTCCTGTTTGTGTATTTTCATCTTTTTTCTATTAAATTCAGGATATCCTTTGCTATCCATGGTTTCTTTTTTTCTTTTTGTGTATATCCTACAATATACCTGGCCGCCATGGCTAAGCTGGATTTAATTTTATTCCATTCGGTTTCTACTTCCGTAGGATAAGAAATTTTTCCGATATCTTTCAGAAATTCATTTGACTTTTCTTCGAATCTTTCGTGGATATCTTTATCTTTTAGTTTCCCAAAATCAAAGTGCTTTTTCCGTTCCTTTTTTCAAATTTTTTAATTTAAAAGCGGCTTTCATAATTAGGATGTTGTGGTCAGTGACTATATCTGCTTATGGATAGCTTCTATAGTCTTTTACTTGATTCTTTAACTTTTGTCTAACAAGAATGTTATCTATTTGACATCTTCCTATATCTCCTGGCATCTTCTACGTGTATCGTCTTCTAGCATGATGTTGAAATAATGTGTTTGTGATGATTAAATAGTTCTTGTAGTAAAATTCTACCAGGTAATTTTACCTCTCGTTTCTCGTGTTGTAAACCAAATAAACCTACTACCGCTCCTTCCATACTCTCCCTTTCAACTGCGTTAAAATCCCCGTAATTATTAAATTTTCATGTCCTTTAACGTATCTTAGTAAGTCTTCGATATCTTTGTAGATCGCTTTTACCTTGTCGTCACTGTAGTTAGAGGGGGGCATGTATACTTGTATTATTACTGTATTTACCGGTGTAGATTCTAATCTAACAATGAGTACTCTTTCGTTCTTTTGTAAATAATTTTCTACACAGTGTCCTATCTTTTTTCGCATAACTATCCCCACACCTGAATTTCCTCCATCTGATCCTGTATGAATTACCCTGAAGTCTCCACTCCAAAAATTCCTCGCCTCTGGCGACCGAACTTTACCGTCTAGTGCTATCCTATCTATTTTAATTTTCAAGTTCTCTGTTCTTGCTATTTGCTTTATACCTCTGGCATTCTACGCTCCGACTCGCAAAATGTTCCCGAATCTTTTTCTGAACTTTCCAATCACATCCTCCGAAGTAGTTCCTTCCCGGAGATACGAATGGGGACTATTTTAACACTTGAATCTTTTACCCCAGAGGATGCCATCATGTTACTTACAATTTAAGTATGCAGTGTACTTGTGAGGTAATATGGTGATTTCCGTTGCCTTCCACACCGTAGTAGTGTGCCTTAGAATGCCTTACCGACCCCTATGGTTTCTGCCATTCTAAGTACCGAAGGACCTGCTGCCCTCTTTCGGAGACCTGCCTTAGTCTGGTTCCTCACCAAAGACCCCACCAATTATGTAAAACCTTTGGCTGGGCTCTTTACCTCATTGGTACACCTAAGCCATTCCACCCGTTCTAGTAATCTAGAATTTCTCCAAGGTACAGGTCCATTCGGAACGGGAACGTTCACAACAATTTTATAATGAAAGGACATTTTCGTCAGAAATGTTTGCTGTCAGAAAATTAGCAGCTCTCTATTAATTTATTTATTATAAACCTTTTTGCTTATTTGACATACAACCAATGTTAAGCAAGTGCATCTTTGTGATGGCTGAAAATTTAAATTAAAATTCCAAGAGCTGCAATGTGCTTTATTCTTAATAAATACGGATGCACCCTTATAAATAGGAGGTTCAATTTTGAAACGTGTTCCCTTAATTGTTTTTGAACAAAATAAATAAGGCAAATGTAATATCTCTTGCAATAGCTACTGCACATTCAAATAACAAATAAAGCATGTGTAAATAATGATTTCTCAATATAGATCAAAGGGTTTTGAGATTCTGTCATTGCGTTTTATGTACAGTCAAGTACGTTGAATTACTTTTCACAAGTTTTCAAATATTACTTGCAATAAAGCGAGCTGTTAGAGATATAACAATTTCAACTTTTCTCTATTTTTATGAAAAGACCGTGCTAGAGCTTTGCAGTGTGCACTCGAATAATTTGAATGAAAATTTTCTCTCAGTATTAACATGCAAATCCAAAAATCTGTCTATATAGCTTGGCAGAGTTTCTCATATATTTACATTTTAATTCAAAAGCCAGAGAATGCTTTTTCAAGACTTATCGTTATTGTAGCAGGGATATTGTAGGAAATATTAAAGCAGCAATATTTCAGTGTATTGTATTTTGCTATTTAGCTTGTACTCTTGCCGTTTCAGCGGAGTACCGTAATTAATGTTTTAGGCCGCGTCAATTTGTTATCCTTATATTGCAAAAACAGCGATTCTAATCTGCTTCTGTCGCTTAAAGTGTTTTAAATCCATAAGTTATGCGGCAAAATCGCACTAAACAGTATGTAGAGCTAAAGTTCCTGAAGTGGTAAAACCGTTTTGGTCTTTTACTGAGTTAAACAAATTACATACTTTCAAATGTATTCAATTACCCCATAACAGTAATTTAATACTATGTTCAAAACCAGTTAAGCTGACCGATGACTCATCTTGTTGAAGCATATGCATCAATGCAATCAGAACGTATTTCTAGCATTCTTGATTAGTTCAGTTGTTTATACAAAATGGCGCATGAAGTTTATATTGTGACAAATGACAAATACTAGCTGAAAATGTATGTCCCAGGGCTTTTATAAATGATCTTTTAATTTCTACAAATTATAAGAAATGTTTTGGATATGCAGTTGACAATGGCGTTAACATAAGTATAAAATACATTTTATTTTATAAAAATTAAACCAAAAAACTTAAGGTAAATTGGAAGTGTGATATTATTATGATCTAGTTGCCTGATGTTGTTTATAGACATTCACTTTCCTATCTGTCACTAGTTTTAATGTGTTTAGTATTTACTATAATTAACTGTTTATTAAAACCTTAAAAGAGGTTCTCCATTTCATTACAATTTAATAAACAGTTAATTATAGTATAAATGGATCGTTTTCTGGCTCCGGAACGATTCGACATCGACCCAAACTCTATAAATGCGACTCTGGAGTGGGAACACTGGTATACAAAATTTCTTAATTTCTCATCTGGAAAAGAAGACCCTGATAAATTGAAAATCCTTTATAATTACATCTCTGCCAAAGTCTACCAGTATATTAGTGCTGCTGTGACATATAAAGATGCTATTTCAATCCTCAATGATATATATGTGAAGCCAGTTAATGAAGTCTATAATCGGCATAAGTTAGCTACTCGAAGTCAACTATCTGAAGAAAATGTTGACCAATTTTTACAAGCTTTAAATCTTCTAGCTAAAGATTGTAAATTTAAAGCTGTTACCGCTGAAAAGCATCGAGAAGATTTCACTCGGGATGTCTTTATTCGTGGTTTATCTGATACCAATATTAGGCAGAGACTTTTGGAAAGTCCTCTATTGACCCTAAGCGAGGCATATGAAAAAGCTCGATCATTAGAAATGGCTCTACAACAATCGATGCTTTACAATCAATCTCTGAATGTAAACTCTATACAAACCCACAATCCGGTCAATCATGCGGTCCCTTTGAAGCAAGAAGTTCAAAATGAAAACGTTCCATATAGTGAAACTAAAGAAACATTAGCGGCTACTTATAGAAAGTGTTTTTACTGTGGATTTAAATGGCATATTCGATCCAAATGTCCAGCTCGAAATAGTCTTTGTAATATATGCCAAATAAAGGTCACTACTCTAAGGTATGCAAATCACAAAGAATGGGTCCAACTCAAATCACTCTGCTTCTATGATTAGCTCTATCAATACCAAACCCATACCTGAATGTTTGGCAAAAGCTGTGATTCGTGTAGAAGTTAATAATTCCTCCCTATATGCACTAATAGATACTGGTAGTTCCTGTAGTTTTATTAGTGACCAAGCTGTAAAGAAACTTAAATTACCTATAATGTCTTCACAAGAGTCTGTTACAATGGCATCTACATCCTTCAACTCTAGAACATCTGGACAGTGTATTATTAATCTTCGTACCAAAGATCACTTCTATCCTAATGTTTGTCTGTCTATTCTCCCTAATCTTTGCTCAGATATAATAATTGGCCACGATCTTATGAAGCAACACTCTAAAGTGGAAGTTGAATTTGGTGGCTTAAAACCTTCGTTGAAAATTTGTGCTTTAGCTACAGCTAGTATTAAACCTGTAACTCTCTTTGAAAATTTAACTCCTGAATGTAGACCAATTGCTATAAAATCTCGCAGACAAACTGAAAGTGATTCCAAATTCATAGAAGCTGAAATTAAACGCTTACTTTCTGAGGATATAATTGAAGAAAGTAAATCACCGTGGCGAGCGCAAGTGCTAGTTACATCTTCAGAAAATCACCGCAAACGTATGGTAATCGATTATTCTCAGACAATCAATAGATTCACTCAGTTAGACGCATATCCTCTTCCGCGTATTGAAGATATTGTAAATAGTGTGTCTAAATATCAAGTCTTCAGCAAAATTGACATGAAAAGTGCATATCACCAATTTCCCATCAAAAAGGAAGACCGGCCATATACTGCATTCGAGGCTTGTGGTATACTTTTACAGTTTAAGCGAATCCCCTTTGGAGTAACGAATGGAGTAGTTGCGTTTCAAAGAGGCATAGACTACATTATTCGCAATGAAAAATTATCAGATACATATACTTACCTAGATGATATCACTGTTTGTGGTAGAGATCAGAAGGAACATGATGAGAATCTTCGGTGTTTTATAGAAGCTATTCAGAAATTCAACCTAACTATAAATAATAATGAGAAAAGCGAATTCTCTCTTCGTTCGATTCACCTCTTAGGATATTTGATATCCTACGATTCTATTAGGCCTGATCCTGATAGACTCAGAGCATTGCATGAAATTCCACCTCCAAATAACACGACTTCACTAAAAAGAGTCGTTGGAATGTTTGCACATTTTTCAAATTATATTCCTCGTTTTTCACACAAAATAAGTATCCTTTCTCATAGCAAATTCCCACTATCTCCTGAAGCTCTAAAAGTCTTTTATAGTATAAAAAAAGAGATAGAAAATGCCTCGTTCGCATCTATACGTAGTGAGGATATGTTTACGGTAGAAACTGACGCTTCAAATGAAGCAATAGGAGCAACTCTTTCACAATCTGGACGTCCTGTTGCCTTCTTTTCAAGGACTCTTTCTCAATCAGAATGTAGACACTCGTCTGTAGAAAAAGAAGCATATGCGATCGTTGAAGCAACTAGGAAGTGGCGGCATTTCCTAATGGGAAGATATTTTAAGCTAATCACTGACCAACGCTCTGTTACATTTATGTTTGATCTAAAATCCAAAAGCAAAATAAAGAACGAAAAAATTCCACGGTGGAGATTAGAATTATCGTGTTTTAGTTACGATATTACTTATAGACCTGGACCTCAGAATACTGCTGCAGATGCACTTTCTCGTATTTGTTCTGCAACAACTGCTAACGAAGCTCGACTTATGGATTTACATAATACTTTATGTCACCCTGGAATTACTCGAATGTATCATTGGATTCGAATAAAAAATTTACCTTATTCTATGGAAGATGTAAAGAAAATGACTTCTTCTTGTCCAGTATGTTGTGAAATTAAGCCTAGATTCTATATATTTAAGGAAGACTCATAAAAGCTACTTCCGCCTTCGAACGTTTAAATGTGGATTTTAAAGGCCTCTTCCATCCTGTACTAATAATCGTTATATTCTCACAATCATTGACGAATACTCACGATATCCTTTTGCCATCGCCTGTCCAGATATGACTTCTTCAACTATCATTGCTGCTCTCAAAAATATCTTTTATCTCTTTGGAACTCCCTCTTATATTCACTCTGACAGAGGGAGCTCATTTATGTCTAATGAATTAAAAATGTTTTTGAACTCTAATGGAGTCGCTTCTAGCAGAACTACACCTTATAACCCTCGCGGTAATGGCCAAGTAGAAAAGTACAATGGTATCATCTGGCGTACAATTCAATTAGCTCTTAAATCCAAAAATAAAAATATAAGTCAATGGGAAAGTGTACTTCCAGAAGTACTACATTCAATAAGAAGCTTACTCTGTACCTCTACAAATGAAACTCCGCATGAACGATTGTTCAGGCATCAAAGGCGAAGTGGTAATGGAGAAACGATTCCAACGTGGTTTCTAAGTCCAGGTGCTGTTTATCTACGACAATTTGTTCGTAATTCCAAATATGATCCCACAGTCAAAGAAGTTACACTACTCGAAAGTAATGCCGAATATGCTCATATTAGAGATTCTGAAGGAAGAATTACCTCTGTATCTACACGGGATTTGGCTCCAGTTGGTAATGCTGAAAATATTCAGATTGGAGATTCTGAAGGAAGAATGAACTCTGTATCTGCACGAGATCTAGCTCCAGTTCATAATGTTCGCATTAGAGACTCTGAAAAAGAAGTTTTAACTCCCGAAACTAACGACATGCAATCAGACACTCCTGAATCACAAGTTGAATTAAATAATTCTCGAAACGTTCAACCTATTGTACGTAGAAGTTCTAGAACAAGAAAACTACCTTCTCACCTTGAAGAATACGTGTTGTAATTTATAGGCAGGGGTGAATGTGATAGGAAGTTTGGAACAGAAATAGACTAACATTTTATTTAGATGAATTGTGTTTAAATGAAGATATTAATAATTTATAATATGGAAATGGACAAGTTATTTTCAGGAAGATAGATAAAATCTTGGAATAAAAATGTGCAACAGATACTGGATATTTAGGTTTGGAGCATGGTGTCCCAGATATCGTTGGTTTTTGAAAATAAAGTGAATTTTCAAGATATTATATTGTTATTAGTATAAAGACGCGTGTGTTCTAATTGATTGGATAATATCTGAAGACTAATGATTACTGTTGGAATTGAGACTGTTATTTACACGATTATCAGGGAAATTATAGTTTTGGGATTTTATATTATTCCTGTTTTAAATGGTTAACAACATGGTTGTACATATAAAAGTGTATTTGTAAATATTTAATTTTTATTTAATCAAATTTGGTATTAAACAAACAAAACTGTATTGTATTATTTTATTGAACTATTGCTCTACTACATTCAGAAAGTATAAATCTTAGGCACCACTTCATTTTATATTAATCAATTATTCTGAAATTGAATCATCTTCATAAAAGTCATTGCTGCTTGAATCCTCTAAGTAGATAATAAGGAGCGGTACCACATCAAAGTTTCTTTCAATTTGCCACCATTCCATCATACATTTTTCTGAATGGTGAATGTATTTTTGCCAATATTTGCCATGTATTCTTCCAAGTGCCTTGCGCCATATTAATTGTACATGCTCGTCATTGAGTTGTTCATTAAATCTTCCAATATTTTTGTCGTAATAGCCTTTGCAATTATCCCAAATTATTTCTATTGAATTAAATCGGCAAAGGTATGGAGGGAGCCTTAATACTTTATTGCCACTTTGTGCTGCAAGTTCATCAAGTATGTAACTTTTCGATTGAACATTTTGCTTTACTAATGCAAGTAATTTTCTTTTTAAAATTGAAGCGTTGGCAAATAACTTATGTCGAAGCAAATAATTAACTTCCTCTCTATTTGAAGAAGTGTTAGGAACCTTTTCGACTAATTGCGAATGATATGAAGCATTATCTAGCACGATTAAACTTGGACCGCTTAAATTTAGTAATAAACTTTCTTGGAACCATTTTGTGAACATCTCTGTGTTCATATCACCATGATAATCTGCATATTGTGATTTTGAAGAAAACAAAAGAGATGCATCATGTATAAAACCATTTTTATTACCAGCATGTATCACATTAAATCTAAAACAACATTTGGTAAGTATATAAAGCACAGTGACGGCAACAAATTAACAACTAACTGTTTTCCAGTTCCAAATGGCTTCTTTTTGATGCTTTTGTAAGAATTATCATGCCATTCTTTTTGGCAGATCCCCTACTAAAAATCCAAGTCTCGTCAAGAAAAACAGGTTCATATAGTTGCGTTTCCTTATTGGAATAGTAGTCCCTTAAGAATTTTATTCGTATGTATGTTGTTTCTCGAACAACCCTCGTCCTCCATCATCTACTTTATAAAAAATCCTATGGTAGGTAAGTCTTCTTAAGCTAGTTAACTTGAAATTATATATGCCGGCAGTAACAAGCTCTTTTTGGAGTGTTTTTGCAGTTACACGAAGTCCTAAAAATATAAAAATTAGTTACTAGTTACAATTAATTTTCATATTACTTCTCGAGTGCGTCTCATAAATTTTACGTTTAAATGCATCTTTTATGAAATCTTCAACATCGCAAGATTTGCTTTTTGTTCGGTTGCGTTTCCTGCACGTCGAATGAATTGGAAAATTTTCCTTTACAGCTTGTGAGCCTCCTCTCTTAATCCTAGTTAAAGTGCTAAGGCTAACACCACATGTCTCAGAGGTTCGTTGAAGAAATAATTAATTGATTTGGAGGATTAAACGTATTTATTTTTGTACCTACATAACACTTCCAAACGGAACTAGAGCACCTTCATTATCGCGCTCTCTTTCAAAATAATTCATGACGTTCAAAATCACCTGGTGTGTTTGAGACGTAAGATGTTTGTTTCGAAGCATTTTGAACAACTAAATAGCAAAGAAGTGATAGTATATAGTGTTGTTATAGGATGGCTGTATTTACCTTTTATAATGTGTAAGAAACCTTTTTAGTTTTGAAAACCTTTTATATTTGCGATTTGAGCTAAATGTAAAACGTAAATACAACAAAAAAGCAAGAACTACGTGAAAAGACAACAAAAAGTGACAGGTTATATTAATACATAAATATTAGTTATAACAGACATACGTTTTGATGCTGCCATACTAATCTTTAAAAGACGTACTTTTTTCTATCCATCCTGTTTTAGCGCAGAGTAGTTACATATACTGACAAAGACAATGCAGTTTTCATTATCATTTCTAATAATGTATCGCGGCGAGTCATAGGTTTGCTTAAAGGTTTTGACTATAGCAGTTGCAGTATACAATTTACTTGTGCAATTCACACAATCGACATCACTTACTGCAACCGCCAGTCGCACAAGAAATTAAAGTTTGATTTTCAATTGAATATAAAGAAATCGCAACTTTAATATCTGAAAAACTTTGAATTAATATTTGTGAATATAATTTTAATTTAAATTCGTTTTCGGTGCATGACTTTAAAAATATTCACGCGCTAAACAGCGCAGAAAAATTTAATTGAGGACTAAACGATTTACTGGTGGAAGTGGTTTGGAGCAAACACGCCGGGTACATTCTCATTACAGCAAAAGCGTGATATATAGGTTGTCTGCTGAACTCTAAAAGGACAAATTTCAAACACCAAAACCCGTAATAACGAATTACTTTACAAACAAATGCAATCCTATATTATGTTTAAAACACTAAGCCGTTTCTTATATATAACGCTTACTTTGAGAAAAGTACTAAACGGATTTTTATCATTTTTTTATCATTTGAGTACCACAATAAAGCTTATTATTCGTAGATGTGTCCACAGTAGGCATTTTTTTACAAAAAGTGTAATATTGTTGGAGAAAACGACGTTTGAAGTTGTTATTACATTAAACATAATCGTTCATATTAAACACACAAACCGAATGCTACCGATTTATAACAAAGTATGACGAAGTGATCGGTCATTTTTAATTAAGTATTAGTAGTGGTTTAAACTGTTATAGCAATTGCTACATTTATGTTAAAAATTGCCCTCTAATTTCGACGGGGGTTTATTCTAGTATGGTGTATTTCACAAAGTAATGTAGCGAAGTCATATACACCAGCAGTTGCTATAGTGCCATACGTTGCATAAAAATCCATATCCTAAGGTTCAAATAGTGCTAGCCAAAAAATAAAAATGCTAATTTAGTATTAATAATAATTAACCTATTTTAATCAATAAAATATGAAATTACTATGTCTCGGATAGCTCTAGGGGAAGTAATATGACCCACCATTTTTACGATCCATTTCAAAATACGTATTAAACGTAAACACCCTTTTTTAGAACGTTTCTCTATAGCCGTGGGTATATTGTTCACGGCTAATCCGGAATAACAATACACAAATCGAACTTTGTACCGAAGAGAACAGTTCTAATAAAAAATAAACAAAAAAAAATTTGTAAAATTGATAAAAACCTCAAATCGCAAATGATAGCTGACAATGCAAAGTGAAATGAAATGTAACAATGTGCTATTGACGATGTCACTTTGCATAAAACTATTATATGATTAACACTTAATACTATACCTTACATTACATATAAATCAGTTAAAAATAAATCTAAAAGTGATACTTGCAGAATCCACAAAAACGATCTCGTAATAAAATATTTTCTTATTTTTAATTGACGTCAAATCAGCTTACAAGATTCTCCATATTAAAATTTTCATATCGAACAGTAATTACCAAGGTACATTTCTGGTTAAATCTTCCTCTCGATTATTAAATAAAATCTTTAAGAATAGCGTTATCATGAAGAACTTTCCCTCTTGTAATTAATAATTCTCATTTTTGGTTGTAAGTTACGTTTGAAACATTGCTTATTTATTCTTTGCAACCTCGCCACTCTTAAATTACAATATACTTACTGCATACTCAAATACTATTTCCGCATAGCAACCGCTTGCGATTTAAAATAACATTTCACGCTCGATTCAAGTTCCGAATGAACTTCTTGAAATCTAATGAATGAATGAATTCTTAATTTGTTAGATGCTTCTGTATGTACAAATTTATCCGTTTCCAGAAGCTTACTAAAAAATGTAGAACATTATGACGCAAGGTTTTTCGGAAACCCAATTCGCGTCCAAAATCGCGGCTATTTATTACCCAATTATCTGATTCTGTTATCCGTGACGAATTCTACTTGTCCTTGTCTCACATATACTATTAATGTGGCGTTGCATACTAATGCTAAAATCGTAAATTATTTTTATCAGTTATTCCCTGCATTTTGCAGGTTTTTTCAATGATCGGGACGCTTCTAGGAATAAAATGTTTATTTATTAATGAGTTTATACAAATTTGACGTATTTTTAAATATCGGAAACTCATCCTTTTATGTTCTAAAAAATTCTCTATTTGAAAGGAATTGCTGTTATCCACGAGGTAATTAGTTTAAACTTGGATTGCTTTTTTAATGCAAAAGGGGCTGTAAGTACACGCTGATTGCAATTTCTTAAACTAAAAGCGTAAAGTTAGTACTCTTTTATGCTATTTACAGCAAATGAAATGCATTTTTATCAGAATGTATTGATAATTAATAAGTAAAGTAAAATGCTTTGTATTTATCTTACAACGATTGATTTTTACGTTTGCATTTAATGCGTTCTACGGTATCTAACAATTAACTATTTTTACATATACGACTCACGTGACTAGCTATTCATTTACAAAATGCTTATATTATACAGGGCGATTATTTATACAAGCGCAGTCTGCGTTTTTGCATAGCACTTTAATGAATACAAGTGCGCTTATATTTTAAAGGGTGTAACTATGAATTTACGTAAAATTCCGTTTTATCCGGATTCTATTATATTTTGGTGGGATTTATTTTTAGAATTTGGAGTTCAATAACCTCTTGTGACCCCTTATCATGTAATATATATATATATATATATATATATATATATATATATATACAGACAGAGCCTCGAAAGAGATTTTATTACATACAGCGTTCTTTCACGTGAAGTGACTCTGTAAAACCGCGGTGTTACTTAAGATGCTTTTTTTTAAGAGGCATTGCATTACTTCAGTTATGTGTGAAACTTATTTAAGTTCTTTGAAATTGTTTCATAGAAGTATTCGGTCCATCGACAATCGGAAGTACGGACTTTCACATCTGCTACGATACTACCAGAGGAAGGCAGTTACTTTTCTTGGGTACTCAAGACTTAAGGTACGACAACATTACTCTTTTTTTATGCTTGCTATGAAACCTAGCTAATCCTTTTTTATGGTTGATGACTACGCCAGTGTTTTAGTTTTTTTTTACGCGTGGTTATAGCACAACAGATTACAGACTACGGTTTTAAAATATACTTATACGTATTAGTGCACAAAGTGATTAAGCGATGGTTTCAAGTCACAATTAAGATAAAAAAAGCTCACTTCGAAGCAATTTTACTTACTTTAACTTAACAAATTGTTTCGTAATTATAATCTAGATTAAGATTAACACTTGGTTCATTTTAGATTAGGGATACGCTACTTTAGTTTTGTGTTTCGCTATTACTTTAGGGGTCAATAGAACTGCAAAGTAAAAGACCAGGTTTTCATATTTGCATGGGAAACGTTATTTTTGACTATAAATTTTTTGGTAGTGTAGCTTGTCTTCGATTGAATGGCGGGCCATAAAGTAGGAGCAGATTTTTAGACAGGCTCCTTAGGAACGGGCGTAGGTGCGGAAGAACATATGCTAAGATTCCAGGAGGAGGAGGAGAACGTTGAAGAGAGTGTAGGCAGTGACGAGTATGAGTCGCTTAAATCCTTACAAATTTCTACGTACTCTAAGGAGGACGTGCGAGGTACTTTTTGTTTGACGGAGACCTTTGATGAGGAGTAAAAAACTGCTTGCATGAATTGTTAGAAGATATCATTCAATATTTTCAAATGAACTGAGTAGGGTGATGGGGTATTCGCCTGATGTACGTCTAACATATACCAGTCCCTTTTGTAGGAGGTAGTATCCGGTGGGGCACAAGAGAGTAATGGAAGAAAAGGGGTTATTCAAAAATATCAGACAGAATATCTAAACCCATGTCATTGTAAAATACAGACGGATCGATTAGGATCTGTTGGAATGCGACTTGTTTAAATTCAAGAATGGTTAAGGATCATATCGTTCCTCTTAAATCATCAGAGTTGGTTTATGATTTTAAACACGGGCAGTGTTTGAGTATGTTAGACCTAATTTTATCGTATTGGCAAGTGGCCATTAAGGAAGAGCACTGTAAACATACGGGATTTTGTTTCGAAGGTCAGACATACGTCTTTACGGTGCTACCTTTTGAATTAAATACATCGGCTGAAGCTTCAGTCGGGCATTAGATTTAGTGCTAGGAGCGTAAACAGAAAGGTGCTCGATTCCGTTCGTTGATGATATTTTGGTTTACTCTTCAGGTGTGGATTTTCATTTGTGTCATTTACAGTTAATTTTTGGAAAGTTTTACGAAATAGGGATTAATGTTATATTTAAAAAATGTGCATTTGCACAGTGGGCGGTGCATTCCTTCAGGCATTCGATTTCCGTTGATGGGGTATGAATGAATCCGGAAAAGGTGTCAACGGTTGCGAATTTTCCGACCCCGGAGAACGTATAGCAGTTTAATTCTTTTCTAGGGTTGGTAAATTACGATAGACGATTTGAAGAACGGTTTGCAGAAACGATAGTGCCGTTATTGCAACTGCTAAAAAAGCTGCTAATTGGGGATGGGGAGAAACAGAAAAGAAATGTTTTGAGGAGCTGAAACGCTGTAGGAGCTTGTCTATATCAAGAGAACCAAAACGGAAATAAGAATGTAGTGTCGTTTAACAGCTGAACTTTGCTTGGACCGGAACTAACTTATACCGTTACAGAAAGCGAGGCATTAGCAGTAATAGTGGCGTTACGAAAATGGCAAGCGTTTATTTTAGGACGAAAAATCACCATAATGAGCGATCATAAGGCTCTTACATTTATAAAATTTTGTAGTTTATTGAATGCACAGTTATCTGGGTGATATTTGTACATGCAAAAATATGATATAAAGTTTGTGTATTGTAGAGGATCAGAAAATAGATGCGCAGACGCGCTATCCAGAGGGGTGAAGGAGGCCAACGAGAGCGGTGTACGCTTACCTGTACCACTAGAAGTAGGTAAATTATCAATGACAGAATCGCATAAGTTTGCGCGCCGACAAATCGCGAATATAGCCACGGAACAAAAAGAGGATGAATTTTGTAAAATAGTCATGGTAAAATTATTAAGTCATCCCACAAATAGGGTAAAAGATTGGTATCTCATATATGAAAGGTTGCTATTCCGAAAGATATCTAGACAAAACCTGGGACTAAAGATCGTAGTAGCCGCGAAGAGGGCAGAGTCGGTAATAATCTACGTTCGTGAATTCTAGGGATATTTTGTAGGAGATAAATGCTTTAGGAGTCTGAGTCGGCAAGTTTATTTTGCAAAGTTAAGAAAGAGAGCACGTCAGATGGTCGCAACATGCGACATCTGTCAAAAACCAAGACTTCTCATTTGATGGAAGAGCATAGAAGCATATTATCGGATAACATTGATGAGGTCGTATGCACTGACATGAGGGAACTTTGGCTTTTGAAGCATATCTGCTAGTGCTTGTAGACGCTTTTAGTAAGTTTGTGCTCACATATTCCTTTCGCCGCGCAACCGCAAGGGCCATTGTTAGGCGTCATGTGGAGTACGTGGAATGGGTGGGCGTGTCTCCAAAGGTTGTCCTCTCGGATAACGTCACCCAATTTAGAAGTACATTGTGGGCTCATCGCTTATCTGAGCGAAGTATCCTAAGTTCATTTACATCTAGTTACTTTCCCCAGGGAAACAAAAATCGAAAGAATAAACCGCGAAATAGTAAGGTTATTTGGAACGTATTGCCATGAACATCACGGTAAATGGGCGCATGTAGTAAAGGAGGTTGAAGTATTACTAAACAATGTGACACATTCGAGTACGGGGTTCTCCCCCTGTATCTTCACTTTGGGGAGCAAAATGCGAACCCGCTGTTGAAATTCATTGAGTTTCCGAAGTTTCCTTTGGGTAAAGAGTAAAGAATATACCTACGGCATGAACGATTAACTACAAAGGCCACCAGACCAAAGGCGAACTAGAAAAAAACCTATATCTAGTTGCATTTAGTGTGGGGATCAGAGTTTTAGTGCGCCGGCATATGTTGTCACCGGCAGAGAACAAGGAAATAAAAAACTTTTTCTTTTGTTTAACGGTCCGTATATTTCGAGATATGATATAGGAGGTAAAGTACTGAGTTGCCAAAATGTGCATAATTTGAAGAAATACAACTCGCCGGAGTCAACGGTGAGGTAGATTTACAACAAGATAAAGCACGCCGCATTATTTTTCAATTGGATTATATAGTATTTTAGATAATAACGCGAAAGCATATTGGGAATCGCAAGGGCGGTGTTTAGTTTCGGGGGAGACGTGAGGTGAAACCAGTATATTAACGATTGAACTCGCCCAGCTAGGGAGGTGCGGTTTCCGGTAAGGGGTGCTCGGGGCGATATAAGGCAGTTAGTCGTGGACCTTGAGGGAGGACGCAAATGTCCGAATGAGCAGGAGTAATTGTGCACGTGAGCCTGCGACATTTTCGGAATGCATTAGGACATCAAAAGTGATTAGCATTAAATAATCGATGAGAATGGACTTTTGAAGCCGAGCTAGTTAAGTGAAAGTTACTTAATCAAAACAACCTTTTGGTTAAGTTTAAATGTAAAATCATTTGATTTTTGCTGGTAAGTCTTTTAGTCGAAAGTGTGTGTGTAATTTTGCTGTCAAAGTTTGTTTCGTATCGCATTTAATAACGAGACGAATTGAGTACCTGAAGATATTGGCGGTCAAGCGTCAGTGCTGGGTACCTACTAAAGAAATAGTAGTCAAATGCCGACGGTCGCTACGATCGAGTATGCACTGCAGGATTGATCGATCAATCGAAGATTGGGGTCGTGAGTAGAATATCGAACTTTTCGCAGTGTTTTAAGGTAATGGATGTATGTTGCGTTGCATTTAAGATTTAAATAAGAGAAGGGCCGCTGCTGTGGTCGACCCATATGAAATTTAATAAAAACCAGCTCAATCTAAAGAACCTATAAGTTTTTCTTTATATTGATAGGCCCTGAAATGAGATGTTTTGTTCTACGTATTCAGTGTAATTTTACCGACATTGGCGCACTACAACCTCTATTTAGAAAACTTCTTTAACTCAATAATAAGCTAATGAGTATTTCTAAGGTACGCTAGATAAAGGTAGAGTATGAGGTGAGATTCAGCAAATCCATAAACACGGATAACTATCCGATATAACTGTCTTCGGTATGGCGAAATTATTGAAGGATATGTTGGGATAACGGATTGGCGCCCTTCATTTTTGACAACTGATTAAACCTTTCAAGTTAAGTGATATTTGTCAAGTATTTTTGTATACCGACCCTTTTACATTTTATAATTTTATATTTTTTATCATTTTTTCTACAGGAATCCACTCCGGCACGTATAAAATAGTTATGGGGTTTCCGCTCCTTCTGGGCAAATCAAAATTCGTAACGTAACGTCATATTTACTTGTAACATACCAAAAGATTGTGACAACTTGTTAGTAATAATATCTAACTTTTGCAAACGTTTCGAGTAAGTTTATCTAAATCGGCGTACGTTCAGAAGTTTCGAGGTGGATCTGCTATGTAATCAGTTGCAACGAGACAGCGTCCGTTCCGGTGTTTTATAAGCAAGATACATGCTAAACAAATCTCTCTGAGGGTATAATACATCCATGCTGTAGAAGTATATTTCAATTGAAACACCTACCAACAAAAGAGCTTTCTTAATAAGGGATTTTGCCTTTATATGAAACGCTGAAAAGTTGACACAAATAATCTATGAGCGACAACACGTCTTTTAGAAATAAATAAATTTCAAGTTTAGGGGTTTGTAATTTCACAATGTTTTCACTTCATCACATAGCGTGTGACGCTTTTATTAGCGTGCATTTTAATCCTAACAACTTGGTACAGTAAATACGCACAGCGCTTTTTATGTTCCAAACTCAACAAGTTGATTGCCTTATTACCATTCAAAAGCTTAAGCTTCATATCATTCATGAGGCAAAAATTTTGCATAAAGAATTTTTTGCTCTTTTGTTTCGCTTCAGTGCGCTAGGTGCGATGAAAAATGATCGAAGGACCTTGTTACTGGGTAAATTAATCAGGTGCGTTTATTTAGTATTTGGCGTTCTGGAATTTAGGAACAATGCGCTTTAACCCCTACAATAATGGAACGTTTCGATTATTCATTGTTTAAATCGTTCAATTCGTCATAAATGGTCAATTTTGAAACCGAAATTTAAATTACTCACAATTTTAAGCGTTTTGCCATTTGAATACAAATTTAATTTAGCCGGCATGTTAAAAATGCAAGTTTCTCACTTTTGAAGTAGAATATGCCGAACATAATAACAAAATAATGTCATAGTACAGTAAAGAAATTAATAAATTATACTACAATCTGGCAATCAATGTTCATCGGTAGAAGCAGAACAAGGTGCACCTCATTCTGCCTGTTCCAACTATGATTCCTATATTTTTCCTATTTCTTGATGTAGACTTCAGTTTTGGGAAAATTTTTAACTGGTAGCTGTTACACAAAAGCGCGCGCCAGGAAAAAACGAACGAAATCAGTAACGGAATGTTTGCCCGAATTAAGATAACAGAAATGGGAAAAAAGATGAATGACACGTTAGCACAGGTGGTGATTAGGGACGGGCGGACGGGAGGGAGTAAAGAACGAGATAAAAAAACACGCCGCCCAATTTACTTTGAAAAAAATGATTTTTACTTATACGGCATATACATGTAGACAGAATATTAGTTTGCCCAATACAATAAAATACAACACCTACTAACAACACAAAAAACTGAACAGAATAATTAAGGGGTTTATTCCAGCAATTTTACGCATATTTATTACCCGTAACAGACACCAGCCATTTCATAGAACTACCACTATCAATATCCGCTTATAATTCTTTATTTACAACATTTTAATTATATACAACGAATATAAGGGAACGTTTATCTTGTTGGACTACATATTCTTACGTCCCTTCACATATGTAATTGCTTGAAAATGGAAAATGGTTTAGAAAAGTACTGATAGTAATGTCAATTTTTTAAACACCCAATTAAAAAATTTTTATTTATGGAAAATTCAAAAAATCATATAATGAAAATCAATCTGAAAGAAACACAGGGAAAGACATGGAACAAGAAACCCAGGAACATTAACAAGATTTCAAACACCAAAGAAAATAAGTATAGTTTAAGGAAAAATTCACAGAATTTTGAGGTAAATTGTTACGTTCAAAACCCTGCAAACAAATTTTCCTGCATTTATTTTTAAAATGCCCTAAAATTCCTCAACAAGCTCGATTTCCCGCCATTTGAATTAGTATTATTTAATAAAATTTCTCAAGTAATTAGTCTATACGAAGGTTTGCTTTATAAAATCAAACAGCTGCTTAGGAAACATTACGTTACAAAGTAGTTGCAATACTTCCTAGCACCTGCAGTGATTACATTTTAATTAAAAGGTGCATGTAAATGCACAGCTTTCTTTTAAAAGACAAGACCACTTACCACCTGCCTACATCTGCTTACAATGGACTTGTTATCTGGTATTCTGCAGCTGTTAAGATGTTACAAAGTAATAACCTTTTGAAAATTGCGTTATCTGCTTGTTGGCAAGCTGTTACAGTTTGTATTTCGGCAGCTGTTGTCTGGAAATTCTGCACACTTGTTTCTTCGGCGATACCTTTGGAAGTCAAATACCCTACCCCCATACATGAATCTGGCCTTATAAAATAGAGACCGTGCTTTGAGAGAGACCATTAAAGATTAACCATTAAAAATTGAATACAACATCCTCTTACCGGAGATACCTGTTATAAAGTCGCGCTATTAGAAATGCTCTCTGTGCTTGTATAAGTAAAGTTGGTGGTTCCAGCATGCAGCCAGCCCATAGAGAAATGCAACCGCATATTTCCCGTCTTAAGATGAGACCAGCATGAAGCTGATTGTTCAGGGTACAGTTTCTCTTTTCGTAATTCTTTTATGCTGCTGTGAAGAATAGACTTTTCATTTGCTGCTATTGCTTATAATTATCCGATAAATTGGCACCACCCCCGTTACACAATTTACATGCACGATGCACGAACAACTATGTTATTATTCTATTGATTAAAAATTAATTAATCAATGTTTATGTTGGAATCCGTTTTTACTGTTTCTTTTGTCTTTTTAACGTAAACCACTTACTTATAAATTTAAAATTAGTTGACACTTGAGTAATTTAAGTTATGGTGTCCAATTTTTATGTTGTACTATTTCTTGAGGAGTTGCACTCCACAAAGCAGCATGTATGTATATATAACTTATGTTCATTTCTTTTCCTGATGTACTGTATAGTTTATGTCTTATTTTCTTTTGTATGTATTTAAGGTGAACCATTGTAGGTATTTAGATTATTAGATGTTATATTTGCTTACCAATTTTTATATGTTATGGCGCTTTGTTTACAATCACGATTACGCAACTTATTTTGTTTTGTAAATAGTCGTTCAAGAGTCTATGTTATCAATATAGTTTCACCGAGGTTTCCAATGTGTTTTTCTATTTCCCCACGCCCCTCTCCGACGTTTTTGAGCTAGCCCAAATTCTACCATTCTATCCCCGTTTTGTTGCGGTATTCGGCGTAAACGATTTCCTTACTTACTTTTACTGTTTTCTTTTGTGTTTGCGCGGAATACCATAGCAAAATGTTAATAATTCAAGCAGTAAAGTAAAAGATAATACTGATATTTCTGAAATTAACAAAGCTACCGAAAATACAGCTGAACCAGATATCCAATTATCACATTTCAAAAACTCCAAAATCCTAGTAAAACAAATCCCAAAATCAGTACGAATGAAATACGCATTGTGCATAAGCGAAGCCATCGATACTTGCATAAATACTAATTCTTTTTTAGCTTGGAAATCGCTCTTGCACTTTGCATTCCAAATATTCTCAGTAAATTTCAATCAATCTAACAAGATTCCTAATAGCATTTCACTGTCCTCTCAGATTATACAAAATGTCAAAAATCCAAACAAAAATTTTGATCACGAACATAGTAATAATATAAACAAACTAAATACCTCTACATTATCTAGCAAAAAAATCATTTGTAAAGTTTATGACGGAGATATACCTTCCGCAATCAACATCTTGTGTTCCAATGATACATTTACACCCTATTCCGAATCCATTCTGGCAGAACTTCAAAAGAAACACCCTAAAGCTACTCCGGTTAAACAAGATTACTCAGACTACTTCAATAACCCTCTAATTGTCACAAAAGACAATGCCAAACTTGCGGTGAATTCGTTTAAAACTAGCTCGGCAGCAGGAATAGATGGTGTCCGTCCTTCCCACTTACACGACCTATTATCTTTCTGCTGTGGTGCAAATGCACCTAAACTTTTGGAATCTTTAACCCGCCTATGCAACCTTATGTTATCAGGCAAAATAAACCAAAATATATGTCCAATTCTATATGGCGCTTTTCTATGCACCCTAAAAAAAAGCGGAGACATTCGTCCAATTGCGATCGGAACTCTTTCAGAAGATTAGTCGCAAAAATGTGCTGTAAAAATACAAGACATTCTCGGAAACCTTTGCTGACCCGTACAATTCGGTTTTAAAACGATAAACGGATGCGAACTAGTTTCACATTTCGCACAGGCATGTGTGAATTCCAATTCATCATACGAAAATAAAGTCTTCCCCAAATTAGATTGTTCAAACGCTTTCAATAGTATTCAGAGACGCGCTTTTTTCAAACTAGTACACAAACACATTCCACCAATTTTTCCTTTCGTTTCCCAATGTTATCTAACTAAATCATTCCTTAATTTCGGCTCGAAAATTATTCTCTCCGAAACAGGAGTTTAACAGGGAGATCCACTCGGCCCGCTTTTATTTTGCTTAGCAATTGATAATTTAACAATAAATATCAAGTCAGAGTTCAATTGTTGGTAGTTAAATGACGGTTGAATCGCCGGCCAATGTGATTCCTTTTCAAATGACCTTCTTAATATAACCAACATTTCAGTTAACATTGGCCTCAAACTCAATTTCAATAAATGCGAATTAATTTTCCTTAATCAGCTCAAACAATCCATAGTAAATGCATTCCGATCAATTACCCCCAATATTATTATACTAACAAAGAATACGTGGAATCTACTCGGAGCACCACTTTGTTTTGAAGCAGTTGAACCCTGTTTTTAGGAAAAAATAGATAAACTGCAATTAATATTCAATGGATTCCGCGAACTTAATCTATTTCCACACATTTCCTTTTTTCTTTTAAAATATTGTCTTATCATCCCCAAACTCACTTACTTGCTTAGATGCAACCCATCTTGGAAATTCAAAAACATACTACTCTTTCCACAAAATCGTCTGTAATACTGTAGAAGAAATTATTAATATTAAACTAACAGATAATTGCTTGTCCCAAGCCACGCTCCCAATATCAAGAAGAGGATTTGGCGTTCGCTTAGCTTAATCTCTATCTCTTCCCGCCTTCCTATCATCATTCAATTCATGCATACCTCTTATGGAAATTATTTTAAATAACCCAAAGCTGAACACAAACTATACACGGAAGCTGAAAACCTCGGGTGTGACATAACAGACATATCTAAAATCAATCACGGTAAATGCATCCAAAAATTCTTTGATAAACCAATATTAGACGTTATTTTTAATAACTTGCTAAAAGCAGCTACTCAACCGATTGACAAGGCCCGAATTTTAGCAGTCTCTTCAAAACACCCTAGCGCTTGGCTAGCAGCACTTCCGATCTCTCCGCTAGGAACTTTACTAGACGACCACACTTTTTGAATAGTAACTGGTTTAAGACTGGGAGCTGAATTATGTATCCCCTATATTTGTATTTGCGGTTTTCCAATAGACGAATTTGGCCGACACGACTTAAACTGTAAATGTAGCGCTGGCCGCCAATCAAGACATAGAGTAGTCAACGACTTAATCCGACGAGCCTTAGCATCGGCAAATATTCCATCTATCTTAGAACCTAATAATATTTCAGAAACGATGGTAAACACCCAGAATGCATCTCTATGATACCTTGGAAATCCGGAAAATCTGTGATCTGGGATTTCACTTGCAACGATACCCTAACAAACTTTCATGTCATCGCTTGTTCCAAAACGGCAGGAGCCGCCGCTTCATATGGAGAAAATACTAAAATAAAGAAATATTTGCACCTATCAGAACCCTATATCTTTCTACCCAGTAGCTATAGAAACTCTCTGCGTTTTCGGTTCACAAGCCATTAGCTTTATTAAGGAGATTGGAAAGAGAATAAGTAATTGCACTTTTAATTTCAGAGCAACTTTTGTCTTTTTACAAAAATAGGCCTAGCAATACAACGCGGTAGCGCAGCTTCAGTCTTAGACACAATTCAACCATGCCAGTCTTTAGATGAACTATTTCTAATTCCGATAGGAACTCTAACATACTTCCCAATACCAACCATTCTACTCAACACATCAATAACCACATATATCAACCTAGATTTCCAAAATACAAGTCATCATCTAACCAAAAATCTAGCTCAGCTGCACCAAACAAAAAAGAAGTCCGTACAAGAAAATCCAGGAGTGAAATACACATCCACTTAAAAAAAGAATTTTAACGAAGATAAAGACAATTATATCATTCAACGAGAAAAAGACATCACTTTGAAAAAAACGGAATTAAAAGCACACAGTTTTGCCTTACATGTAATTGTTTTCATGCGAAGTTATACAAAAAAAGGTGGGTTTGACAAATTTCGGAAAAACTTGGTACATGAACAGTATTTTCCAAGCACTCTTTATTTTTCTGTAACGACATCTTATTAAGTACAGAAGATATGTCACCCTTATTTGTTTACTCTCCTACAATACTCTTAAACAAACACTGTTCAGCAAGTCTAAATATTAAACCGTACCAAACCTCCAGGATTTCAACAAGTGCAGCAACATGATAGTTCTGAATTTCTAAGCTTCCTTTTAGAAAATTTACAGGAGCAAAAACAAATTAGCATTTCGTAAACCTTAAACAAAAATGTACCCACTGCATTCACTTGCAACCTAGCAAAACCGACAATCGTTCAACGATCATTCAGCGGCAAATCTGTAACCATATACAAATGTTCGAACTGCAACACTCAGATTGAGCAAACAGAGCACTTTCACGATCTACAACTATCCTTTTCTAATAAACCTCACAATCAGTCGATACAAAGTTTGATCAACTACTATCTTCGCACAGAAAAACTGAACGAAAATAACCAATATCAGTGCTACAAATGTTGCAGTTTACTGATGGTGAAAAAATCGCTAAAGTTATGAATCCGCCTGCTAGGCTAATTTTAACTATAAAGCATTTTCTATTCAACACGACCACCAAAGAAAGATCCAAACTACTACAACACATACACTTAGATGTATCTGTTACTATAGACAATTTTGATTACGAACTGTACGCTGCAGTAGTTTATGCAGGAACAAGTATAGACTCCGGTCACTATTATACATATACACACGATAGCGATGATTGGTACATATTTAACGATAACATTGTCACTCCAGTCACATTTTAAAATCTACAAAATACAAGACCACCCGTAACACCTTACATATTGTTCTATAGAAATACCATCTATCCAGGCCCCGATATATTACCAAAATCTGAATTATCGTCTAACCTAAGACATGTTTTATTAAGAGACTACTCAGAATTAAATACAGAAAGGAATCACCCGTTTCCTCACCGCACAAATCAGGAGACGCTCCATCAAGACACTCTACAGACTTAAATATATAAAAACCACGCCGACCTATCAAAATACATAACCTACGCAAGGGAATTAGAAAATCTAACACTCAGCAGACGTGATTATTTATAATAATTACTGTTAATATTTTATATTTCCACTACTACTTATGTCTTAAACCTTTGTTATAAATAAAAAAAATTCAGTAAGAAAAAAAAATATAAAAAAAATTAATATTAGAACGAATCTAACCTACTTACTACGTTGACTATGAAGAGCTCGTCCCCATAGAATCTACTAAGGCCAGAACACAAAATAAATATTTAAAGTAGTGCACTTAAGCGCAATCAACAGCAAGAATAATTACTCAAATCTATTATAATTTCAAAATTAATTCATTCAGTTATCCATCAATAAAAAGACAATATCCCATGAAACCTCCACTAAAGCTTTATTCTAACAACAACAACATTAAATAAGCAACAATGATTTGCTCATCTTAAAATTTAGAAAATACAAGCGAACCTACGTATCGTAAGCGAGTAGAGCAATGGTAACCTGTTGGCTATGATAATATTCCCTTATGTAGGCTGTTAAGGGTTTTTGGTAACTGCAAGGTACTTATTTCATCATAACTGCAACTAGACGAAATGTGTCATAACGACATTGTAAGATTTTGGTTTTAAAGCCAAGTGGGTATTGATTCAAGCAACCTAAGAATGTGAGTTAAAAGCCCGGCTGAAAATATTAAAATTTCTACTAAAAAACCACTTCCTCCTAATTCCTATCAGTCATATAAAATGAAAGCAAATTTTTACCACAAATTTTTTCTAACTTTTCTGTCGAGTTTATAACATTTATCACAAAATAACCCACGTAAACCAACACTCCAAATATAGTGAACCAGTTCAACGAAAGTATTCTTATATTGCTTTTAACAGCACTCACGGGAAGTCTATTATAAAATAACTTTGAGCTTATTTTTAGCACTCAAAGATAACACAGCAACTTTATTTAATTACAGTTAAACTAGGTCATTTGACGGCAATAAATGTTGAATACTAACGTATTATAGATGGCTCGTATAACTGAGCAAATCTTTAAACGTCAAAGGAAACATTTATTAAAACAAGGTATAAAGTGTATAATTCAAAAAATATTGAAACTACAAAATGGAAAATGACAAAGCAACTTTGAAACTCAAAATAATCGACAACCCCTCTGAAAATTGCTGCGCTTTCGATATATCGATCTTCAAATGCCTAAAGACTAAATTTTAAATAAATTCTAATTTTTTTGCGTATACTATCTAACCGTTACGTCAAATAGTCTAGTTTTAGAAAAATTTCTATGTACCATCCATGTACTAATGAATTTTATGTCGAAAACTTGGAAAAGTCACCGATAGTTAGTTGTTTGCATTTGAGTACAGAGGGCGCATGGGAAATATTTTGTACATATTAATACACCATGATTTGTGTACAATTCAAGGACTTAGTTGGTTGTTTTGCAGAGAAGGGTCTCAGCTAACCTAACCTAACCTAACCTAACTTAATCTAACCCAACCTAACCTAACCTAAGTTTATTGTGTTTAGGCTTCGCGTTGGAGCGGTAAATTTGTTGTGTGACCCTTTTTTTTTTGGAGCACGCGCTAAATTTAGTGCTGTGACACGGTTCAGCAAATTGTGAATTTGAAATTATTGACTTACCGTTTTTTTTTAACTTTCTTTTTGCCTGGTTAGCTTAACGGAAGTAATGGAATTTACAAAATGAAATCAAAGACAGCAATCTTAAAAAGCAGCTATACAATCAAAAACAATTTTCGCTCATATAGAAGAATATAGAACATTTACAGCATAATTTTTTTCAAACATAAAATTATTCCTAACAAGTACCTATTTACTTAATTAAAATATTCCTCACCTAATCTTTGTTAAAATTTATAGATCTCAAATCTCTGCTCTTGTGAATAATTTACCAGTCTTTATTTCCCACGGTTGTAAGGGTGTTTGGCCAAAAATCCTTGACAGATAGTCTATTTTAAGGTCAACTTTCAAACTCTGCCCTCAAATCTTTTCGGTAATTATACGCTCCCAAAAAGTTATATAATAGGATTAAGAAATTATTCTACCTTAAATTCAAATGACAGAATACTCATATATCAGTTACAAACAAAGAAATCTAAAAGTTATACTTGCAAAATCAAATTGCGCTTCTGCAAATATTTCTTTCATCACGATCAACGGTATTACATCCTTCCTGATTCTATTTTTAATTGAAGTTCAAATCTCTGTTTATCAGTTTGTCCATTAAATCTCGATTTAGTTTATTAGTTTGCAAATGTACATCTTCGACTTCATTAATTAACTAGCTTTAAAATACCTTTTTGTATCAAAGGATGTTCCATCTTTGTTGTATATTACAAAACAAACGATACTTCATCAATAAGCATGCAACACTGTATGTTATTTGGGAGGTCGATCTCGCCGTTTGAAAATCTTACATATTGCTTGTTGACGCGAATTAACGAATACTTTCTAATAAAGTTCCCGCTTATATACAAATTATCTAACTACGTAATGGTTTTCACGAGTTTTTGCAATTAAATTCGAATCTTAGTTAAATACGAGGTGTAATATATCCTGGAATTCCACGTTTTTAATGGCATAATTAGTGTCAAACGGCCGCAATCGAACGATTTACGAGTATAACCAACCCTTGTCTGATTCACGGGGTTAATTTTTACGTTGCATTCTATGCCATAGTAATGTGAAAAGAATAGAATCGATTTTAATATCTTTTTAATGATAGCGCGAGTTCTATGAACCGGAGTTTTATTCATAATATGTTTAATACGATATTTCTTAGGATTTGACGTATTTGTCTAGATTAATGAAGACTATTCCAGATGTGTTTCATTTAAAACTCTTAAATGAATTGAAATGTCATATCTACACACAAAATTAATAAGGGCTTGTCTGTATTTTGCAAATGCAGTAAGATTTGTATTCTTAACAATGGTAAAAAGAAAGTATTTGCTTTCACTTTAAATAAAACGTGTTTTTATACCCAAAATTATTTATTTTATGCACAGAAAGTGTATTGTTATAATAAATGAATCGTTTGTACATGCAAATTGGATTCACTTTTATAGCTACTGAAGTGTATTTTGATGCATTTTTATGCACAGAAAATTAATTAAATTTACATATTAAAATGATAACCCGTTTTCAGTAATACACGGAGAAATTTATCCCATTTGCTTTGTGTTTATAATACGCTTATATTTTTATACAGGGTGGAACAGTAAATGTTCGGAAATTTCAACTTTTTTTGTTTTACTTCTATTTGGGTTTACTTTATTTATAGGATTTGGGTTCCCATGACCTCTCTTGACATCTTTATCACATCAATATGTATATTTCATAGCGGTTTTCATATTTCTTATTATATTTGTGGAAAGGAGGTACTTACGATTATAAGAATTGCTTTGAGTTATAGATAGAACGCTCATGAATCGAAGAAGTATTGTATGTGCTATGGATTCCCCTTGACAAACCACTTTGGTGTCGTGTTGTGTGTTTCTAATAAAACGGAGTACATTCCCAAACGTGACTGCTGAATATTTGAGTAAATTGTTCTGGTATTTACTCTGTTGGTGAAGTGTTTAAACCATACAGAATTGCAACATCCGAGTAGGATTTGTCGTTAAATATTTGATTTGAAATGTGGTTGGTTTATGTACTAATTCTGTAAGCAAGTCTATTCCAAAGTAACTGTTCCTTGATCAGCAATTCTCAAAGTTTTTATAATTAAGCTGGGGATTAAACTGTAGGTGTATTAATTGACTATGAGTTAGCAATTTCATAGGCAGCTTATAATAAGCCTTTAATCAAACCTATTGCAATACAGTCTAGCCGATAAGCCGTTGTTTCGTACATCCTTTGGCGTACAAATATCGACACAAGCTACCTGCAGATTTTAAAACGCCTGTCTTTACGGACTACTAACGAGTAATCTAAATTACTTCTGTCTCGATAAATAGGAGTACTTGGCGATGTATATTGCTATGCAACTGGTATAAACTTGGAATAAGCTGAGCTTTTAGTATAACTTGAACTTCAGATTGAAATTAACTCATATACTTATGCCGTTTGTGCTGGATTCCAGTCAGTGGCTGCTAGATAACTACTCCATACATACGACACACTATATACTCATCAAGTATACACCTTTATTTCTTTACAATATTTATTCTTGTCTTTATTGTGTATCAATTGTATTATATTCATTTTCTAATATACAAAAATTTGAACAGGCCGTTTGCATCACTTAAATCCAGGATGTTGAATGATAAAGTATGACTTTTTATAATCGATTTTTCACAAGTCGCACATATCAGAGGATTTAAGTTATTGTATAGAAACGTTAATTGGAACTGTAACTAAAGCTAGATTTTTGCTTCTTGCGCTAGTAACATTATTCTAAAGTAAATTTCAATTTATATATAATAACTGAAAGATGGTATTTTAAATATAATTACGTGTAACTCATAAAACAATATTCTAAAAGAATTCTCATTTATATTTAATAACAGAAAGATCGTATTTCTACATGAAAGCGTTAATTTTAATTAATTTTGAGATTTATAATTGTTAAGAAGTTCAAATTCGTAAGTCGAATGGTATATCAAATATTAAAGTGCTTAACAAACAAACAGTTCATAAAGAAAAACATTGAAAGCAACCTGGAGTGTTGAAGAACAGATGAGAGCATTCGAGAAAGAATAGTGTAAGACGGGAATTGTACATTTAAATAGATGCACGTAGTGTGCGATAGCCAGTACTTATTGAGGTTTATGAGGAAGCACGTCATTGTTTATAGTTAAAATACATACGGAATTAATTTCAACCGCACAATAAACAATATGTGGCAGTGAGTTGTTATTTAAAGTATATTGTTTAAAAATTAAAGATCTGCAATTTAATGCATAGAGAAACCAATTTTAGGACTGGAGTTTGATTTATAAAACAAAAAATTTTAAGATTAAGCCTACTATTTAAGTCTATAGAAGTTTTGCAGTTTAAAGGTTTTCTAAGTCTAGTTAACAATCGACAATTAAAAATGGATCATTAATGTTGAATTGATAAGAATTGGGTAGTCGTTTTACTTGGATTATGAAGAGTAAAATATTTGACTTTGGTAATTTTTGAAAGTAAACAACATTTGACAATAAAATGACACTTTTGTTTTAATTAGGTGTTATTTCAGAAAAAAAATTTATTAGATTAATAATTTAGTTTAATAATAGACATTTGTATATAAAATTAACTAAAATAATTTCACTCGGGGTGGATATTCACGCATAGAATCTGTGACTATATAGAAAGGATAAGTATACCGAATGTTCGGCAAGTTTAATAAAGTATTAGAATAGGATATTAAAGTAGAAGACCTTTATATGACTGATTATTTGTAAGAGGTGTAAATAGTGAACATAATTTTAAGTTGTGTAAATAGTAGTGCTAGTAAAAATATTCCATTAGGTATTTATCAATAAATAACTCGAATGTGTTTAAAATTTGTTTATTAGAGTAGTGTAGAAAATAATTGTGAATTGTGAATTTAAAATGTTGTTTGGAAAGGAGACTTTGGACACAGTATACTTGGATTATTCAAATATTTGTCTTATTGTTAGTATCTAATTTTGGGTATTCTGGTATTTGATGTGCTAGCAGAAGTAGATTTGTATTTTAGAATATCGTAGCAGATACTGGCGGAGAATTTAGACACGAGTACATAGCAGGTATTAGCACCCAACGTTGAAGTTTTTCAGAACGGAGAGTACAACTTTCCTCTTTCTCTTTCTCTTCCTCTTTCTCTCTCTCTCTCTCCTCTCTCCCCTATATATATATATATATATATATATATATATATATCCCTCCCCTTGTGAAATAATAGAGTTATTCTTTTGTTAACGGCGATACAACTTAGCTCGATTTGTATACGTAAAAAAGCTCTTATTATTTTCATAAGAGTTTGTTTACAGATACATCTTATTTTATTTATGTACATATATATATATATATATATATATATATATATCTTAGCTTTCGCGGCCCATGCGTTTTCCAATTACGTCATTGAGACGGGTGATGACAATTGGAAAATTAACAAATCTAAATCCTATACACAACCATATATCAACCTATCTTTTAAATACGTTTGGCATTTTTGTCAATCATATCTGACAGTATCATGTTTTTGACTTATGTCAGTTTAGGAAGCGCCGCTCAAAATTACGGTTATAAACCAAGTATTAAATATATACATATATTAGGTAATTAATTAGATAAGATAATTTAGATTTGTAAAATTTTCCAATTTTCACTACCAGTCCCGGTAGTCTAATTGGTAAATACGTCAGCCGTGATAGCTGGCACCCTATACTTACGGTCAGTTTTCTGCTGCTCGACACCGCTCTGTGTCTCTAAATAACCTTAACTTTAAATTTTAAATAGAAGTCTTTTCATATGCCTTGACTAGCTCAGCTCAATCCACACACAGTGCACGTACAAAGAAGTTTCTGCCCCCTTTTTCTCTAGCACTTTCCTACTTAATTGATATAAACGAAACTAACCAAAATTTGTATAATGACCAAGAATAAACACACTTTACAGCTTTATGACTTTGATAATGTAATTCACTATTCAAAATTAAACCCCTGAATCAAAACAACAATGTCAATTTGTTTGTCCCCAAATTATAACTTCCTTAAATCAACTTAAAGCCAGCAAAAATAACACTATTTACTACTGGAAAAATCTTTGAACGTTCAATGACCTTTCCCTTTCGGTCTACGTAATTTGTAAAAGATTTTTGATGACCCTTTACATAAATATTTCAATATATGAAAAATATGAATGTTCAAAATTAAATTAATGCCTTATGCTATTAAAAACTGTTCTTATTTCTGACCTGATGATAATTCAGATTTTTAATTAGCTGATCAATTAGATGGTTCGTTAGATGTTTGAATATTTAGATGAAAATTTAGATGGTAATTTAGATGAAAATTTAGCTGGTAATTAGGATTGTAATTTAACTGATAATTTAGTGCCGTTTTTTAGTAAACGGCTAACTTCTTTCGTACATTTGCCCTATTACTATTATTTTTAAACTTTTCTGTCACGACTTCCACAAAACATAATTATTTAGTTTTACTATCTTCACCTCGCGTGATTTTCTGACTTAAAATGCAATACAACGTGCCTTGGTTGAAGAAAGACTGATTGTTTATCAAATTCATGTGGTATTTAGAACAACACCTCCACCTGACATTATTGGTTTATCTGCGTCCTTCGGTCAAAGTTTGAGGCGTGCTCTATGTTATTGTCCATACCTTGGGCTTTCTGTAGTATTAACTTGATAAGGTCCTGGGTTCGAATCCCGACACGGTCCGCTTGAAAAATGTTAGGCGAGCATTTTTCACAAAATTACACCCTCGTTCGGATGAGAGGCAAATTGGAGGTCCCGTGTGTGAGTGTTGTCACGCACGTTAAAGATCCCTACCTTGCTTGGAACAGCAAGGGTTCGGCAAAATTCCAAATTTTCCAGGTGAAAAAAAACTCGCTTTCTGGCCAATGTAGTACCTTCGGGTGGAGCATTGGAAAATCACATGTAAAGTATTAACTTGATAATAGCTTGTTGAATTGCTGGCGTCGGTCACGTATACATCCAGTTTGTATAGTGTATTCCTAGAGCCATTGTACTTTCAGCCGTCATGCCATGTTTTGATGTAGTAAACTATAACTCGACCTCGCACGTAGACAACGTATGGCTTTTATTTTTGTTAATATAATTTCTGGGTTTTATATTGACTCTATGTTAAAAATTACGTAGGCGGAATTTTTATACTGACGTAAATTTAAAATGTGTTTATTTACTTCCTGCGTTTATGAAACATGTTTGTTTTGAAACATGTGTTTATTGCAAGCATGCATGGTATTTCCTTGCCCTAATGCGTATTTATCTTAATAAGATTCGTTTTATGATTTTCTTGTTTCAGATACATCTAATGCGTCTTCTTTTAAAGTTTATGAATACCTTGCTGGTTTAAATTGCATTTGATTGCGTATAGAGTTATCTATCTTACTGAGTGTGATTGAAGTATTGAAGAATCAGCTTCATTTCATTGATTACAGTTAACTGTGATTCTTATACAGTGTGCTTGATGTTAGCTTTTTGCATAATTGGCGAATTACTTCCATTTTAAGGAGAAATCGTTTAGCTTTCTAAACTTTAGTGCTATTTGCATGTAGTGTACGACCCATATGCCTAAATATACTCCTAAATAACCCTATTATCATAGCAATATATATATATATATATATATATATATATATATATATAAAGATAGTTATTTACACAACGTAAGTTATAAATACTAATGTATTACGGTTATTACAGTTAATAAGATGAAATAATAACTTAGACTTTTATGCAAAGCTAAAATGATCATTTCAATTCGAGTTACTAATTGAAAGATGGAAAATAAAAAGTCTTGGATAGAACTTGAACTTGTATGTCTCTCTAGTAGCATGCGTTTACCAATTACGCCACCGAGACCGATAACGACAATTGGAAAATTTATAAATCTGAATCGTGTACACAACCATACACACACACAAACACACACACACGCACGCACGCATACACACACAGATGTAAAACTGTTTAAGGGATATTCTTGACCGATATTAACACAATTAGTTAAATATCCTCTTTATTTGCTAAATTTGTTTTATTTATTCTAATTTCTTCATCAACACACTAAAAAGATATGATATTAAGCAAAACAACTAAAATGAGCTAAAATGTAAGAATGCAAGTGATAGACTAATAGTCGTAAGTAGTCAATATCTACTTGTTATATGACGATATATTAACGTTACTACTCATCAACCGGGCCATCCAAATTAGTCTATATCGTCATATAACAAGACGAACAATTTAATTTAATGTTTTGATCAAAATTTTTGTTTGTTTTCCTATTTTAAAGACTATAATTTTCATCAATTTACAATATTTCAAGTTTTTTAATAGAAAAGTATAAAATGTGGAACATCAATGAACTTGTAATATGTAATACTGCAAAAATCTAATATGGCGTCCATAAAAAATAAAAAAGTTGACAGTCGCATCTCTGAATACAGAAGGCTTAGAAAGATTCTGATCACTTGGTTGAATTCCAGCTAATGACTTATGTAAATGAGCCAAGTTTTACATTTATGGCTATAATGGAATAGGAGTTATAAAGCATTCTCAAATTTGGTAACTTTTGGTTTTTACGCCATATTTATAGAACGCACAGAGATACATTTATTTTGTTTTTAGTTTTAAATTGAGCTTATAATTGCACAGGCTTTTTCCCATTTAACCAACTTTCTAGCTCATAGTTTCCGAGATATATATACATATATATATATATATATATATATATATATATATATATTTTGTAGTGGTTTTAAAGGGTTAAAAGTAAATATAAACAAAGCAATTTCAAAACACTCTGTATAAAGGAAATAACCAAAATTTACGCGCAAAATTTATCTCATTTTATTTAATTTAAAGTATCAAGTATTACCATTATTTTATAATTAGGGTTAAGAATTTAATAGGTGCGTAAAGAAAATAAATTGCATAAGCCAATAGAAATAATTATTTAATTTAATTGAGTTGAATTCAAAGGAATATAACGTTTAAAACGCCTAAGAGCGTGTAAAAATCAATAATACCAAGGTGAAACGCGTTTCTAACAAACGAATCGCTTTACTATATGAAATACTTTGAAAAGCGAGATCCTAGAAATGTTACTTAAAACGTCGGTTAAATTTGAACACCTGAATGTTTTCTAAATGTCAACTTCCACTTATTTTGTGTAGATAAAACCCAAGATTCTAAGGATATTGTACAAACGGTCGGATGGTTTCGCATGAAACACTAATAAGGGGTTATTTAAAGCACGTAGGCTAGTCCACGTGAGGTTAGATAGCAGATGGACAGGAATATCGATTTCTACCACTCAAACAAAGTTAGAAGGAAACGTAGAATATGCTTAAGCAAGGGACAGCGTTAATATAGGCGGGATTTGTAAGACGTCAATGCATATACTATTGGTCGATATCGTTAGTTATACATCAGACAAACACGGGAACGTTGAATGTTAATTTTAAGAAAATTTCGTAACGACGCGCTGAATTTCGGGGTTTTAGAAGACGGTTGAACTCAAAATTTTAAGAAATATTTTTCTAAATGAAGGACTTCGGGTGAAATGCGGCCGAGAGGTGGCATCGTAAATTGTATAAATACTTTTTGAAAATAAATAAAAGTCCCTTAGTATTTTGATCGCTTCAGACTACGTATGAAAGTTACCACGAGCTTGTAAGTATAGAAAATTATTTTAAATTAAATAGTACAGTTAGCCTTATAACTTGTACGCTGATAGGGCCGAGTAAAAGATTTATTGAGGGGCAATTTATATTTTTTTAACAAGTTTCCGAGATATATATATACATATATATATATATATATATATATATATATATTTTGTAGTGGTTTTAAAGGGTTAAAAGTAAATATAAACAAAGCAATTTCAAAACACTCTGTATAAAGGAAATAACCAAAATTTACGCGCAAAATTTATCTCATTTTATTTAATTTAAAGTATCAAGTATTACCATTATTTTATAATTAGGGGTTAAGAATTTAATAGGTGCGTAAAGAAAATAAATTGCATAAGCCAATAGAAATAATTATTTAATTTAATTGAGTTGAATTCAAAGGAATATAACGTTTAAAACGCCTAAGAGCGTGTAAAAATCAATAATACCAAGGTGAAACGCGTTGCTAACAAACGAATCGCTTTACTATATGAAATACTTTGAAAAGCGAGATCCTAGAAATGTTACTTAAAACGTCGGTTAAATTTGAACACCTGAATGTTTTCTAAATGTCAACTTCCACTTATTTTGTGTAGATAAAACCCAAGATTCTAAGGATATTGTACAAACGGTCGAATGGTTTCGCATGAAACACTAATAAGGGGTTATTTAAAGCACGTAGGCTAGTCCACGTGAGGTTAGATAGCAGATGGACAGGAATATCGATTTCTACCACTCAAACAAAGTTAGAAGGAAACGTAGAATATGCTTAAGCAAGGGACAGCGTTAATATAGGCGGGATTTGTAAGACGTCAATGCATATACTATTGGTCGATATCGTTAGTTATACATCAGACAAACACGGGAACGTTGAATGTTAATTTTAAGAAAATTTCGTAACGACGCGCTGAATTTCGGGGTTTTAGAAGACGGTTGAACTCAAAATTTTAAGAAATATTTTTGTAAATGAAGGACTTCGGGTGAAATGCGGCCGAGAGGTGGCATCGTAAATTGTATAAATACTTTTTGAAAATGAATAAAAGTCCCTTAGTATTTTGATCGCTTCGGACTACGTATGAAAGTTACCACGAGCTTGTAAGTATAGAAAATTATTTTAAATTAAATAGTACAGTTAGCCTTATAATTTGTACGCTGATAGGGCCGAGTCAAAGATTTATTGAGGGGCAATTTATATTTTTTTAACAAGCTCGTGTAGTTACGCTATGTAACGTGGATTAAATTGAACAATTATCAAAGAAGAGTAATAATTGGATTTGGAGTTGGAGGTATCGTGTATGAACAGCGTTGCAGCACAGCTTAGAGGGGTTTAACTACTAATATCTGGAGGCGCGAGCAAAGGAGTACCACGAAACAACTTAATGGCATCATCAACGGAGCATGGATCTTCAAGAAATTCCAGGTAACGCTTTAAAAATTGTTGTTGTTATAAACTATGAAACTATGAAAATTGTGTGACGTGTGAGAGTGAACTATGATGGTATTTTATATTATTTGGCATATTGAAAGTAATACGTAGAACTAACTTTTATTGTGGTATTTAAATCGAAATATAAAGGTGTAAATATGGCTGATTAACATTCCTCAGGAATTTAAATATTTTTTTGTTATGAGTACATGGGTTTTTGTTGTGTTTGTAATAAGAGTATGCCAAGTAAAAAGCATACCTTAATCATAAATAACTGGGTTATCATGAGCTCACCATACTCCAGAGTTTCCAAATTGAAATTAATTATAAATACAGAAAGAAAGATAAGGTATTATTCAGGGCCCATTTACTTAGGTTACATTCAATGTGTTTGATTTTTCTAGTTAAAATTCTGGACTTTACAAAATAGAATTTATTGAGATGTAACTTGACCACTGAGATGTATATAATTTTGAAGTTTTATTTGTAAATAGTGGAAAATAGATATTGTATGATTGTGGTATTATTTTGTGGTTTTATTGAGAGTGTGCGTGAACGATAGAGAATATGAGAGTGAATCTAGGTATCCAAGAGGAGGTCTAACTGAGCTAGCCGGAAGCAGTTGAAGAAAGCAATTCAACCGAGGAGACTGGAATCTGGGTAAGAAATTAATGTTTTTTTGAAAATTTTCTATTGTGTGCAAATTTTCGATTGGTTATAAAATTGGTAATTAGAGGGGTACGATTCTTAAGCCAAGAACCACGGCATTCTTATGACGGCCCAACGTTGGGGCTCGATTGATTTTTAGCGAGTTCCAGAGATTAAACCCAAGGTCCACGGCAATATATATATATATATATATATATATATATATATATATATATATATATATATAATGAGCTTGTAGTGCGATAGAATATACTTTATTTCATTGTTATTTTTTTGTACCATATTCTTCGGCTGAAATTACTTGCAATCTTCAATTTAAATGTTTATAGAGCTATCTCTTAAGGTTACGATATTTGCATTCGTCAATTAGTTTAAATTATGTTTTGCTTTAACCTGGTCCTTAGAATTGAAAGTCGAGTTTGCGAAAGTTTGACACAAATAACTTAAGCTGAACACAAAGTTTTCTACAGGCATTATAAATTAAAAAAGTTTTACGCCTTGTCATTTTTATAGGAAGTTCTTACTTCATCGCTGTCATCTTATTAGCATGTTTGTTAACACCACCGACTTCATACAAAAGACTCACGCGAAGTTGTTTCAATTTTAGACTCAACAAATTCTCATCGCTTTATTACAATTCAAGAGCTTACCTTTAAGTTTTCCATGTTTCAAAAAGATAGTTATTTTGTATAAAGCGACCTTAACCGGTTTGTCTCGTTTAGAAGAGATAGGTAGGTGTGAGGAAATTAACTCTAGTAGGTTGGCATTTGGTACATTAATCAAAGCGCGTTCTACTTTGTATCTGACATTTTAGAATATAGGATTTGTATCCGCAATGTATGTGGAATTCCTAACAATAGAGTGCCCCTTATTATTCATTCTTCGTATAGTTTAATTCATTTGAATGGGCAATCCTAGCCTCACACTTTATATTATGTCCAACTTTCAACGACCGTATTCATAAGCAAAATTTTAACTCGGTGCGAAATTAATAAATTAAACAGCTTTTGAATTTATACTTTTACAGTTAATCACTCTAAAGATACTACCATCCAGCAGGATTGGTTAGGAATTAAAGTATGTGTGCCTTACGACGAAATCCACCTTGCACTTACTAGCTTACATTTTGCAAAATAAATTAGTAAAATTGTAATCACTGTCACAGCTTTAATGCAACTTATATTTATTTATTTAACATTTAAAGCTTTTAACAAGCCTCTGACTTTAGTGTATTCTACAACAAACATAAAATTACCAACGTCATACCTGCATCGTTAACTGCTTATACATCTAAATTCTGGAAAAAAACCATGAACATTTAGAGAACACAGCAATTCACAGTTTCACTTACGCATAAGGCATATAAATAACCATTTACACTGGATATTTATCTTTGCGCCAACTGTGTTGCTCTACTGGTAGAAGCGATAGCTTGTCAGTGCTACTTCAAGAAATAACAGAAAACCTCCATTTAAATTTCCTACATCGCGTATCACATGGTAACAATATAGTTTCATTACGAGAAATTTGATGAAGGTTAATGGAAATATCAATTGTTTATGAATATCATTCCCATAGCAGAGGTTCAACCTATTAAAACATCACATTTGATGACATATTATTTAATGAAATCAAACCATTCAGCTTAGATAAAAATTGCACATTTATATATAACCAAGCTTCGTACACGAGTAATAGCTAATACACTATGAAATAAGGTTCTAGAATTCGTATAAACTAATATGAATAGAAATCATTATTTTAGATAGAACATCGTTATAGGATAGACTAAAGTATGAAAAACAAATAATATGGGCTTGTAACTTGATGCAAGTAGGACTGAAGGTTACGGAATGCTGGTGCTCCGATAACTCTCTATCCATCATCCTCAATAAAACACGCCTGGTGCTGTTTTCTAATAAATTGAAGATAATGATAGCTAGACCCCCAATACTCATCCAAACTCCTCTAACTCTTCGGAAAAAATCAAGTACCTGGCATAATTTTTGACAAGAATCTGAATTGGGCAAACGTCTACAAGCCGAAACTACGAAGGCCAACTTAGTGTTTTAGCAGTGCAAATCTGTCATAGGCAAACCTTGAAGTCTTCCACCGAAGACTGTTTTATGGCTATTCATCTTGGTAGTATGACTAATGTTTGCTATGCCGATTTTGTCTGATGGCCCAGGGCCAAGCTAGGCAATGAAGCTAAAGGTTTATTTTATAGCCATAGATTAACCTGTGTAAGTATTAAGGGCGCAATATGAACCACATTCACGCAAGCCCTAGAAGCCATTCAAGACCTTACTCCGCTGGACTTGTATGTGGAAAAGATGTCTCTAAAGGGACGCTTAGTTTGAAGTTTTAAGGTATATGGATCGATAAGGGTGGCGGGGGTAAACACAATAGCATACAAGGGAGGCGGTGCGTAACACGCCTCTCCAGTAAGAAATCGTGGACTCGATCGCAGCTTTAATGATCTTCAGGAAGCGATTAGAAGTTAGTCTTAACAGTGAAGATGCTTCCTCAACTGACACTTCCATATATGCGGATGGTTTCAAAACAAATAAAGGTACCGAGACAGGCATCTTTTAAGATGACCTAGACCATATTGAAACTATCACACTCGGCAAGCTGTCAACTGTCTTCCAAGCAAAAGTCATAGCCATCATGCACCGTGCTAACGCTATTCTTAAACGTAAAACCTAAAATAAAACTATACGTATTAAAAGAAATAGTGCAGCGTAAATAAAGAGGAGCTCCTTTTATGGGTAATACTACAATACCATTGCTCCTTGAGCTTACTTCTAACACTAACGTCTTTGAGCTAATTTGGGTTAAAGCGCTTTTAGGAGTACACGGCAATGAACACACAGACGATTTGATAAAACAAGGATCGGCACAAAGTTTTGTTGGTGCAGAGCCATCGGTTCCTATAGCACCATCTACGATTTTCTTCATGATAAGGCATGCAACCCACCTCTATCATAAGGACAGATGGGCTTATATAATAGACTGCCGACAGGCAACACTATTTATTAGGTCTCCCATGACTAAAATCGAAAAATTTGTCATCCGCTTACCAAGATGGAAACTATGGCTGTATCAGTCGGTGTTTTAACTAGGCACTGCAAACTAAAAAAGCATCTGTACAGAATGTGCCGTCAGACGACTCATCTTTCGTGACTGCCCGCAGAAGGTCGATACGTCGGTGCACATCCTATGTACATGTTCGACTCTCGCCCGACTTTGAGGATACATGCTGGGGATTTTTTGGCCTGGTGAAAAAACAATCAGAGACACCCCAAGGTCTGACATCCTCAAATTTACCTGCAAGGTCTGGTGGATGAGCGATAAAAGAAAAACATAGGGCAAGGAAGTCAGTACAATGGGCCCACTAGGAGCCCTCAGTGCATGTGGCTTTTGCAACCCGTCGCAATTCAATTCAGTCTATATATACAGGCTGTTTCCTGTATAATAAGATACCTAATTTTAATATATGGTAGTTTCAGTATTTGGTGATTGCAAATATAGATGGCTTTCATATGAAAATTATTTGTATACCGTATTATGTTTTTAACGCCTTTTCAGAAAGAATAGATTTGCCGTCTATTTATTCATCATTACATACACATACATATTTCAAGTTTACCTTGTAATTAAAAGAAAAAGAAATATATGGCCATGGACGAGTTTTAAACTTATAAGTATGCGATTAATACTGCAATGTTATCTCATCTGTGCTCACGTGCAGATAACTTCAGAAGAACGTATGCATAAAAGTGTATGTAACACATCTAATATTTTGTGTTTAAATTTCTGAGCGACTTTATCCCAAGATTTGACACCAAAACTTTTCTAATTTAACTTACGCGCAAGAATTATCAAGAAGTTATATATATATATATATATATATATATATATATAAAATAAGATGTATCTGTAAACAAACTCTATGAAAATAATAGAGCCTATTGACGAATGCAAATCGGGCTGGTAGTTATATAGCCATTAACAAAACATTAGCTTATTACTTCATCGGTGAGGAAACATCCACTGACCGACGGTTTCGGCTTTATTAAGCCTCCTCAGAGTGAAATAGGGTTCTTGGAGACTATTTCACTCTGAGGAGGCTTAATAAAGCCGAAACCGTCGGTCAGTGGATGTTTCCTCATGAAGTAATAAGCTAATGTTTGTTAATGGCTAATAACTACCAGCCCGATTTGTCTTCGTCAATAGGCTCTATTATTTTCATAGAGTTTGTTTACAGATACATCTTATTTTATATATATATATATATATATATATATATATATATATATATATGCCTCGACTATTGAAAATCTCCTTCTCAGGGTATCTACACGTACCTACCGTGGGTTCAGTGATAGGTAGATGGTCACGACAGCGACCAAACTGCACTACCTTTATTTTAGTATACGTAACCTTATTTTCGTATATGCCAAATTTAATAAGCAGATCCGTGTAGCCTTGTGCCAAATCAATTACGCTTACCAAATTGACTTTGACGTATCAAAAACAAAGTACTCACCCGATTTATTCTTCGCTGTAGGCCTTTCTGAATTCTGGCTCAAGATCTCAGTCACCGCATGGGTTTTCACACTGCGTTTCACTATCACCAGGACTACTCTGCTTTCCAGACACCAGGTTTTGATTTATTTAGTTTTGATATCCACCCAAATCTATAAATAATGACTAAATTTAGAATTTTGAATACCTTAAATTTTAACTTCCCCCGCGCTAATTTTCCTATAATTTTGCCTTCGTTCTTCTTAACACTCCTTCTACTCCAACAATATCCGATCCTTAACCTGCTCGTTCCAATTCTATGCTGCTTTCTACTTTCCACTCAATACCAATCTATCCGCAATGTACTATCCAAATCACTCTAATTCGTTTTCGTTCCGTCTAATAATTCCAATCCAAATCCTTTTTATCTCAATTCAACTCGTTCTAAATATCCACTCTTATTTATGCTTGTCTCCGTGCCGCTCCAATATCCAATCTTGTACCTTTTTACTCTTCTTGACTATTACTATTCCGTTTAACTATCTATATTCTACTTTATTTCAATTAAAGGCTTTACTTTCCAAAATATTTTATTTTAAACTTTTAAATATCCAAAATTAGCGCAATTTTCCAAAAACACGTCTTGTTGCAAAAATAATTCAAATCGATCTCTCTATTATTATGTTTACCTAGGTGATACCACCTTTAAATTATGCCTACTCCTTTTACATTTTTAACAAACCCAACATCCAATTAAATCGTCCCAACTAGTTTGTGTCACTAATACCTATTCATCATCTTTTACACTTTACAATTATATAATTAAATGTTCAATCATTGGTTCATATGACCGCGTTGCACTTCAATCAGTTCTGATACAATATTTTCACATATAATTTTGATACCACAAGTTTGTCCAAAGGTTGATTCTAATAAATAAGTGCCGAAATGTTTCACATATAAACCTGGCTCTGTGTTTTGAATAGTGGAACTTCCACAGACGCATCCGACTTTTAGATAAGCAAATTTACACTCTTTGGCTCATCAACGTACAACTTAGTATAAATCCTTGAATACTGCGTTTTCTCACGTCATCAAGTCATTGTTTTTCGTATTGGCACTTCTACTCTGACTAATATACTTAAAATACTTTACCATTTGTAAAGTACGGCAAACACAAATTTTACAGTTACGTGATCTGATCATTGGCTTCATTTGGCATATACACAATCTTAAAACACCAAAATACTCTTTATACTCTTTTAGCTATTACGTACACTTCAATATATATATATATATATATATATATATATATATAAAATATTGTGTAGGTTAAGCTTGTAGAATCCAGCCCCAGTTATCGGCCGTCATAATTTATATGAAATTACCTGTATTAGTCTCGCCCTCGGCTGCTCTAAATAATTCCTCGGCTGCTCCTAATAATATTGACACCTACTTGTTACATCTAAAACCTCCTGTCTATATCCTTAGGCTGAAACCTAAATAGGCATTCGCCCCAAACACACACTCAAAAATAACTCATTTGACCAAATATATCACACTCTATTTACATTAGATCCATAATACATTTTAAAACACCATTCCTTTAGGTACATCCATACATTTCAATAATTTTATAACAATTATCATGCAAACTGATAACCTTTTAAACACATATATTTTTATTTAAAGTAAAAGGGCGTTCCTCATCCCTTACGTTACCCTTTTGTCTTAGCATGAGCTCATAATAAAACTTCTACAGCTGTGCATATAAATTTCCTGCATTACCAAATATTAATAAGTCCTCTATACCTCTTTACAACATTTGGTTATCTAAAATTCATTAATTATTTTCAAAGATCAATTTTCCTTTGAAGTCCCATAAATGTCTGTTCATAAAATGTCAAATAATAATAAAACACATCAAATTCAAATCCAAATAATTACCACCACCATAAAAATATTCACCAGTCAATGTTCTATTCTATCGCCTACCTGGTTTTTAACTTCTAAGTGTGCTCCACCATCTAGCGCCTTGAAAATGCTGCCGTCTAGTAGCACCCCGTCCATCAGCTAACTCCCTGGTCCAATTACCATCTCCGCCATGCATACCGTTGTTATCAATTTCCATTCCAAAAATTCCAATATTTTATTATTCAAACATCGCTTTTTTGTATCATCCAAACACTTTCAAACTTTAATTTTCGTGCATTCCAATACCAAACTTAACAAGCTTTGTACTTACGTACCACTTTAACGTTTTACCACAAAGATGCTTTTAGCTTCTACATAAAATTGTATTAACTTGCACTAGTTCACCAATGCTGGATGAAATCTCAACGAAAAAGCAAGAGCAAAAGAGGCCGAGACCCCTTTCTGCCAGTGATTATATAAGTAAAATTCGCCCCCTCCCCTGTTTTAAATTGGCACGTATACTTGTATACCCGTTGCTATAATTCCGAAAAATTGTTTTCTAATCGTCCTGCATTTCATCGAAAAAGCTTTAACGTATCTCCGATTCTTGTAAATTTTTATAACGAACATAACAATACTCGGAAAATCGCTTTAAACTGTCACTCCGTTGTCCGAACTTAGCCTATACGCCTTTCTTTGTCAACGCCTCTAACTTGAACAAACATCTCTCATCTCCCTTGTACCTATAGTTTTATTTCACACATACGCTTCCACCAGCTGGATCTCTGTCCTTCTTTTACAATACACGCCAATCACTTCGCTTGGCTCCATTTCCCACTTTTTAACAGACTCGTGTTTGCTTTTAAATATCCTTAAAATTATCGATTTTATTTAGGTCTCCTAACAATACTGCCCCCTGAATTATATATAGGCATTCCTCTTGCACTCAATACACTATTATTCTGTCTTGGAGTTTCGGTTGGCTCCTTACTATACCACCTTCAAAATTGAAATCAATATTTTAACCACAAAACCGCGGCTACCTTAATCCCAACGGCTGTTCTTTTCCGATAACCCATTGAAGCTTGTTTGTTGCCAAGTTTACCAAGAACTGTTATCTACCCTCGTTATTTTATTTAAACGTGTCGGATTTTACGTTTTAGAACAGAAATGTTGCTTTATCACCTGTTCCAGACTTTTAGACTTTCATATAATTACTTTACTACAAATTTATATACGTTAGAAAAATTTTAGCCCAATTATTATTTATTCTGCTCTATGTTTATACAAATATTGTTACATTATTCTTGGCTAAATTACATTGATCCTACATTATTATACACTTCTTAATAAAAAAAAATAACTTGTTAAAGATATTCTAACTCCCTAATTAAATAAATTTGTCTTCCCTTATTCAAAAGCTCTCAACCTATGAGTTCATTTGTGCCCTTATATAACCCAATGACCCTTTTAATTACACTTTGATAATATTATATATATATATATATATATATATATATATAATGCATATGATATATACAATAAATATAGTCTCATTAATACTGACTTACGTTTATATGAGTTTATAAATACATAAAACTATGGAAGTTAGGCATTACTTCATTAAAGATTAAGAATAAACATGTCAAAAGTGATGAACGTTTACATAACCTCATTTAGTTGTTTAAACTAATGTAGTATAATTAAAGGTGTAAAGTTGACTAAACTATAATAGTAGGTATACAAGTTGACTAGACTAAAGTATTGTAAATTAAAGAGAAGTGGTAAAAAAATATATATTTTTTAAATTACCTGAGTTAGTACTTTCTGTTTCACTATGTAAAACTATGGTTTTACATGAGTGAAACAGAAAGTACTAACTCAGGTAATTTGAAAAAAATATTTTTTACCACTTCTCTTTAATTTACAACACTTTAGTCTAGTCAACTTGTATACCTACTATTATAGTTTAGTCAACTTTACACCTTAATTATACTACATTAGTTTAAACAACTAATTGAGGTTATGTAAACGTCTGTCACTTTTGACATGTTTATTCTTAATTTTAATGAAGTAATGCCTAACTTCCATAGTTTTATGTATTTATAAACTCATATAAACGTAAGTAGTATTAAGTAGCAGCACACATTTATTTTCATTTCATATGCATTTATTAGATTCCTGAAGAAGATAATAAATTTATCGAAAGCTCGAATGATTAAAAGAGTGTTTAATTAATTTGACAAGTTTGACTGCTTCCCCGATATCTATAGAAAATTCTATATATATATATATATATATATATATATATATATATTATAATATAACCCCCCCTTTTAGAATTGAGAATTATAATATATGAGCAAATTAGCAATGCACCAAATTGCCCTATAATTTCCTTTCTTCAATTAATAATTTACTAACTTCTCTATTTGGTCTCTAAATCTGCGCCTCGACCAATGAAACTCTTATCTCAGGTTAATTTTGTGAATAAATCTATATCTGCATACAGCGTGAGTTCTGAACCATATACAGATGTATGTGACACTGCCAGTCAAATGACCTCTAGTTAATTCTACTAAAGCAATTTCTATATGTGACAGTGTAAACAAATACTTGAAAAATACGCACAGTAAAACGTTTATATTAGTTAATAGTTTAAGATTTCAATCGAGTATAACGGATTAAGTGTTTAAACTATGACACTGATAATAATAATACAACCTGAACTTCCAATGAAACGTCTTGCTGCTGAACAATGAAACTCCACTGCCCACAGCGACGATTCGAACCAGATGTGGGTTCTTAATACCTGTAGATAAGTACGTTTTAAAAATTTGTATTACTGAATTTACGCCTTTTATTTTAGGGTTTTTAGATACGCCAAAAAATTTTTAGAGACACTTATACTTATCGTCGTTGATCTTATAAGGAAACTCAGCTTCGTGAAATCAACACCGTGCTCGACACCAAAAGTTCAGCAATTCCAGCGTTCTGATAGCACCACTTTGGAACTCCTCTGTCTACACAAAAATACTCCCAGAAATCCAATGGTCAATAATAAGACAATGACAAGGACTCTTGCATTTATCACTTTTTAATATCAACAGTTCCTTTATACTTTGAATATCACAAATACATTTTTCATACTTTGAATTTTATGTTGGAGATTACAATAATAAAAGGTATACAATTCGTAAACTGTTACAAAAAAGATTATACTTTTTGTTCTATAGTTTGTAAAGTTCTTTTTTTCAGTTCTTTTCAAATCAGTTTTTCTCTTCATTTCTTAATTTGCACAACTGTCACTTACCTCCCTGGAGATGCCCCTTAAAACATTAAACCAGCCTACTCTTTTACAATTCTTTTCCAACTAACATTCTATGATCCAACTTTTTATAAATAGATCTTATTGCTCTTGTTAAATTCTAAATTGGAGTAAACTAATACACAAATGTCATTGGCCGAAAATTTATAAATTGATATTTTAATCCTAACAAGTGAAATTCAAATGATATAATAGACTTACAACTATATAGTGAAAAGTAAATAAAACTTCTACATCTTATAACTAACTTAAATCTAATAAAAACATACTAATTGACTTTTTTTAGGCTTTACGTACATATTCAAATGAAAGTGAAAGTTTAACATCTTATACCTAACTCAAATCAAATGAAAACGTACTAAGTGACTTCAAATCTTAGCTACACATACATATTCACATGGCAGTGAAGTTTTTTTTTAAATATTTAAACAAAATTTTATGATATACAAGCAACAGTAGTTCACTTCATGGACACATACTTTTCAAAATTACTTTATGAAATCACCAACACCCAATTTGAAATCTTAAAACTTCCTTTTCTCTTAAAATATCATTTTAAATATCTTTAACAAGTAACTGCCCTCACCATCTCCTTCATCAATCATTTTACGAACTAGAAGTCTATATCTGAGTGGTACTTCAGTGCGTCAAGGTTCAAATCTCATATATATCACATAATATCACAATATATATATCCCATAGGTATATATACATATAAATCGACTTACCTTGTGTAATTAACTTTCATATGAGTCACGCATTTTTCAAGAGTAATATGAATAATTTAAATACTCTCTTATAATCCTATCCAGTGTGACTTATCAGTGACCCCCCGAAAAGCTTTTGTAAGGGTCAAATCATCTCGAAGATTGAGCTCAAAAAATATGCAAAGGAAATTATCCACTCACAAATAATTTTCTATACAGAAATCTTAAACTAGCTTAATCTACTCGATAATGGCACTGATTGTCTTTCTAAAGGTTTAAAACGAAGTTCTACGTTTTGAGTCGTCAAGTTTTCGCTGGTATTCATGTCTTTATTACAAGATGTCCTTTATAATAATTACCATCCTAAGACCGTTTTCATTTAAAAATAACTGCATCGAAAAATGCCTGCTTTCATTTTATATTTTCATTTTAAATAAACCTTTATACTTCAAAATCCACTTTATCAGTTTTCGAAAGTACCTTTGTTTTAATAGATTAAAATGTCAAGGTGACTTTCAACCAAGCTAAGTTATTACTTCAATTGTAGCAATAAATACGTCGTTGGTGCGCTCCATAAATAGTGATTTGGTAATTATCTACGGATGAAACTTGAATGCATCCTCCTAATTGTTTACCGGCTTTTATATAATAAAAATTTCAATGCGTCACAATTTCTCGAATGCTTCCACCATATTACAGCAGGCCTGACTCATCGCATGATGTAATAATTAACTGTCATTTTATTCATTTTATAACTGCCACTGTAATTTATTGCGATCGTAGAAATGGTCTCTTAACTCGCTTCCACAAATATATGGCAGGCTCGCTTATTATTGCTGTTATCTTATCTAAATTACGGTCACAACACTTTTGTTATCTAAATTATCTGTCGTTCAAATGTATTGCGTACAAAAATCTTAGTATCCGTTATTAATAAATGGAATCTATGTATTCGTCATAGCTGGTTATCGCTCTCTATTACAATTTATAGCTTATTAAAAGGTCTAATCGCGCTCTACTAATTGTGCCGTTAATTCATATTGGTTGTTAACGTAGAGATAACGGATACTCAAACGGTCTAGGAAAGTAGTATGTTTAAAATAAAAATACCTTTTTTACACTTCTTGCTAGGTAGTTGCAACTGTGTTACGACTTAATTTACTAATAAATTTTTTCAAGAGGAGTATTTGATATTAAATTTACTTAGTATTTTCAAAGTGGATGAATATTTACACATTAGAACTCGTTTTAGGGTTCCTTTAATCTGCATAAAATGCGTTAAAAACTCGTTTTTAGCTGATTTTTTTAAAGAGGATAATTACTCACATACGGGTTTTACTTGTATTAGAAATTACTATATGAGTATTGTCGGAGCCTTTCACGGCCGGAATCAATATAAATATTTATGGTTCCTGATTGGGACTGTGTCATCTAATAAACTAAGTCGACGTTTCACCCTCTTCTGTAAGGGGCTTCATCAGGACAAGAAAAGAAAATGATAATAAATAATAAAAATAATAATAATAAAAGACATAAGAATGATAATATTAAATAGACAAGTTACAGATTAAAGAGTATGGAAAGTTTATTTTGAACTAGCAGACTCACCGGTCCATTTAAGCCAAAAGGTGTCTTGTGGCCAAGTAACAGTTACTTTGCCACAAGACACCTTTTGGCTTAAATTTAATACGATAGTATTTATCAACTTACCTTGTGTAAATAAATATTAATGTGATAAAGATGTCAGGGGGGGTTATTGAAAACCATATTTTCTAGATAAAACCCCTCCAAAAAGAAGTAAGTGGAAAAAATTTAAATTTCCCAATATTTAGTTGTTCTAACCTGTACAAACCTAAACGTATTTTATTATCATTAAAATACAACACAATTGCTCTCGCGTTATTGTAAAGCCTAAGGACAAACTCATTAATTAAAAGTACTAGAAATGGCTTAAATTTGTCTTCTCGAAAAATGTGCAACCGTACATTGTTAAGAATACAAAATCATGCAAACTTTATTGCATTTGCAAACGCTTTATAAAAATGCAATAAAATAAAATCGAGATACATAAGAACCAATTTAAAGCTTTCCGGGTTTCTGTAAGAAGAAATGAGGCGGCGATCATTAACCTCGCGCGTAAGAAAAAGATCTGTAACTCTACGCTGTGCTCCTAAGTCATATCGACCGCCGTAGTTTGACCCTAATTAGATCATAAAGCGCGCCATTCGCGGAAATGATACATCATTCGGCGGTAACTAAGATTCGAGAATACAATGGAATAATGACGTATTGAGATTATTTTGTATATATACGGAAGTAATTAATGTTCAACATTTATTTTATTTTATGAGATTGGCCATATAAGTTTGAGTAAAGAGTCATTTGCGTTTGATTCTTTCCTCAGCAAAACAATATATAACGTTTGCGAAAATTTCAATTTACGAGATCGACCATGCAGAGTTACAATGAAACGTATAAGCTTGATTAGTTTCAAGCATAAAAGTTGTCAAATGCAATTATTTGATGAAGATTATTTGTTTTTTAATATACTGAGAAAATTGAACCTTCTTCCATACAAGAGTTACTCTGAAGTTAATTAATTAAATAAAAGATGCACTTTTTAAACTAATAAACTGATGGAGACTTAAGATGGAAATGGAAAAGCTTTTAATACCGTTAATTACGTTGGAAATGAAATTTTAATAAGCGCTATATGACCGTAAGAATTGCCAGTATACATTGTAGATTTTTTGTTTGTAACTGTTAAAAATATTCAAATGTTTGTCTTAATTATATAGTTTATTTTTTTGTAAGTGAATAATTACCATTAAATTTTGAGGTCGAAGTTCCAAACATTTTGATTTTTAATAAATTATCTGTCAAAAGTTATTGGCCAATCATTCTTACAGGCGTGGTAATAAAAGATAGATGAATTATCCACCTAAAATTAAAGAGGTTTTGTAATTTTTAACAACCTTAAGCTGTCAACTGTTTTATAAATTCCTTTGTATGAAAGAAAATTTTTTTTGAATGTATAGATGTTTCTTGAGGTTGCTGTTTCATTTCATTTCGTAAATTCTATGGTATAACTTCCGTTAAGCTAGCCAGGCAAAGCAAAATAAAGAAAAGGAAGGTAAGCTAGTAATTTAAAATTTACCATTGCTGTACCTAAGTAGCAGTATAATTTGGGCAAAACTTTCAAATGTTACCACAGCAATATTAGCGGCATTCTAAAGCAAGGCCGTAACACAGCAATATATAGAATCTTATCACCAAAAAACTAGTTTTAGTTGCGTTCACCATTTTTGTAATCGTTTCAGTTTCATTGTCGTCTGATGCTATCAGATATAGACAGCTTGCGATACACATGTTAGCTAACACTAGCAAGTAATTAAAATCTAGATAAATTTAGTTGTATAAGCTTGATGTTTTTAATGGACGCAACAAAATGTTGGACTCCGTAGAGGTCGAAGATTTTAAAGACGCGTGTACAGTGGAATTCGAGTGAAAAATGGAGTAATTATACGTTATGGATATATTATTTAAAAAGTATATTATACAAGTAGGGTAACCATGGTTGGTTTTATGTTGCTGTGTATGGGTTATAGTTGTATAAGTTTAGCATAACAGAGTTTTGTATACAATACCCAGAAACCTTTGCTAATTATGTACAAAAATTTCTGCTCTCATTTATCAATAAAATATTACTTCCCAGAAACAAGCTACCGGTTTCCTAGATACACTTAACATATGTCGATTACCAAATATATATATATATATATATATATATATATATATATATATATATATTTATATATATCAATTTCTATTAATGTAATACCTGTAATTTCTAAACACACAGCAGGAATTTGGAAAATATATTAAATTTAATTTGTTTCTAAAAATTTAATAACTTGAAAAGCTTACAATCTTTAATGTGTAATGTTAAGTTGCACCCTTATCTATCTACTGACTTTTTGTGCAGCGGTTTTTAGATTGTTTTGTTGTATACAATATTTTACGAAAACTTCTCTGTAATAGTGTCGGAGAAGTGTTAGGCAAATGCGATAAGAAATTGCCCGAAGCAGCTTGAAGAGATCGAGCTTTTATATTATACAAGAGGGATACATTTACGCTAGCACAAGTTTGGGTTACATAGGATTTTGAATATAAAAATATTTAGAACGTATCTGTTGCATTATCTCTCAAATATATTTTGGTTCAACGCCATACTATAATAAACTTCGTTACAAAAAAATATAGCCTTCGACGCTACGCCAGGAGGTTTACTACGGATACTATGATATATAATCTGTGTTTAACAAGACAGCTTTTAAGGGTTTGATAAATTACTAAACGTTTTCGATGTCGCTCCTACAATCTTTTTGCTCTCGAAAAACTTGCGTTTAAGGTATTAACATAGTTATCTACTTATATTAGCTTAGTCTGTAGGATGTTAATCCAATGCTTTCTTGGATTAAAATGAAGTTGTTGAATGTAGTGAAAGAATAATATACTTTTCTACTCCCATGTATAAAACTTCCACTTCAAACATCAATATTTATACGTGAAGCGTAATTTCATACACCGGTGCGTGAGATGCAATGTAATTCTTATGGGATTTACTTCACGCACATTTTCCAAAAGAACACGCGACCTTTACTCTCTAGTCAAGAATAAATAGGGTGCTGTGTTTGCTTTGTTTTGGAAATATTTTGAAACGTCACAGCAGCTATCAAACAATAGTATGTAGCAATTACTGAACCACTATGGAGTTCGATGCAGGAACGCGTAGTAACTCCTCCAGAAATAACAGCAGCAGCCACCATTGCAAGTGAATCCTTGTTGCCTGGGAGACTACGAAAGTACATGTCAAAAATTTATGTCGTGGCGAAAAGAAAAAAGAAATTCATTTTCAGAAAATGTTATATTGTTATAGTTAACAAAATTGTCAAGCATATAAATCATTTACACTGTGGAGTAGCTATTCCGTAAACAATATTTATCCAATATATTCCAGAGGATTTACATCTTACAAAAATCTTCAAATGAGTAACTAATACTCTACTTAGTCGCCCCAAACTGATTTTTAACATTAATTCTAGTATTCACATAAAAAAAACTAAAAAAAGTATTTAATGGATTGTTCTCAGTCACTTGTATAATACAATTTCTTAAATACCTTATATTCCGTTCCTTATGTTCAAAATATTCATCCAAATATATAGAATGGACCTGCACCTTGAAGAAGTTCTAGATTACTAGAACGGATGAAATGACTTACGCGTTCCAGTAAACTAAAGAACCAAACTACAGGTCCAACCAAAGTAGTAGGGTCTTTAGTGAGGCACCAGACTAAGACAGTTCCCCGAAAGAGAGTAACAGCTTTTTCGGTGCTTAGAGTGGCAGAGAGCATAGGCAACGGGAAACCACCACAATACCTCCCAACTACACAGCGCACTGAAATTGTTATTAAAGATAATGGCATCCCCTAGGGTAAAAAATTCCGGAGTTAAAATAGTCTCCCATTCGGATCTCCGGGAGGGGACTGCTTCGGAGGATATGATCAGAGAGTATAAAAAAAGAGTCGTGAAAGTTTCGCGAAACGGAGCGTGGAATGTCAGAAATATGAAACAAGTAGATAAGCTAGAAACCATGAAATTGAAATGGATAGTTTAGTAATAGACATAGTGGGGAACAGCGAAGTTTGGTGGCCATAGACGGGGGATTTTTGAAGTGGAGACTTTAGGGTAATTCATACAGGATCAGCAGAGGGAAATTCGGATGTGGGGACAGTTATGCGAAAAAAGATAGGACAACGTGTAGGAAACTACTTACAAAAGAACGAAAGAGTGCTCATGGTTAGATTAGAATCTAAACCGGCGAATACAGTGATAATACAAGTATACATGCCCACCTCTAACTACATCAAGGAATAGGTAGAGACAATCTACAAAGATATCGAAGACATTAAGATACGTAAAAGGACATGAAAATTTAATAATTACGGGGGATTTTAATGCAGTGGTAGGTGAGAGTACGGAAGGAGCGGTAGTAGGTTTATTTGATTTACGCTCGAGAAATGATAGGAGAAATAGGCTGGAAGAATTTTGCGTCTAGAACAATTTAACCATCGCAAACACATATTTCAACATCATGCAAGAAGACGATTCGCGTGGAAGATGCCAGGAGATATAGGAAGATATCAAATACATTACATTCTTGTCAGACAACGATTTAGGAATCAAGTAAAATTCTGTAGAAGCTACCCAGAAGCAGATATAGACACTGACCTTAACATCGTAATTATGAAGGTCGCTCTTAAATTTAAAACTGAAAAAAGAACGGAAAAATGCAGTTTGACATTAAGAAACTAAAAGATAAAGATATCCACGAAAGATTTGAAAAAAAGTCAAATGAGTTTCTGAAAGATATCGTGAAAATTTCTTATACTAAGGAACTATAAACAGAATGAAGTAACATTAAATTCAGCTTAGACATGACGGCCAGAGGTATTCTGGGATATACACAAAAATAAAATAGGAATCCTTGGATAACAAAGAATTCCTGAATCTAATAGAAGAAAGACGAAAATACAAAAATAGATCAGATGAAACAGGAAAACAAATCCAAAGCCATAGAATGGGAGATTATTCGCAAATGCAAGAAAGCTAAAGAACAATGGATTGATGAAAAGTGCAAAGAGGTACAAACTGAGATGGAAATACGAAAGACAGACAAAGCATACAAACTAATTAGAATGAATTTTAGGGATATAATAAAACCGTATAGCAAAAATATAAGGAACGCGGGAGGAAACGTGAATATAGAAAATGTAGAGAAATTGGATAGATGGCAAGAATATATAGGCAATTTATATGCAAGAGAGGAACTAACAGCATTAGAACGGGAATCAGATATTGAAAGGGATGACTTGGGATATCCTATACTTAGAGATGGGTTTGAATATGATTTAAAGGGTCTGCAATATGGTAAGACACCGAGTACAGATAAGGTGCAAACACAAACTCTAAAAGCCGCTGGACAAGCAGTAGGATAACGTTTCTTCCAACATGTAGGTTATATGTATGAGACAGGCAAGATACCCAAAGACTTCAAATGTAACATCATAGTCACTATACCAAAAAAGAGAGACTCGGATAGATGTGAAAATTTTCGAAGAATAAGTGTGACAGTACACGTGTCAAAGATATTAACTAGAATTGTACAATAAAGAATGGAAAAACGGGTTGAAGAGATACTAGGAGAAGATCAATTTGGGTTGGGTGAAACGGTGGAACACTGGAGGCTATTTTAGCTCTGAGTGTGATAATAGAAAAAACAATAGAAAAAGGGGAGAGCGTGTATATCGGGTTTGTAGATCTGGAAAAAGCATTCGACAATGTAAAAATGGAAAAAAAATTTCAAAATACTCAAAAAGATTGGAATGAGTTTTAGACGTATTTTGAGATCCCTGCGGTTCATTTCATTTTCGTAAATTTCACAGGATAATTCTGTTAAACTAGTCAGGCAAAGTAAAAGGAAGGTAAGACGGTGGTTTTATATTTTCGATTGCATTCTCATTAATACATTTTGCTGTACCTATGTCACAGGTATAATTTAATGGGAGCTGTTACTCATAGGCGTATCACCGATTAATATATATATATATATATATATATATATATATATATATATATATATATATATATATATATATAAATATAAATAACAGGTTATTGGTCATCAACTAAGTAATGAAACTCTTTTGTTTTCTACCAAGTTTTCGATCTTCATCAAGGTACTAAAAAATAAATGAATGTAATTACCTCTAACAATGGAACAACATTGTTGCTTACAAAACTGTGAGTTAAAATAGTGTGCTAAAATTGACGAAAAACATTTAAAATGTTGTGGGTGAACGTATACAAACAATTTTTTTTTAAAATTTGAATATAAGCAATGACAACTAAACAATTCACTTACATATTAAAATAGTTTTGAGCTTAAAACTTGTAAATTACAACAAGCCTGATAGAGATAGTTCACTGATATTAAATTATCCCTGAATATAAACCAAACAATATGTCCTAGGTGTATAAAATAGAAAACATATGTTTATATGGTGTTATTGGATTTCCTATATTTTAATAAATATATATACGTGGTGCTCAAATTGCTCGGGTCAGATTTAAAATTCAAGGCATTCACATTCGTAACAATGTGAGCCATTTATGACATAAATTTTACATAAAACCATACGAAATGCGCACTTCGTATCGGAATTATAAAAATTGTCCGTAAAATATAACTCTATTCTTTTTAAATCTAAATTTTTGTGTTAATTAGCAATAAAAATTCTGGGGCAATGTACTGTTTCTTGTTTAAGTGAACCTTCGCACTCCTCGCATTTGTAGTTAGCCCAGTATTTCTAAGTTTTCTTTCTCTTTTTATACGTGACCGTGATTTGTTCGGCCCCTTACTTCGCTTTCCCTTCTGTTGCGGTCTTACTCGTGCGTTTTACAAATTGTATTAGAACGATTTATTAGGATCAAATCGAGTTATTACATTATAATGCGTGCTCAGGGGTATCTCCTATAACAGGTAATTACACAAAATATCGAAGCGGAGGTGTAGAATATTCGAAAACATCGTAAATTGAATGAAAATATTTAGGAAAGAAAAATTGAATGTAGCAAGATCAACAAAACAACGTTCATTCTTTTAACTGATGGATTGTATTTGAACTGAATATTTTTAAAACAGCTAAACGCCATATATGAGATGTACACTTTTGGTAGTACTTGGAGCGAATTTTACTGTGCAAAGTATGACCGGTAATACTTTCGATTTTTTTTTAATTACGGTTTTTATTTTTTACTAACCTAATACAGTCATCACTAGGGCACTGGCTCAATTACTCGAGTGAATGAAAGTATAGAGGTGTACCTCTCTGCCGCTCAATAAAGTAAAATACGCTTCAAATCTATAAATTTCTAACCCATTTTTAGGGTTTCTTTCTCCTGCTAGAAAAGAAAAATCACTTACCGATTAATAGAAAGTGATTAGCTATCTAAAGCGTTTAGGATTCCAGTTCTTGGAATCAATATACTAAGCTTTGTTTAAATATATGAAAGCAACCTTCAACGTGGTATTGCTTAGAAAGGAAATGCCTTCCCGAAACCTACACTAAACCTCATTGTTTTGTTGGTAAATGTGGCAAAGGTATGGGTAAAATTAATTAATTTGCTCATTTCGTAAAAGTTGGCATTTAGTAAATTAATCACGAAGGGTTCTACTTTGTATCTGCCACCGCACTGAACACAGCATTGGTGTAAACTGCGTGTTTGCAGTTCGTAGCATAAATTACCATTAATTATTCCTTCCCTGTTCAAATAAATTTTCCACATAACGTTTAATTTTAAATAAGTAATTAATCCGAATTAGAGTTTTTTAAGTGGCTATTTTAAAACCATTTTTCAGACATTTGGTTTTGAACGGTGTGTGTAGGCGTGTGCGTGTATATGTGAAATTTAGCAGTGTATCTTTGTAAATAGTTTGATAAACATACTTGTAATATAAATTTCTAGCATTAAAATTTAATCAATTAGTTTAAATATATCAACGTCGCAGTATTTAAAGTGTAGGATATCTCATTAGTATTAGTTTGTAAATATTCTTTAAAGAGCATTACTCATTGAATTTCTAGTGTTAGAAATAAATACAGTACGTCAAGAAAATATATTTTAGAGCATCAGAACTTATCTTGGAAAATAATTAATTTATAAACGTTACAACATTTAAAACATTTGTTACAAGGATAAATAATTTCACAGAAAACGCTAAAAATGTAAATCGAGCAACAAAACAACAAAGAAACAAGTGTTTAATCTGTCAAAAACAGCGTGCTGTTGTAAATATTGTGTAACAAACCTTAAGATTTAAACAAAATTACCAGAGCCAAAGTCCACACGTTCTGCGAATTTCCGAGGCATGTCAGGTCAGGTCAAGTATTATCTTGTTATTCCAATACAACATTAATAAAGTCGATAAGAAAACATATACATTTCAGTCGTTAAAAACTTGTCAAATTTTCTTATTTGTGGGGTAATTCGAAATGGCATAAATACTGAGGAAGGTTTCTACACGACAGATGATAATCCCCAACGCCATGATTAAAAGTCGTATAAATACAGGACTAAATATAAAAAGGAGGATGTTTTTCTGTGACTCAAATGAAGTAAGCAGCCAGCACGTCAGTATGGGTGAATAAATAGTGAAATTAATTAAAATTTGAAATTAATAAAATTTTGAATATAATACAAAAACTTTGACAAACGTAAGAGGTAAGAATTTATTTTAAGTTTCACTTGTACAAAGGTATATAATGCTTTAAGTAACTGTTAAAAAATAGATAAAGAATTTTTGTTTTGCAAATTCTTTAGTATCTGTTGTACAAAATTCAAAAGATCCAAGTAAAAAAAAATCGCTTTCTGACCAATATAGTACTTTCAGGTGGAGCCTTGAAAAATCAAATGCAGCGCCTGTTTTCCCTAAATATTTCACAACTTATACTTGCTTTTAAACGTCTCACCCAAAACCTTTACTTCAATAAAACCACGTTGCTCTTTTTATTAATTTTTATTGCTAGCAACGGTTTTATTTTAAATTATCAGGACCAAGTTATTAATTCGTTTTTACTCTATATAACCACCATTTTATTTCCCACTGTTTATTGATTATTACTACAAATACCCACCTCCTTTTGTTATTCGTTACCTTAGTGTTCAAAACTTCGTAAATTTATTCAATTTATGTTTTACATTTTTATACATACCCCAAGTTAACATAATCCTCATAGTAACTTACCTTACTTAAATTAATATAACAAATCCTTATTTTATAAGACATAAACACCTAACTACTGTAAATACCCCTGTTAACCAAAATTGGCCCTCGCCATAATTTCTATAATTATAAACATAACTAGAAACTACACCGATGAGTTCAATATGTATTTGAAACCTCCAGGTGTCTTCACAAACCCTGACTCAGGTTTAAGACAAAATTTTTAGATATGATTCGAAAGACGAAATGTACCTCGTAATAACCAAAAAGAGAATCAATTAACATTTGCATTTTAAACCCCTGTTATATATTGCTGTGGTAGCCCTGCGTTGCAACACCACTGATATTGCTGTGTTACGCCTCGGTGTTTGGAAGGGAACCCAAATTATATCGTGACTTAGGTACAGCGAACTGTATTAATTAGCATTAGAAAATATAAAATTATTATCTTACCTTCCTTTCCTTATCTTTTCTTTGCCTAGCTAGCTCAACGGAAATTATACTGTGGAATTTACAAAATGAAACGAAACACAACAATCTCAAGAAAAATGTATACATTCAAAAACATTTTTCTTTCACACAGAAGATTTTATAAAACAGTTTACAGTTTAAGTTTTTACAAAGAATTGTTCCTATCGATTACCTATATACTAAAATTATCGTTACCTACTCTTTGCTAGCAAGTACAAAATATATATTGTAATGCATGCAACTGAAGATTATTGCGTACAGTATGAACGTAACGGTAAATTTTAGTATGGACTGTTATAAGTGATGCTTAAATAAATGTTGTCATTCTACGTGCTAAACGATGGCGCTTGGTTAAACAATTTTAAAATAATTTTTATGCTCCTTGTCTTATGTACTTATTTGTCTACAGATCTATTGATTTACTGGGACATAAACATTGTATAGTAGCCGAGTACATATGCGCCACCGAATCTCAGTGTCGGGAGGATGTGCTGCCAATACCCTGTCGCCTGGTCACAACTGTGTCACTCGCTTAAAACCGGATCAAAACCGCATTACCGGGTCACTGGGTCATCTGGTAAATATTAGGTAATCGAGGCAACACACTATATTTGATTTTTTCAATGCTCCACCCGAAGGTTCTACATTGTCCAGCAAACGAGTTGTTTTTACCTGGAAATTTTGAATTTTGCCGAATCCTTGCTGTTTCAAGCAATGCAGATAACTTTAAAGTGCATGACAATACTCACACACAAGACCTACATTTTACCTTTCATCTGAACGAAGGTGTATTTTGGTGAAAATGCTCGCCTAAGATTTTTCAAGCGTGATTCCAACCCGGGACTTTGGGCATAGTAGTCACACACATACCAACTACGCCGCGGAGCTGCCCAGACGGGTCAATACCAAGTCACCCAGTCAACGGGTCAATACCAGGTTACGTACCTGACCCGGTGACTCGCCAAAATAAGTGACTTAAAATGATCCGATAACCTGGTGATCTTATCACTCAGTGCAACTCTGAAACTTATACAACCTTTTGAAATTTTATACAATATGTTTTTAAATTTGAGAATGCAACCGTGATTATTTTTCTTTTGCAACAATTTGATGATTATTAATTATTCTTTATCTGTTTTTTGAAGTTTTAAAGTCTTTCCAGAAATTGGGCGTTTCAGAACAAACCGGTTTAAAAGCGTGGAACAAATTTAGCTTGGTATTAATTTATTGAAAAATGTGAAGACCTCTATATGTCCATAAATTTAATTTTGAATTTCATATACTGTTTATGCTTTTGTTACATAGTTTATTCTGTGTTTAGTTTGTATATAATTAAGCGCATGCTTTAAGGGCGTATCATCGCTAATTTAATTGTGTTAGTTATACGAGGAATTGTTTACCAACAGAGATTCGTAAGATTTTAATGTATTTTTCTATATTTATTTTTGCTTGTAAATACTAAATAGCTTAGGTGGGATATCTTCTATTGTTTGCCCACTCACCACCCTCAACCCGTGGCGGCCAATGTTTCATGAAATAAATCAACCAAGTTCCTCACTCTCATGCCTCTGCGCATGTTATCCCAACTAGCAACATTGGAGCTTATATTTTAATAATACCAATTGATTATTGTTTATGTATTTTATTATAGATTCTTTAATAACTAGGTTTAAAATTAATAACTAGGAAAGATCTAAGATGCATACACCCGGTTTCCCCCGCCGGGGGGAACTACATCAAATACGCAAAACCTCAAGTCACAATTCTGACCTCAACCGCATTTATAATATTAGTAATACCCCCATAAACGCCAATCGTATCCTCAACCAGACCTTTCAAAGCTAGGTTAATGTAAATTTGATACGCTCTGCGCCCGCACCTGAAACCAATTTGTCCACAAGTAACAAACGTCTGTGGGAAAGCCCAAAAATTAACACAGGATTTGACTCAGGAAATATTTTAGACAAAATAAGGTTCATGTATCAAGATTTAATGAAATACGTAGATGAGGACTGTACACATCCAACCGACCACGCGTAGGAGCAAAGAAAAGGCTTAAGGACGCAATACAAAAACTTGTATACATCCAGCAGAACTTGCAGGTGAATATAAGTTCATTAAAAACCAAAACGAAAACCTTCACGACCAAATAATTGAGGCAAACTCGAGTTACAAACAGCCAAATAAAATGTCAATGTTCTGAATTTTATAATACCAACACAGACATGTGCCGGTGCTGTGGCTCCAAAACAAGACGCAATATGAAAAGCCCTCTTGAACCAAAACACAACGGTGTTTATAACGTCAAAACGTGTGGAAACACCTAAACAAATTCAAGATTTTTTTTCAAAAACAGTAAACCCACTAAAAAACAAAATTAAAATTAAAAAATCCGAACAACCAACAAGGCAGTAAATATAGATGCTGATAATGAAACCGTGGCAAACAAAAGTTTAAACCATGAAATCTGGGGAAACTCTATATCGAATATCGCTGTGTTACAGCGAAAGACTTTTTAGTAGTACCCAAATGCCTACGATGTCTCGACTTAGAACACGTAACGAAGCATTGCATTGCATTGCATTATCATACTCCATACTAACCACTAACGAAATATATTCAGATCAATGTTGAACACAAAAATATCGTTGGGACCCACTAAAGGGCGTTTTTTAATGCCCCGTGTCGTGATTCTGGTCAGCGTGCTTGCGTGTATCACAGCACTTAATCGACAAATAGCCATAACTTTTTCCTTTTCTCCCTAAAACCGCATCATTCGTCTAACGCAAGCGTTATCTAGCTACACGTATATACACAAAGCATTGTTTTAATAACTCTGATGTAATATTTCAAATAGATGAAAACTGACACAGAATAAATTTTTAATCAGAAGTACAAGGAAATAAGCCTTAGATTCTTTATGACCAGTGAACAAATAAATACCTTAACATAGTTAAATTAAATATTTAGAGAAAAGACAAAATTTAAAAGAATTATGGAAATCTGGGCATATTAATTCTCCTATGAATTAAATATATTGCAATATTCTTTGCCGGAAATTATCTAAACTCCATTGGCCATTATTTAAAGCCCCGCGTTACTGCGGGCCTAAATACTCTTTCAAAATCTCAGCGACCTGCGCAGAAATCCCAAATATTACTGACAAAACTAAAGACCAAAATGAAAATATAGTACTATGGAATGATAATCATGGCTCCAACAGCGTTGACGTTACTACAATATAATTTTAAAATCGATGTTACCATATGACGATAAGATTAAATTAAATATTCACTATAGCAGCTTTGCAATGCTTTACGAATTCTTAACTAGGATGTAGTCACTTTTATATACAGGACTGTCATTGGAATTTTAATGGTAATACGATCCGTTCAGGCGGCGCTGTTTCAAATTTAAGGCCCCAAGATTATTCTAGGGATCCTATTTTTAACTTTATTTGAAATTAAACTTTCTGTTCTGTACTACGCCACGTTACAGGTTGTGACAGGCCGCCCTGTAATAAATCGTAGCTATTAATTTAAAGTATGTTATTCAGTTATATGATAAGTTTAAGTGATTGGTTAATGTTTCTCATTAATCCGGTATAAAGAAAGAAGTCTTATAGCTCGGAGGTGGGGCAGAGCCCCGGCCTGTTACAAGGTTATATTTATATTTATTAGATTACTCTGTTCTAAATCATATTTATTATTTTGATTAAATCTATGTTTATTAATGTAACAAAAAGTCACGTGCTTCTATTATGAAAGTGGCTGATCTATATTAAATTTATCTAATCTATGTTCTTAACTTACCATCGAGCCGATACTGCATATTCTAGACACTTAATTTTGACACTTACGATTCCTGCCTATTTCTTTGTTTTCTGTATTTTGTTTAATTTCCCTTTGTTATTAATACTTATAAAACATTATTTTTCAAGACTACACTTCGTTCTTTATTTTGAAATTGTAAGTAAGCGTTTTAAACTTAATATTTCTTGAGTACACGTTTTTTTATTTTAGGTAAGATTCGACTTTATTATGCGCAATTCTCAAAAAATTGTTCATAGCCAAGGTCGTGTGATTATATATAATCTTTACAATTATATGAAAAGGCAGAAGGATGCTGGCTAAGATATGATTTTGCTGAAAAATTTGAGCAAAATAGTGTCTGAAGCAACTGATGTTGGGTTAACAACTGTTAAGAAATTACTAAAGAAGGCAAAATGCAGCCAGTTGGTGTTAAGTTACAATTTACCTCGCCAAGAAAAACCATCAAGAAAGGTAATCCAAAGTCTACATTAGATAAATTTGAAGAAGAAATTGTGCGCAAAATTATTTATCGATTTCGGAATACACACCATAAACAACCTACAATGCAGGCTGTATTTGAAGCTTTCAAATCTGAAGGAATTAATTTCTGTGAAAAAATCAATTCGTTTAGACGATTGGTGCATAAACTAGGGTTTCGTTGGAAAAAGTGCCAAGACAATCGTAAAGTCTTAATTAAAGAACCAGAAATCCGAGCAAAACGAGTCGATTTTTTACGAAAAATACAACAATATCGATCAGAAGGAAGAAATATTATATATTGTGATGAAACTTACCTGCACAGTTTACATACCGTATCGAAGTCGTGGGACGATGGTTCAAATCAATGTTCAAAAGCACTATTAGTTAAAGGGAAACGTTTAATTATTATACATGCTGGTGTTTTGTTCCGAATGGATTTCTAATTTTTAAGTTTGGACTTAGAACCGGTTATTATCACGATGAAATGAATCATAGAAATTTCTGTAAATGGTTACAGGATAAATTATTACAAAACCTTGAACCAAACTCTGTGTTAGTGATCGATAATGCATCATATCATAATGCGACCGAGGACCAAATCCAACTACGGCTTGGAAAAAAGAGGCTATGAAATGTTGGCTACTGAAAAGAAACATACATTTTCAGCTTAAAGATACAAAATCAGAACTATATGCAAATATTAACCAACATAAGCTTCCGTGCAAGCAATATGTTGTTGAAATTTTTTGCCAAACATGGTCATACAGTGTTGCGATTGCCCCCATATAGTGATGGATTTGAACCGAACCGAACCGAACCTTGCCCTAGGTTCGGTTCGGTTCGAAAACTTTTTAGTCCGGTTTGGTTCGAAAAAATATATTTCGGTTCGGTTCGGTTGGGTTCAAAAAAAACGAACCGAACCTCGAACCGAACCGAACCGGTTCGACATTTTGATATTTTAAACAACTAGTACGTTCAACTACAACAATTTAAATGTTTAATGTAGTTTTTATATTTAGTAGCTGCTACATTCAAATAAATCCAACATTAATTTGTTTTAGATTTTAGTAGCATAAATCATATTAATATTATTTGTCCAGGTTTGATTTTTCAATACGTAATCTCTTTAACAAATTGAAAGCCACCTCTAAAATTTAGAATGTGTTGATAATTGATGATTTCTACTAATGTCATTTTACCGTGCAAGAGCGATATCACACGATATTTGCGATTACTTTTATTTTAGTTTTAGTAAGTATAAAAAGAGTATCAAGACAATAACGTGTTGCTAATTTCTTATACAGTACAAACAAAAAGCTGTTTGTCAGTTTATCTTTATTATTATTATTATTTCTTTTAAAAGACAATATCAGATGGTTCTCGGAAATAATCATAAATCTACCTTAAACGGCGTTTACGTTTTTCATAATAAAATATAACAATAGTTATGGCACGGGTATTATGTCTGCTTATTATTTGCATTATACTGTGTTATTTTATGTCGGCATTGATTGAAAAGTTTATGCCGCCACGAGTCATAAACTTGGTTTTGAGAGAAAGTTCGGGGTCATTCTTCTGGAGTATCGGCTACTTCTAAAGACGTTGGTGGTAATGGCCACACTAAATAAACAGTTCTAAATATTATGGTACCATGCGTTTTGTAACACCATTTGTTGAGCGATTATGTACAAAAGAAAAGGAGATTTGTTTTTGCTACAAGGTTACACTTTTTAATATTAATAGAGAGCTGGTTTTCATATAAAAGTAAAAAATTCAAAATGATGGATTAGTAATACATACTTAATTAAGAATTAAATTGTTTCGTTTATTCTGAAAACTTCTGTAATCTCTAGACCGTGACGTCGGCTAGTATATGTTTAAGATGGTTTTGCGACACGACTTCTGTTCATTAAATAAAATAAACTTGTTTTTAAAACAAAATTTTAAAATCATTTCGAGTTTCTTTAATATCAAATACTAGTTATAAACAAACAACAATTTGAAATAAGTAGCATTAAACAAATCGAACCAATCTAGAATTTTCTGATATACAAACGTGCCTCGTTGACAAAATTTATTAGATATGTAACACTAATACCTATTACATTTTTTACCTATTGGCTTAAAACTCGATGACCATGTACATTAGAAAATCGTTCTAATTCTTATATGCTTGCGACTAGAGACTTTTAAAATGTGCATTTGAGAGGAATTAAGATTGACATGTTTTTAGTGAAAATTAAATTTTTAAACTTAATTTTTATTTAAAAAATCGAACCTTTCGAACCGAACCGGACCGAACCTTGAGCTAGGTTTGATTCGGTTCGAAAAGTTTGCCGGTCCGGTTCGAGGTTCGGTTCGAAAATAAAATGTTTGGTTCGGTTCAGTTCGGTTCGAAAAATCGAACCGAACCTCGAACCGAACCTCGAACCTGTTCGGTTCATGTCCATCCCTACCCCCATATCATCCTGAACTCAACCCTATTGAAAAAATATGGGCAATGATAAAAAAATCATGTTGCTGCAAATAACACAACTTTTTAATTAGGGGATGTATGGAACTTGGCTGAAAATAAGTTCAATACTGTTGGTCATCAAGAATATGTAATATGTTTGTTCTCGTGTAGAGAAAACAGAAAAAGAATACCTTAGTAGGGAATATATAATAGACGACATAGAAGAACTAATAATAAATGTTAACTGCGATAATGATTCTTCAGACCTGTGTTTACCTGATGATGATAGTGAAGATGACTTTGGTTGCAAACCATCACAGTAACGTGCAATATGATTGTGTATGTTATAAGGCATTTTCAATTTGCTTGTAGTGCATATTGTTATTCATTTAAATAAGCAGCATTATTGTATTATTAGTAATATTAATAACTAATATTTTACTTGGGCGTCTGATCTAAATAACATATTTAAGGTTTTATTAAATTTATTTGAAATCACTGAACGAGTTGTATGAAAATTTCAATCATGCTGTCTAAAGTAATTATTGTGCCTATATAATGTATATAGCTCAGGGTGAAGTTAAAGCAGTGTATACAATTACTATTTTGCCCAAACTCTTTTAAGTTGAGTGTATATTTATTTAACTGAAACATTTGTATAAAAATAACTTTTTGTACTACAGTTACTCTTGCTATCCAAATCTACAATCTACAATGTCTCCATAACTATGAATTTCTTCTCTATTGTTAAAACCATGGTTGAAGTTGTTTTTCAAGATTCAAAAAATAAACTACCTATATTCCAAGTTTTATTTTTAACTGGTTGTTCTAATTAAAATCTTTGAAGTTCCGTAGAAATCTACTCTTTGTTAAGTTATGCTCATGCTGAATCCTTTGAGGCAGATTCCACAATGGATTTTATCCACACTTATAAACAGTGTATGTATTTGAAAAATTCATACATCAAACGTGGTTCTTAATGATATTTGAAGAATTTTAAGTTCATTTTCCAGTTTTTTTATCTTGACAGTTTATTCCTCATGTTCGAAAGTAACAGTAACTTTGACCTGATAGCGAATATCCCATAATCTTTCTTTATATGATTTATTTAATTCACTTAGTCCCAAGAAGTAATGTAAAACTCAAAAGTGAATACGCCTTGCCTTTTTATCATAGATTAGTAGTAAGATTAGGTATTTGTTTACACACTAATAATTTGACATTACATTAAGGGTTATTTTAGCAAATCGCGATGGTTTTAGGTTGAACTGAAAACGCCCTGTTATATCCTTTTCTAAAGGTTTCTCACTTCCTCCATTGCGCATCCCAGGGTCGCTGAGATTTTGAAACAGCTCTAACAAATTTTTAATAAATATAATTTTTACCAATTTGGATTATTTTGCTTTTATGTATTGTATTTTTTATATCTTTTAATATAAATCTTTGTATTAAAGTGTATTTTATGAAAATTTACATTATGTATTGTAATTCAAATAAAATAAATAATATATTTGCATAATGTATGACTGATTGTATTATTTCTTATGTCGGATGTTTATTCAATTCAATAATGCAATATCTTGGTCCGCCGCGCCGCTGTAAACCGCACATTACTAAGCACTTATAACATTATGACTCTGTATGCACTATTTAAACAATTATTGCTCTTCTAACAACTTTTGAGTTTTGAACTACATCAAAGCATTGAATTGAATATCATAACAACAGAAAAATGTCTTCTGTAATTTTTAGGTTAATACGTACATTGCCGATATATTTTCACGGCAGCTTGAACATTATTCTACGAGCTCGTTCGCGTATTAAGAAAACTTTTAGGCAAAATAATAGAACTAGAGCAAACATAATTCAAACTTTATTATTACCCCAAGCGCTGCTGTAGAACTGAAATACTTCATACGATTCGATAGCATATAATGCTAGAGTAAGTTTATGTGATTTCCCTTAATAGACACAACGCACTTCTGAAACGAACACTATTTCTCGGATAATGCCAGAACTATATTGGCACCCTAATTGTAATTAATAATAAAATGCTTTTGCGTATTTTATTTAAAACATATCCCCTTAATCCTTTATGCAGCAGAGCAAAAGCTAATACTGTTACTATCTATCTGTCGGTTCGCACGTTATTTGAACACGTCTATAATCTAATTTGCATAAACTCGATGTATGTGAGGTATGCAAAATAAAGGGCGGAAATGAATCCACGTAACGGAAGCAAAATAGTTCTCTATAATCCCTTTAACAGATTGGAAAATTTGAGATTTTTGGAGCTGTACAAATTCCAATACCCTACAAAAGTAAATATTTAGAATACCTACCTACCTTAACTTGAATACAAAGTCTAAAGTGAATTGAAAAGTTTGTTTTACAAACTTGCATTTCTGCTACCAGAATTATCGATGTTTTTGTATTATGTTTACATCGTTTAAGCGATAATGTTTGTGCCGTTTCGTTCTATCAAATAGACCAGTAGGTATTATATTTCCTGTCGGTTCTAACATACTAACAGCAGAAATGCCGCAAGTGCAAAATCAAGACTTTTCTGTTCTTAATAAATAAAGTTTGGTAAATTAAGCGTAATATAACCCCATTTCAGTTTAATCCAGTATCTCTATAGGTAATGGTAAAGGGACTGTTAATGCAATCGCAGTTAACCATCAAATTATACGATTATAATTGATAGTTCTGAGCGACTTCACAAATAATTCATAACGTATGATAAAGATAGTGATCGTATCGATATAAGACAGGATTTGTTGTAGTTCGCTATAGATTACTATAATAAGTAGCGATAAAACGTATTACTCAGAAATTCTATTACAATCACTTTAATATTTATGATGGTTATCGTTCGCGTCGAGAAATAAGGATTTAGTGAGACTGTGTGCTTTAGAAAATTCTTAGATCGAGTTTAGTTTGTCAATGTCAGCATTTTGTCAGTTGTACAATACGCTTTGGTAATATTCAGTATAAGACTATACCATTATTAACCAAAATGGCGACATTAGGATGCTGTTATCAATAGAAAGTTGATCGAATTACGACGCTACAATCTAAAAATGGGACATCCGGCCACTGTGGTTGTCACAATTATACTAAATATAGATTAACTGCAATGTAACTGATAGGGAAGCTTGTTCGTTCTTGAATTTAAATTTTACCCACTTTCTTTTTCATACTAATTTCTTCAGACACGTGCTTAGTTTCAGGTTTGTTAAATAGTAGGATTCGTGTAACGTAGACTGTTTTGTTAAGGGTTTTCAAGCTACTAAACTTTTCATAACATAATCAATTTCACTTAACTCGCAATTACGTAGAACGAGACGTGAAATTATAAGAACACCTATCACATTTTTCAGCATAAAGTCTTTCTTAACCTCTCTTACAAAATTTTAATTATCTATCATTGACTATAATGCATCGGACTAGTCAATCAGTAAATAATAAACAGAGCATGTAACTTTATACATTTATTATGTTGTGAACACGAATAAGTTCCTCAACTCTAGGCGCCTAGAGGTATTGATACACAATAGAAAACTTAATTTAATCTCAATCAAATGACTACAGTAATACAGTTGCTACGTACATTTACGTAACCTAACAGACAAAGAACGAAAACAAAAAAAATTCCCGGGCTCCGTCGGTGAATCAGCGGGGTACTATAAATACAAAAAAAATTATAATTAAAGGGAGCCTGAAATAAAAATATGAAATTAAACATACTTGTTAATATTTATAATTAATCTTAGTGACATTTTGAGGAGACATAACAGTACCCACAAGATACACATATCAGGTAGAACGCAAAAGAAAAAAAATTACCCCCTAAAATGGTGAGTTGCGGTTTTTAGGTTCCTTCCTTATGTTAAGCACCAAGTTTAAATAAAGATTTTGTATTGGTTGGCCGGATTCGCACAACCACACATTTCAATTTGTAACATTAACCTACAAATGTCAATTAGTTATTCGTGTTTGTCTTTGCTTTATTTTTTGTTCACTCGTCTTTCGTAGTTTTTGCTCTTGTACTTTTTTTTTCAAAAACAGTATTTTTCAATACTTATTACATTTGTGTAGGTTATTTACAATTTGATCGCTGTAAATCAAGCTTATGCTCAGTTTGTACTGCGCAACTAAGCCCATCCTATTATTTTAATTACTGAATCTGTTCGTTAAACACACAATAGTTCTATAAGGTTTTCTCTACGAGGTCATAATTTAACAAAAATTTACAATTATAGCACTAACAACAGTTCTAAATCACCATCGTGAGATTCAAGTTAACTAAATAAAATTATCACCGTAAGAGGTCAGGATATAAAACAATATTTTCATTACGTGTCATCTCACGTAAAGAGAATTGTTTTACCCCTACAAAATTCAGTCGACAATAGAAGAACCTTATAAATAGGCAATTTCGTCAAGTACGTGAAACCCATATCAGAAAATGGTGGCTAAAATACTCACCCTCGAGTCAAGAGCGTAGGATTGGCCCTAATGACGGAGCGAAACAGAGGAGCTCAGGACCAAGTAGTGTTGGTGTCCTCCCATACTAAAAAGTAGCGGTAATCTAACAGTTCGCTAAGTCCCCTGAAGGAAGAAGCTAAAATAATTTCAGGCGAATTAGTTTATTGTCACTGAAAGGTATAGGTTTGTAAAACCATCGTTACATACCACGATGTAGGGCGTGCGTGAAATTCTCAAAAAAAGAACAGAAACAACCAAAAATACAACAAATGTTTTTGTTGTGTATATCAAAAGAAAGTGAATATTAATTTTGTTTAATTAATAACCATAGCTCAAAGTAATATTGTTGTTATCAAATGTTATTAGGAAACTTGAAACACAGTTTTATCAGACAGCTCAATACCTCATTTCAACGAGTTTTCGATTGAAACAATAAAAAAAGCAACCACACGCCATCGCAATGCACAACGAGTTCCCGGATATCTAAAACAGGATATTGACTATTTAATTTATAGAATAAACTTGCCATTTTAAAACAAATAGATTTGAAATTGAAAATTACTAGGTACGAAATTTTATTGTAGGAAGGTCTAATATACCGGGCGTTGTTGGAGGATCTTAGCAGAATCCACATAAATGAATAATGGAGCAAAAGGGTGTAGATTCTAACTGATCATCGTAGAGTAAACGTAACACAGTATATGGTCGATCAACACTTTTCAATAATTGTACAAATACATCTGAATAATTATCGGGAACTGACTACGATGCAACTTACTAATGATAATATTTCCAATCACACGAACAATTAAGTCGCATCGATACCTGTAAGACTTGGGAAACGATCTCACCAACCCAAGTGCTAAAGGCAGATTAATCACTTCTCCCTATGTTTGATTTTCCAATGCTCCTTCTAATCGCACTACATTGGCCAGGAAGAGAGTTTTTTATCTGGAAATTTTGAATTTTTCCGAGCCCTTGCTCTACCAAGCAAGATAGATATCTTTAGCGTGCGTGACAACACTGATACATGCACCTACATTTTGCCCCATACGAAAGAGGAGGTATTTTGTAAAAAATGCTCACTAACTGTTTTCAAGCGGTGCGTGTCGGGAATCGAACCCGGGACCTTAGAATTAGTAGTCATACGCAAACCTATCTAACACACGTAGCCATTCCCAAAACTTCTCGGCTCACGTAGCACTTAGTTAAGCTCAGCGCCACTAAAACTCGCTACAATACTCCCCTGATTAATATCGATAACAAACTAAAGTTTTTAGAATTTGATCTACGAAATAGTATACTTAATTAACTTAAACTAACAAATCTCTTAAGTGGTTAAACATCGTCATGCACGATATGGAACCTCTGTAAATTTACGATATCGTAAGGACCTACCGTTTCACCACTTGAACTCTTCAATAAATGTTCATTACTATTTAATTGTTTCACGACCTCATATAAGTCCTTCGTATAAATGAAAAACTTAAGGATTTCCGATTCCTCTGCTGAAAACACTGATGAGTTTTTAAAAGAACTATGTCATCTTCATTAACTTCCACCACTACTCCTTGCGTGTATATTTATCGCGATTATTTGCGTATTTCGGATGAGAACGTTCATGCGACAACTCCCAGATACAAAGCAGGACGCGTTTCTCAATATCTTCTCACCTAAGAAAATCAATCACGCCGCAAATGTTTTTTGTGACTTCTACCCCAAAGATTAGAAACGAAGATTATAACAAGTCATATTATGGACTACCGAATTCAAACATGTTTCCACCTTAAATATCTCATACGCCCATTTGGTATGCTTTGCAAACCAACATATTCTCCCAATTAACGCATTCCGTGAGATTCCCTTGAAGAAAGTAGACACTTGTATATAAGCTTTTGATATACTTTTTCGTCGGGGCATTAACCCAAGTTATTGAGTGAAATTGCGTACCGTTACCTAGCAATACAGCTTTCGGAACCAAGACCTCTTTAAAGTCACTGCTTGGTTTATTAATTATACTTTTCCTAGTAGCAAGTTTTAGCGGATTCAATTTTGTAAAACGAGTGAAAGGATCCACTACTACCATTAACTGTATGCAACCCCCCCCCCCACGACAAAGCCAACCAAGGTATTAAGTCTAAGCAAATCAAATCCCCGGTTTCCTATACCAGCGATTGAATTGAAATGGCCCCTCTGGTTATTGACGCCTTACAATTTTGGCAAAGGTCGCACGTTACGATCCTCTATCGTATGTGCTTTAACATACTAGGCCAATAAAATATCTTACACACTTCCTCAATTTAAGTATCCGTTTTGTCTTCCCTAATTTTGTAAAGTTAATTTCCAAATCCTCAATATGTTCCTTGCGGTCCTAGAACAAACCAATAGATTATCCACGTACATCAGCGCAAAACCATTATTGTCCGGATCCAAAACTTTACTCAACGCCCTTATAAAACTAGCAACTGACATCGATAATCCAAATGGTAATACATTAATTACATAAGTGGTTTCATTAAAGAGGACGTCTACGTACTGACGTATTTTCTATCCTGTTCCCTAATTGGTATATGGAAATAGGGTGAGGTCATACCGAACATCAATAAATACTGCCCTATCCGAAATCTTATTAGAAATTTGTTCGGTCGCGGTTGAATAATATAGTCTTTTTCCATTAGCTAACTAAAAAATCGCGCGTCCAAACACACGCGCACCTTTTTATCATTCTTTACAACTGCCGAAATAATCTTCAACTTCGTTAACTCGTCAACTTGACGTTGCGTTTTTTCGTGCTGTGCAATAGCAGGCGGCTCCGTGGCGTAGTGGTATATGTGTGACTACTACGCCACAGTCCCGGGTTCAAATCCCGACACGGTCCGCTTGAAAATGTTAGGCGAGCATTTTTCACAAAAATACACCCTCGTTCGGATGAGAGGTAAAATGGAGGTCCCGTGTGTGAGTGTTGTCACGCACGTTAAAGATCCCTACCTTGCTTGGAACAGCATAGGTTCGGCAAAATTCCAAATTTTTCAGGTAAAAAAAAACTCGCTTCCTGGCCAATGTAGTACCTTAGGGTGGAGCTTTGGAAAATTACATGTAAGGTGTGCAATAGCAATTTAATATAAAAACGGTACTTTTTTACGCGTTCGAATTTCGTGTTTGTACCTCTTAATTGTCCCTGGTGTTGCCGAAAAACATGATCATATCGCTGTAATATTCCGCAGAAATCGGTCTTTCCTTTATCATCAAAACATTTCGCTTTCGCAGCCGCCTCTCGTAACTCCAACTTTGAATACCGGTGACTGCTGCCTTGCGTATTAAATTTATGATTATCCGTTTTTTATTTCTCTCCCCACAAAACATTTTAACCGTTAACTTCCCCGGACGTAAACTCAAAAACGCGTTATCAAAATCTAAAGGAACTTTTTCTGCTGCGAGCCAAGTACACGTTAACACAACATTCTCGCTAAGTTTTGCAATCACTACAGAAGGCAAATCAACCAATATTTTATGTATCCCTAGTGGCAGTAAAACTTGCCACTTATCTTTTGCTTTTTCGCTCCGAACGCAACTGAATCCACATATTATTTACCGACAATGGTTCCAACTCAATGGACCCATTTAAAATATCACTTGAAAGCTTTTTGGAAATAGCCATACATTGCGATCCGAAAATGATTAGAATCTTGACGTCCGTACCAACCACATAAGCTTTAATTATTATGGGTGATAATAAAGCTTCGACTTTCTCCGTTGGCTCATTTTCGCCTTCACTTGCAACCAAGTCTCCACTAATCTGTAAAGACCTTACTCACCTATGCATCTTTTCGCGGTTATCGTCACGACCAAAAACCCCCCCATTCGTTACGTTTGTCTAAATTCTCTATTCCCGGTTCTGATATTTGGTTGATTTGCATTAAAATTGTTATCGTTATTATCATTTGTATTTTCGCTAAACCGCTTTTTGACTTCTAAAATTCGCATTACGATTTCTATTTCTGTCTCTTCTACTATTATCACTCTCATAATTACTATCCTTCCATGTCTCTATCTGTTATAATTTCGGAAATTCGATTCCGCCGTATTTGTAGAATCTAGATTGCGCATGTAAGCATCGACTTAACACGTCCTTGAAACCTGAAAACAATTCCTCTCTGTACCACCTGTGGAAAATGTTTAATTAGCAAGTGCACTAATTGCTCCTCAATCTTTTCTAATAAGAACGCGGTCTATTCTATTCATTTCAAGAAATAATCCGCTCAACTAATGTCTTTATATTATCCGTATTTCATGTCTAAGCACAATTTCCATTCTTGTTCGAAACTCCAAAAACGATCGTTAAACCCTTGTAAAAGTTTGCAATATTCTTGAAACTACTTTTGTTGCTGAACCCCCAATTGTGCGCAGATTCCTTTAAACAGTTCAACACCAATCCTAACCTATTGCGCTTGGCAACGCCTGCCTTTTCCAATAAATTTTTTTGTTTTTTAAGGAATATCATAGGTTGCAACGAACCCCCTGACATAAATTCAATCCACTTAAACCCTCCACAAAGAAATATAATCCCGACCGTAACTACTTTCATTTTTAACTTCATGTTCTGCGGTGCCGTTGTTTTACCGTCCAATATCAATATTTCTCGTTAAAGTTTGCGATAATTGATTAGTGCTCCATTTCGTTTCAAACATTCTTTCCGGTAGTTTAACCATCACATCTTCTAATTTATTCAAATTCAATTTTTTATTATTTATATTCATTTTTAGAATCTCGTCCGCGCCATAATTATTCCTATTTTTAAGTGGCAATTTATACAAATAATACCAAAATCCTGACAGTCTAAATTCAGCGCAATAAACATGTCCTATTTACTTAAATTTTACATTTATATTTACAAAAAAGCATTAACCTTATATAAATACAGACCTACATTAGAGAGTTAGCTGTCTGCTGTTAAAGAAAAACTCACACGAAAATTCACAGAAACCCGTTCAACCTACAAATTCTTATCGTCGCTAATATACAAAAATACCATTATTTCTGGATTGATTGCTTTCAAGTGATGCAGCTTGCACATACGGCATTGGTATCAGTGTTCAAAATCTCGTTCACCTTTACTTCTACCACCCAAGTTGTTGGCCACAATTGAAGTACTTCTCAACCTCTCAGAAAATTTTATATTATCTCTCGGTGATCTATAATGCCTCGCTTTACTTAGACTGTAAATAATGAACATAACATGTAACTTCATACATTTGTTATGTTGTAAACACGAATAAATTCCTCAATTCTTAGATCAAGGCGCCTAGATGTATTGATACAAAATAGAAAACTTAATTTAATTTCAGCCAAATGCCTAAACGAATACAGTAGGCGGCCGAACAACAATTACCAATAAATTATAATACGCCTGAATAATTATCAGGAACTAACTACGATGCAACTTACGATTGATGATAATTCCAGTTTTAATACAAGACACAAGAACAATTAGGTCGCGTCGCCACATGTTCCACTTGGGTATCCGATCTCAGCAACCCAAGCGCTAAAGACAGACTGTTGGCTACTTCTCTGTACATCTTGCATTTATTTAAGGACAGCGTCGCTAAAACGCACTACAAGCATAATGGTTTGGAGCAAAATGTAGGTGTCGTTCCTTAGCTGACTACATCTAGCTTTTTCACATGTTTTATTTACTTCAATGCTTAAGTCGGTGTTATTATTGTGACCAATATACGCTCTTTGATATACTAAAAAAAACGGAATACATTCTGTTGTTACTTATTGTACAATACAATGAACGAACAAGGCGCGCTAGAAGTGTGAATTTGAGTTCTTTTTCTACCGTCTTGTTAAACCTTTATGTTAAGCCATTAGTTAGGACGATGCGCCGTGGCACAGACACCACAACCTCCACTAGTTTTAGCATTTATTTTACCATGTCTGATTGAAGTACTTTTTGGTCTGTTTGTTAAAATTTTTTGGAAACACGCATGTCATAAAACAATATTTTCCAATTCACCTTTATCTGCGTTCTCAGAATTTGACCATGAAATTTCGTCCTCTTCTACTAGATGTTGCAAAGCATGATTCTGTGTTGACGTAGTTTTTTCCTTTGTCAGATTTTCTAAATGCTTTGAAAAGATCTACTCTAGTTTGGCTAAAAGTTCTCAGAAATATTTTGTAACTCACCTGCATGCCCAGATGATGTGCCCCTCTTGTTTTTGATAATGTAAACCTGGTCCAGAGCTTCTATATACCTAAACATATGTTACAAAAAGAAATAATTTTTTTTAAATTTTAATATGCTTTGACAAAATATTGAATTGAATTGAATTGAAACGTCTTTATTATTAAACTAAATATACATTATAAGATACAAAGTTTTGATACAAACTGCATCAAGCGCGATTAGGGCCATTAGGCCCTGTCTTACACCTAACTTGCATACAGCTGTACTCTTGAATAAGGTAAAAAAAAATAAAAGAAATCACTACACACACGCACACACCCTCACACAAACGCACCCTACGCCACACACATGCACACACAACTCTCTCTCTCTCTCACACATACAAACCCACGCACACACTCATCGAGCATCAGTTTAGGAAAATGCACTTGCCTCTACACCTGAAAGTTTAAAAGATGTTCCTGCAAGAGTTTACGAAAACGTTGCACGGTCGGAGCCTGCCTAATATCAAGAGGAATAGTATTCCACAAGAGGGAACCGGAAACAATAAAAGACAAATGGAATGTATGGGTATGGTGTATGGGGATAGATAGCAAGTCATCTCGGCTAGTGTTATAGCGCCGATTTGAAAGAAAAGAAAAATGTTGGCTTAGGTAGAACGGGTTGCGGTTAGAAATAAGTTTATAGACAAGCACTGCCAAGTGAAGTTTTCGCCTATTGTTTAATTTAAGCCACGACATTCTTGTGTAAAATGGGGTGACTCTTTCCCAATATTTTAGTTCGAAGATAAACCGTACACAACTATTTTGCGAGCGTTGTATACGTAAACTTAAATTAGATGAAAGATTGGTATATAATGCATCGCAATAATCGAAATGTGGAAGAATTAATGATTGTACTAACTTTAACTTTAATTTAGTCGGTATAAACCGTTTTAGACGCTTAAGAGTATGCAGAGTAAGTAGAAGTTTTCTACACACGCTTGATACCTGATATTTCCATCTGAGGTTTGGATCCAACAGGATACCTAGATTTTTAATTATAGGTGAAAAGTTTATGTTTGATTTACCAAGCATTAACATGGGAAGATCCACGGACTGAACTGATCTAATTAAATTTTGTGTTCCCAGAAGCAAAGCCTGGAATTTGGCCGGATTTATGGTTGATAAATTATTTTTACACCAATCGTCAACCCTTGATAGATCATCATTAACTGCCTGGAACGCTTCAATTATTTCTGTTGGAGAAAAATGGAAATAAATCTGCACGTCATCTGCATAGTAGTGGTAACGACAAAACTTTAATGTTGTGGAAAAGTCTTGAATGTACAAGCTAAACAAAAGGGGACCGATTACACTGCCTTGAGGTACGCCTATAACCAGGTCAACAGATTGTGAGATGTGACCATTTTCATCTTTAACTTGCTGCGTGCGTTGTGATAAGTATGATTCTACCCAAGAGATTGCTGACTCTGAAAAATTATTTAGACATTTTAATTTAGTTAAAAGGATGTTAAAGTCAACACTGTTAAAGGCTGCACTGAAATCTAATAAAATCAGTAAAGTAAGTTTTTGACAATCCATGGCCTTTCTGACATCATCAGTTACCCGCAAAAGCGCAGTACATGTACTATAATTCGCACGGAAACCCGATTGGTATTTGTCTAGTAATGTGTACTGTTTTAAAAATAACAACATTTGATCAAGTGCTAGGTATTCAGCGGATTTTGAAAGCGCTGATAAAATGCTAATCGGACGATAATCATCTGGACCTAAAGGGTTTGCTTTCTTTGGTAATGGCCTAACTATGGAGTGTTTCCATACTAATGGAAAACGAGCAGTGCTAAAAGATGTATTAATTATACTTGTTAAAGATTCTAGAGCAATTGGGCAGATTTGTGTAAGCATTGAGCTCGATATTTTATCAAAACCCAAAGCTTTTGATTTAATGCGCAGAACAGACTTGTGGACATCATCGGTCGACACTTCAGTAAACACAAATTGTGGAAATGAAAGGGGCGGTATACTGATTAAGCGTTTGATAGTATTCAGTTTAGCTGTATTGTCTTACATCTTTAATGCAGAAAAATGTCGATTCAGTGTATCTACATGTATGCTGTAAGGCATCTGCAATAATGGTTTTCCTATACCAGCTTTCCTTAAAGCAGCCCAAGTCCTTCGGGAATCGGTATATGAAGCTATAGAATGATAATATTTTAATTTAGAGTTTCTGATCAACTGCTTGGTCCTATTACGTATACTTTTGTAACGGTCATAATTCAATGCAGTATTAACTTTCCTATAAAATGCAAGTGCACTGTCTCTCATTCGTCTCATTTCATTAATTTTAGGGGTTAACCACGGAGATTTTGGTCTAGTTACCCTAACTGTTTTAAATGGAGCATGAATGTCAAAAATATTGTTAACAAGTGTATTGAACTTGTGGAGTTTAGCATCAACATCTGCTTCCTCATCGATTTCATGCCAGCTCGCACGTTCTATATCTGTCTGTAGAAGTTCAGAATTAACACTCTTAAAATCCCGGTAAGTAATTAATTTAGGTTGAAATTTATATGTTTTAAGTGAATATGATACAAAAATAAGATCGTGTTTAGAGATTTCTAATATCGGTATTTGTCCAAAATTTAGTGCTCTGTCCTTATTCGAAATTATAATATGGTCAATAATCGATGATGAAAGGGGTGCATGGTGAGTGGGTTCAAGTGGTAAAATGCTAAGATAACATGCATCCATCATAGTTCGAAAATAATGGACCTCGGAAGTATCATTCAGTAAATTGATGTTCCAGTCTCCAAGCACGATTATATCTGTATAATGCGGGGCATATTGAAAAATTACCTCCTCAACATCAACCAAGAACCCAATTTTTGGGGGCTTATAAACAACTCCAACTATAACTTTTGCCTGCGCAGCTACAATCTCAAGAAAAAGAAATTCCGGACGCGCCTTATACATGGAGGGGGAAGATGCAATAAATTTACAATTAAGATCATTACGAACATAAAGAGCCACCCCCCTCCACCACTTTTCCCTGTTCTGTCGTTTCGTATAATTTTATATCCTTCTAACTTGACCAAGGAATCAGACAAAGTTGGTTTCAGCCACGTTTCTGACACAGCAACACAGTGTGGAAGACAAGACTCAAAATGTAAAGAAACTCATCTAAATGAGAAAGTAGTAAGCAGGCATTAATATGACAGCATTGAAACGATTTCGGATGACTAGAGAGTGATTGACAAAGGAGAGCGGAACAAGACGGGACAGGTGGCAGGGAGTAGGGTTGTTCTAGATCAATACCAACAACTCTTTCAGGAAAATCCAACTCATTTAAGCATAAATCAGAAAAATTTTCAGCCATTAATAAATTTCACCCAGAAATAAAAAAATAGGTATTTAAATATAGGGCAAACCACTTTACCAACAGTATAAAGCAATGCATCCCTGTAACTAAGCTCGAACATTCACACTTATACACATACCCGCACACATTCTTAACTACAAACACTAACCGTAACAAACACTTAATACTAAACCTAATCATAATAATAAACAGACAGTACAAACAAATAAGCGCAAAACAAATAAGCGCCAAAAGCAAAACAAGATATAATGCGATATAAAGGTAGCCAGTCTATACTATATAGTTAGCTCACAAAACCAAAATCAAAATCAATAGCGAATATCAAATATCAAATGACAGTAACAAATACAAATGTAGTTGAAAAGAAACGTCAGATTATATAATATTATAGAGCACCCTATCTTATCATATAGCTATCAAAATAAGGCGGTAGATACCAGGCATACAACTTAGTTACTTTTACTTTGACTTCGAGTACTATATTTAACTCGTTTAATTGCGGTCTCATTCTCACAAACTTGGATGCAAGAATTTAACTGTGACAAATTGATAACACTCTTTATACTGTTATTAGGCAGGTGAATAAAAATTTGTCCGTCTAATGTCCAAACTTTTGATGCACCAAAGTGTTCTTTAGCAGTATTATACTTCAGAAGTCTGCGCTTAGTTAATGATTCCGTAATCATGAACGGTTTTCCTTTTAATAATTTTTTATTTATCCACACTTGATGACGATATTTATAGGACACCATTTTTATAATTATAGGTCGTGGTTTGTTGCTGGTATCTTTACGAATGGGACCAAGTCTATGACATCGGTCAATCATAGAATCCGGGAAATCAGGAAGTCCAAGATGAGATTTTATAAAATCCAAAGCTAAGCTACGAGTATCTTCACCAGTGCTATCTTTAATCCCGTGAACGGCGGCTCCGTGGCTTAGTTGGTATGCGTGTAACTACTAAGCCTAAGGTTCATATCACTACACGGTCCGCTTGAAAAATATTAAACCTGCATTTTTCATACAAATAGGTCTACGTTCGGATGAGAGGTTAAATGTAGGTCCCGTGTGTGGGTTGTCACGCACGTTAAGATCCTCACCTTGCATTGAACAACGAGGGTTTTGCAAAATTCAAAATTTCCAGGTAAAAAGGAACTTGATTCCTGGCCAATGTAGTACTTTCGGGTGGAGCACTGGAAAATCAAATTTACTGTCTGATAATGGAGCATTCTGTGTAAGCAAAATTTAACCTACTTACACTTCACGAATTATGAATAAATGCTACTGTCTTGAAGGCTAGCGGTTTTTTTAATATATAGTATATCCTTAATCAAGATAATACTTTTTACTAGTTTATTTTCGGTAAAACTGAAATCTTAGTCGATTTGTAAAATATAAAATAGGTTTTGGTACTGAATCGTATGTTAGCGGTTAGATTCTCTTGTTATTAGAAAAGCATGTTACGGGTTAGCAAAAACGTTAAATTTTTTTATTTGAAATTGCTCGAAATGCGCGGGAATCTTATATAGTCGAAACCATGAAAGAAGTCGTCTGCGTCATCACTTGCATTCGTACGAATTATGTTGAAAATTTTAAGTCAATGTAGCATCTAATTCATAAATACTCAGTAATATTCCGATTCGGAAGTTTCCCTCAAGCTTTTATAACTTTAAAAACTATATTCCAATTACAAAAAAACTAAGACAGATATCATATTTTATAGAAAAGGCATAATTTTACCAAAGGTAAGTCTGTTAAGTATATAATTCAAACATACGGCACATACTCATCTCTGTCGTTTTCCAAGATGAACGTGTTCACGTATGTCTTTACTTAAAACACGTACAAATCGTATCATTATCTTTATCATATACATTAGTTAAGCTTTTAAATAATCCTAAACGTATGTGTTGAATTGAGTTAGACACCTATGACGTAGAGGACTTTTTTCGTGGTTTCTACTATAACAACATTATGTGTTCCCTAACTAACTACAATGTTGTGGGAGTGGATCCCTATAGAAAGAATAAAAAATGTACTAGGTGAAAGTTCAAGCTGTGTTACCAATAACACATCTTGAAAAGCTTCTAACACTGTCAATTTTATGGGCGCTAACTCGTCTGGACTAATAATCTTGTGGACAAGGTTTTAATTACATTAACTTCTTGTTGAAATGGAGCTCTTTTCACGGAGAGCTGTCTGTATATTTAAACAAATAAAATAATAAATTTCAACTTATTGCGTCACCTGAATCTATTTCAATAGATCAATATTGGATTTTTATTGTAAATAGGTATAGATACAACAATTTGAAAGTAAATTACATCAATGTAGATATGAGCGACATAACGATATTCCTGTTAACAAATACACACACAGAATGCTAAAATTTTATAATCAGTTTATCATCAATTAACCCACCTTGATGATTCAACTAAGAATTTGCAACAAATCCTTAATTTTCAACTAAAATTTGCAATGTTCAGATATTATACATCTAATAATTTAACACAATGCTTTAACTAAAGGTGAACTTCTGAACGTTGTATAAGTTAATCAATATGTTATGAAACGAAAGCCCATGCATAAATGCCACAATACAAAGGATCTGCAATTTCCATCGAGCTTATAACTTACAGTTAACGCATTTTAGGTGAATAAAGAACTCCATTGGGTCAAGATTAAATTCATTTGTTAGCGGGTGCTTAGCTCCAATAGGTATAGTGCTTAGAATGAAATCATCTAAATCTGTTGATGTTGAAAGTCGGTCGAAAATTTGCTGGGTCTCACCACGGTAAAATTCCATTGTTACTTCATAACTTACAGGGTTTATTTGACTAACCTTACCAAGTTACCCCAATACAGCTGTTCTGGTTTATGGTTTGGGAATAGTTAATTTTCTTTTTCTATGTAAACAGCCTAGCGTTTGTACTTTTTTTTTGAGTTCGGGTGGGATATGTCATTATATAATATTCCTATTGCACGTTAAAGATGCATGCTGCCATATGGTTTACTTAAGTTAGCATCAGGTGTAAATGTCTTCAGCAATATTAGTGTATACATTGTATTGTATGAAATCATTAATATATTTGCAGCATGATATTAGTGAATTTTACTAACGAACGCTGTGTTTTAAGTAATTACTAAACTGTATAAATAATTTCTGATACGATCTGTCGTTTATTTCGCATTACGACTATGTAGCATTAACTTTACTTCATTTAACTAAAATTTGTAGAATGCTTTTCTACTTTTGGAATAATTATGATATTGAACATGCCTATTAGTAATACTACAGTTATTTACTTCTTTGTTTTAAAAGCTTCCTTAAAATAATCCGATACTGTTGCCGTAATAAATATTTGGTTTAAGCTGTTTTTAGATTTGAGATAATGTATGAACCTTCCGTTGCAATATGTATTCAATAGAAATACAACAAAGCTTTTGTAGTTTCTACGTTGACCGCCCTTCATAAAACTAAAATTTGATTGCAATATCTTGCTTACTGAACATTACTATACACGAAATCAGAATAGACATTAATTATGTCTATTTAAGATCAATTTTTCTCTTTTTGTGTCCAGTTTCTATTTAGTGTTCAACATGTTTCAACTTGTGTTCCTTGAAGAAGAGGATTCCTACTTAAAGAATTTGCTTAGTTATGTGCTTATCAACCGACGTATTAAATTGTATGATCTTTTTGCAAAATTACTAAGATTTTGTTTCAAAACTTCTCTGGGTCGAAATATACCAAGATTAGACTGACAGCACGATTGAACCTTTTTTTAATTAATTGCTTGAAAGGTAACGTTATGAAGGTAAATGAATAAATAAAGTTCTTGCAAAAATTTTTAAGACTAAAAAAATCTTGTGGTTTAGTGAGTGAAACTGGTCAGCAAATATCTTGAATAAGCTTAAATTTTTTTTCGTCTGAGGTTATGATTTGATCTGATCCCAAAGTTTTTATCCTGCTTCAGAAATTTGCACCTTGACGTTATAATAGTTGGATCTGCAGTACGCAGAAGCACAAAAAGGTTTTATAAAGAAGTAGGGTGATCTTCAAAATAATTTAAATTCAGAAGCACACTATCTAAATACATAAACACATTTTTCTACAAATTCCATAAAATTATACTGATTTGACGAAACTAACGAATTTCGACCTGAACTATAACGATTATAAATTGAAATGTTTTCAATTTTTAATTCTTTTTTGTTTATTTCTAATTTGAAATCACTTTCTGCTTCTATTACAGTCGCCTGGGGTTTGAATGCAGCAATGGAATTAATATTTAGAAATCAGAATGCCTTTCTTTGTATTGTTGCATGTTTGTTGTCGATTACATATTCACTGTACGCGTCGGTAATCTCCTAAGTGAACTTTGAGGCATAACTACGCGATCTCGTAACACAAGATTAGGTATTTAGTTCGTATTATGTAATGGGCTTAGTTGGGATTATATCTTTGAGGTTGCATTATAATTATGAATTGGTACGCTGTGACTTTACTTTATAGCATAATATGAAATCCAATGAAATATCGACTTACTTGCTTTCAACAAACATTGAAATGTATCTCCTTTAAGTCGATTATTGCTCGCGTATTTGCAGTTTCGGTTAAAAAAACACAATAATTCATATTACTACTACATACGCTAGGGTTAATGCAGATGTGTATTTAAAAATTGTGCTTTATAATTTATCAGCTTAAAAATAATAGAGGATTGTAACTATTATTGTTCATGTTAAGAGCCAAACAAAACGTGCTGTACACCGTAAATGATTCTAGTAAAAATTTTACTCTAATAATTTTGCTAGCTCAGTTCAAATGAAACAACTAGATTCAGATATCAAATTTATGACATGAAATATTCTTTAACCAACAATCTTTCAAATAACAATTGCTTCATCCACAGCAGCTTTTCGTTAACAAACCATATTTTACATGTAACCTTAAAAAAATGCTTTCATACGAACATTAAATTAATATTCAGGGGTAAGTCCAAAATTGCAACAGCGGCTTTTCTTTCACGCAATATCTTAAGTCTAAGATAAAGGAAGATTATAACTACTCACACTAAATAGAGGTCAAAATCTTTCTTTTTCTGACTAGGATATTCATTCATAATCGTTCTTTATTTAAATCTTATTATGTACAAAACTTTAGAAAATAAGTTGGATAATTTTAACAACGTCCCGTAAAATGGGATTTAAACTTATCTGATCAGTTATCTTTAATAATTTTTATTATATGATGGCCAAGCCTACCGAAGTCATCCATCCTCAATTCAAATTGTCCGCTCTAACACAAAGACTTACAGACAAAATCTTACGTAATTTAATTTAATTAACTAACAAAAAGAATGTACTTTTAAAAATTTTAATACAATATGATTCTTGTTTTACCGTTTAAATTATGCTTGTCGTCTTTTCTCATATCCTTGAAATTTCTTCATTTCCACTTTCACCGCAGGGATACTCAAAGGGAAAATTATAATTGCCTGCAGACAAGTTAAACGACAAGTCCAAATGCTTAACAGTTGATAGCTATAACATGATAACAAGGTGTGAGCTTACGAACGTCAATACAAGCATCAACAAAGGTCAAAGCGTTGAATTATTAATACGAAATAAATGAGCTTGTTTATGATCATACAGGAGTTTAATATTCACAAGTGAACAAAATTAAAAGCAAACAAAATGTATTACAAGTTTGAATGTAATCAAATCATTTTCATACGAGTATTACACAGAATTCCGACTATGAAATTAGGCAACCTATAACGAGTAAACTTGAACAGGATTTTATTTCCGTTAACACAATGTGGTGCTTATTCCTTACTAATCAGCCCATGTCCCGGGTTGGATTTCCAACACAGAGCGCTTGAAAATGTTAGGTAAGCATTTTTCACAAAAATACGCACTCGTTCTGATCAAGCAAAATGTACGTCCCGCATGTGTGTTGCCACGTTCATTAAAGATTCCTACCTTACTTGGAATAACAAGGGTTCGGCAAAATTCAAAACTTCCATGTAAAAAAGCTAGCTTACAAGCCAATGAAATGTGGAGCATTGGAAAAATCACATGTTACGATTCCTTCCTAATCGACGCAGGGACTACATTCTCCTCTCTACTTGGTCTCTCATGCTATTCATATGAACGAGTACCGCTTCACGGAACTTCTGCTTTTTGAGGACATGAGCTTTTTGCCGAACCCTTGCTATTTCAAGCAGGGTAAGCGATGTTTAACTTGCATGACAACACTTACACATGGGATCTACATTTTGTATCACGTCCGAACGAGAGCGTATTTTTGTGAAAAATGCTCGCCTAACATTATTTAAGGGGTTCATGTCGGAAATCAAACCCGAGAACATAGGATCAGCAGTCATACGCAAACTTTTCTGAGCCTCGGAGCCGCCAAAGAATCAGTCCGCAGACGAAATTTGTAACAAATTTACTGTCGATGGCCTTACGTAAATTCAACGGAGAACAGCAGCGGTACACAGCTAGACGGAGGCCTCGTGCGCCCAAAGCCCAATGTTGTGAGATAACAGCCATTCACATGCAGCGACTTGAGTTGTTCGAACAAAAGATATATCAACATTACATGTGATTTTTTTCCAATGCACCACCCGAAGGTACTACATTGGCCAGGAAGCGAGTTTTTTTTACCTGGAAATTTTTGAATTTTGCCGAATCCCTGCTGTTCCAAGCAAGGTAGGGATCTTTAACGTGCGTGACAACACTCACACACGGGACCTCCATTTTACTTCTCATCCGAACGAGGGTGTATTTTTGCGAAAAATGCTCGCCTAATATTTTTCAAGCGGACCGTGTCGGGATTCAAACCCGGGACCTAGGGCGTAGTAGTCACACACATACCACTACGCCACGGAGCCGCCTAAAGATATATCAACAACGATAAAAGAATGTATTGGGTTGTGGAATAATAGCAAGATGAAGGATGGAAATTCAGTGATAATAGAAGTATGTGGGGGGTAGGGACAAATAATAACAAGTTTTTAACTAGGAATGAGAAAGTCATTAATTACTCACAAATGAGCTGTTTATGACATGAGGAGAGAGTAAAACGATTCAACGTTCAAGGGTAAGGTACATTTAAGTATACAATAGGATAAGTCTAAAAGGTGTGAATTGAATTTAGGTAGAGGTTAAGAAGGTGAAAGATCAAGGGTGAGATATATTTATAGCAAAAAGGTAATGTCAAGAGAAAAATTTTTCTGACATTAATCTAGAAAATGGAAAATATATTAACATGAAGGTACAAACATAAGTTTCGGTAAGTACTTATCCTTATGGGCAGATGAAAATGATTTTAAGTTCTCAATATAGCATGGTTCTTGAAATCTACAATTGAAATCGGATAATTTATAAAACAATGAAGGTAGTATGCGATAAAATTTACATAACGTATAATTAGAAGTTAGTTTTTGAGGGAAACTCTTAATTGTATTATATATGAAATGAAATTGCTGCATTTGTACTTTTGAAATGTCATAGATAATTTATTTAAGGGTATATGCACATAATTCATATTGGTATCGTAAATGAAAACGAATTTTAAGTTAATAGAAACAGTTAACGATGTTTGTCAACTATTTACACGAGATTAGAATAACTTTTTCTTCTAAGTCAAGGTTTTAAGTCGTTGAATTATATAGTTAACCATACCTAGATATTCTGAAGAGAAAAAATGGAATACTTATTAAAAAACGACTTTAGGTAAATGGGCGGGCTGATAAGGTAATATCCGTTAAGCGTTCTTCCATGAATATCTTGCTACCGATGGTCCTGGTCCTAGAGGGAGAACGTAACACGGATATCAACATCACACACACAACATACATACACACAACCTTCACACACACACACACACACACACACACACGCACACACACACTCACACACACACACATAACACATGCCCTCAAGCACGCGCATACACACACACATTACTGGCGGTTAGTTTTTGGGGAAAGCCAGGCCTGCTTAAATTTCAGGTAGCAGACTACTGAAACGTCGCAAAAAATAAATTAAAAAAAAAGTTGGTAGATGGGAAAATTACTAAAACGTTCAGGTAAAGTTACGTTTTACATATGAAACATTTTGCGAAATAAGCTCAAAGAAGACCTCCTTTGTTTTTAAGAGTAGATAATTTATTTTAAAAGTTTAAATTTAATATACGAACACAAATATCAACATATAAATCAAATTGCCAGTTTTCATTTGCGACTCAACAAATAAAAATTACTAAAGATCAGGTTAATTTAATAAATATGCAAGCGAAATGTTCGACAAAGAAATTTTTTCAATAGTTTATTTAAATCAAAAAATGTTGTAGCATTCAAAGGGAAAAATGTATTGAGCGTCGAAATATTAAATAAATAATTGAAGATCACTTTATACAGAACTAATTATGAAACATTATTTATAGGCTGCCTATAAAATACGATATATGCACACGTAGGTTACAGATTTTTAAAGCTTCATGTTAGTGTTTGTGCCGTGTTATTAATCATAAGCGTTAATTACGAATACTTAATTGTTCACTAACACTCACCTGTTAATATTGCCAATCTGCGCGGTTTTTGTTATAGTATGGACTGTAATTGCAATTGCTGATTATTATTAATAAAGCTGCTGAATTTATGAACGATGCGCTATATCAGAACACCGTACTTATGTCTAATCACTGAAACGCCTAGGCATTGTAACTTTAGCTAGCGCTTTTTAACCATTGCCGTTGTTGTTGTGTGTACCAGACGGAAATCGATTGCACTCACACGTCGTCAAACAGTTAATGCTCGCAAATATCACTCCGTGTGTGCGCGGCAATGTATTTATTCGTCTACTTATGCACATCTTTGGATGGTATGATAAAGATAGGTTGTGTAATAGCATTATTATTTGTAATAGTAATAAAATGGCAATGAAACAAATACAGGAACATAAATGCAATAAAAAAGACCCTAAAAGGTTATGTTAAGTTGTTTACACAAACTATGATTCCAAATCACTAACTTTAGTAAAGGTGAGACATTAATTGCTACTTCAGAAAACGTTTATGTATAAGGACATTACGTTTCCTGTTGCTTTGAGATATGGTGCAATAGATTAAGTTACCTAGTGTACAAATAAATCCTAAACATCGCTAGCAGTACATTCTAAAGTGTAAAATCTATAACAAGGAACGTATTATTTAAATGCGAAATTGAAAGATATTTTCTTGTCAGGTAATACAATTGACATATTTTTAGTTCAGACAATAGTTAAAAGACGACCATAAAAAGATGCATGATGCAATTGGTAAACAAGTTTTATTAATACAGCCTAAGAAAAAGCCAACCCTTAGTTACTAAACATTTTGTGATACAGGAAATCGTCCATTAGTTGGAATGCCAATTATTACGTTTAACCCCTAGACGTATTTTATTACGCCCTAAATGTGGTCGTAAATTATTGCACTCAAACGTTTATAAACTTACATACAAAGCAACTAAAAAATAAGCAAAACGCTTACTTTGATTAATAGTTGTAGTTAAGGTATGCTTTCGCTGATTTTTAATATAGAGCAGAGTTGCGTGGGGTCCGTTTTTCATGTTATGTCCAAATTCTTTCTGCGAAATGTTAAAATCTACACAATTTTGGAACAGACGATAATAAGATGATTATTAGGAAGGTATGAAGAGTCAAGGTGCATTTCGCTGCACTAAAACGCACTCGCGTCTAATACGTCCGTAACGTATGATAGCTGACGGTAAAATGTTTAAAACGCGCCTTTCCCACAAACAGGTTGGTCTTACCACCAACCCTAAAACGTTTCTCATTGGCTAGTGCGATGAGCACAAATTTTCTCTGCCTAGAAAAAGAGTGCCTGAAAAAATAAGCTGATTAATTATGGTTTTTTGAACTTAGTTAGTGTGAACTCAAAAACTACAAACTTTACACATACTAACCTAATTAAATTAGTGATGGAAAAAGGGCTTTCTTCTTTTGGATTATATATTAAACCTATATCTACTACTACAACGAAACTTTGTCAGCTTAAAGGCGTAACAAACTCATCATGACCATTAAGTCTTCAGTCCTGGAACTGGTTAGATATGTACCTTCATTGTTTCCTATTCTGAACTTACCTACACATTTCCATGAAATTTGCACACTCTGCATCTATCACTATCTAATCTAGGTCTACATTTACCTCTTTTTCCTATCTCTGCTTGTAATATATCCCATACTATTCCCTAAATATGCTTTAGATCATATTCTGCCTTTCTATTTCTCCTATTTTTTTCCACAGATATTCTATTCTGCCTTTCTATTTCTCCTATTTTTTTTCACAGATATCCTTGTTCCCCGACTATTTCTATAACCTATTTGTTATTAACTTTGTCTGTCCACGCTATGATCCTCTTACATCTGAGCACAACATTCCAAAAGGCTGCTACTGTTTTTCTGTTTGTTTTTGCTACTGCCCGTATTTCATAGGCATACTGTGCTGTGCTCCACACAAATGCTTTCAACAATTTTCTTCTTGTTTCTAAGTTTGTTGTCTTTCATCATAGGCGCTGTTTTTTCTTGCTAGATGCAAAAGGTCCCCTTCTATTGTTTTACAATTATATACCCTATTTTTCTGACATTTAGTGGTTGTGAAGGGGGGTAAGCAGCCTGTGGCTGCCAAGTTCCCCCAACACTTGAACATTTGCTCATTTAATATTTTTTCCAATATATCTTTTCGCACAGTCAATATTAGTTGCAGATATTTTACAACCAACACCTGTAGTTGTTTATAATAATCATCAAATTAATCTGCGCTTATTTTTTCGTTATTAGTTTTTCCGTCTCAAAACTGCACTTATTTATATTCTGAGCTAGCTTACACAGTTCCTTGAAATTCTCACACAGCCTATATACAGTTCGGCTTTCCTTCTATTGTTTTCTAATTTTATGCCCTACTTTGCCGGGATTCAATGAAGGGGGTTAAGCAGCCTGTGGCTGCCAGGATCCCCCACCACTTAGACATTTGCCGAATTAATAGTTTTCTAGTAAATCCTTTCATACAATTAACATTATTCGAGAACATTGCCCAACCAATACTTGTAGTTGCTTATAATAATCATGTACAATTACTTGTTTATTTATTAGTTTAGGTTGGATACGTACCTCCAATGATTTCTATTCGGAGCTAGCCTACACATTTCCCTGAAATTCCTACGGCTTACATCTTTCATTATCTGTGTACAGTGGTCTAACCTAAGTTTACCTCTACTTCTCTTTTTTCCTATCTCTGCTTCCAATATATTGTGCACTATTCCCTCATGCCGTAGTATGTGGCCTATCATCCTATTTCTCCTATTTTTTACCGTTTTCCACATATTTCTTTCTTCCCCCTACAATTTTTAGTACATCTTCGTTCTTAACTTTGTCTGTCCATGATATCTTCATCATACGTCTGTAGCACCACATTTCAACGGCTTTTACCTTTTTCTTGTCCGCTTCTCCTACTGTCCAGGCTTCACAGTTATACAGTGCTGTGCTCCACACATATGTTTTAAGCAATATTTTCCTTGTTTCTATGTTTGTTGTCTTTGAATACAGTAGTTGCTTTTTCTTCTTAAATGTAGCACGACCTTATGCTAATCTTTGTTTTATATCTTTTGCGCTTTTTTCATCTTGCGTTATTTGGCTTCCTAGGTAGCAGAAATCCTTAACCTCTTGTAAGTTCTTGTTGCTTATTTGTATTTTTGTTTTTGATTTATTCTCCCCTCCTTTGCATACTAGTACTTTAGTTTTGCTTTGTTAATTTTTATACTGTATTTAACTCTTCCTTGCTAGATGCTAATGCCGCTATATCATCTGCAAATCTAAGCATATCAATTTTTTGTCCCTGCATAGTAAATCCAAATGTCTTCCTGCATTTGACAGTATTCATTGTCTCTTCAATGTACAAGTTAAAAATTAATGGGGATAGGGCACATCCATGTCTTACCCCTCTCCTAGTTGTTATTTCTCTACGTTCCTGTTCTAATTCTATAACTGCTGTCTACTCTTTGTATAAGCTATGTACTATTCGTCTATCCCTAAAACTTGCTACGTACTTAAACGTAGCCAGAAGAAAAGTAAATACCGGGCTAACTATCAACCGCGGAGAGTTGGGGGGATTCGCCTACATACCAACAATAAACAAAAAAAAACACATCGCCCACGATTATCTATTAACACATAAAAATAAATAAAGGGTTCTGTACAATCAAGCAAAAAGAAAATAAATTAAGTGTTATTATTTCACAGCAAACAATTATACTGTATGGACAATTTAGGAATTTAGATATGAAGTGCGCATCTTGTATTTCACACAAAATAAAATTAATCACTAGTAAATTAACCTGTGAGAGCTTTCGTCAAATGTTTCTAAAATTTCACCTAATACGTTTTGTAAGATAACTAATCAGTAGAAACAAGTAAGGTGTGGGAGCTTTTGTCAGGCATCTTTTAAATCGTACATCGTACCGTTTGTAAAGTAAACCAATCAGTATAAAAAAATAAGCGTATGTCTTTCCAACACTTTTAACAAAGGTAGCTCACATCTATAGAGCGACAATATCGATTAGCAGCAATGAACAATAGTTCTACAATGTCACGTTTCTTGTCACGTAACTACACCAAACATTGATACGGAATATGCCATTGACACACACAAAAAAAAAACGATTTGCATACCTGTAGGTGTCCGGATACTTAGCTTGCAAACCGTCGGGAGTGAGTCAGCATAGCAATGCCATGGTCGTCGGGATCTATTTACCCTGTTACCATAACTGCAGCAGCGTTCTACGGACAAAAGCAGTTGGTCTACAGAAAGAAAAAAAAAGCAAAAAGAGAATCTGATTAGAAAGGGTACGCGCGGGGAAACTCACCAATCCACGCAAGACACGTCTTAGTTGTCGAACAGAAAGAATCAAACGTGCATTGCCTTTGAAAAACGGTGACGAATAATGTAGAAAATTTACAAGACTACCGGATACCTAAAACAAGGCATAGACTATTTAATTTATCGAATAAATTTTTGTTTTAAAAGCAAAAGGGATTTGAATTAATCAGGCAAATTTTTAAAAGCAAAATTGGAACGTAACAAACTCCTTCAAATCTGAGTATTTCGAACATTTTTTCCATTTTACATTGTCGAATACTTTTTCCAGTTCTACAAACCCTATATACACGCTTTCCCCTTGTGCTATTGTTTTCTCCATTATCACTTTCAGAGTTAAAATAGCCTCCCGTGTTCCCCTGTTTTGCCTAAACCCAAATAGATCGTCTACTATTATTTCTTCTTTTTTTCAAATTTTTTAATTTGAGTGCGGCCTTCATAATTACGATGTTGTGGTCAGTGTCTATATCTGCTTCTGGGTAGCTTCTACAGTCTTTTACTTGATTCCTAAACCGTTGTCTAACAAGAATGTAATCTATTTGATATCTTCCTATATCTCCTGGCATCTTCCACGTATATTGTCTCCTAGCATGATGTTGAAATAATGTGTTTGTCATGATTAAATTGTTCTTGTCGCAAAATTCTACCAACCTATCTATGTCACCTATCGCTCCTCGTGCCTAAACCAAATAAACCTACTACCGCTCCTTCCCTACCCTCACCCAGCACTGTATTAAAATCCTTCGTAATTATTAAATTTTCATGTCCTTTTACGTGCCTTAATATGTCTTCGATATCTTTGTAGATCGCTTCTACCTCTTCGTTACTGTAGTTAGACGTGGAGCGAATTGCACCTACTAAGATTCAAACAGCAAGAAGAATACTAACTTTTGTTGTTTGGGTACATTTCGGATGCTTGGTGTCATCGATAGTAACTTGGATTATTTTTTTATTAATACGGTAGTGAAGTATTATTCGAACGCCTGTGGCAGGGAAATGACTTGCTATGTATCGATATAGTTGCATTTCAATATATGGATACTCAACAATCCATTGTAGGCAGAGGGCAACTCTAATTTGAACCAGTTGGATGGTTATTCACGAACGATGAATATAATTATTTAATAGCATCTCTATTATATTTAGCTTTTAGAACCAAACTCAAGAACTATGCGTAACTGTAATTGTATTCTAAGTCCTTTTTATTGTCATAATTTTATGAAGTTAATCAACCTGGGAGTCGTATTCAGAATCCTTAGATTGCTTAAAATGGTTTCATGCATTCGCTTCAATTGCACTTATTTGCCAATTTCTAGTGTAAAATTCAAACCTGTTTGAACAACTCAGACGCGTCTAACGTATAAATTGAGATATGTAAAGTCAGAGATAAAATAAATCAAGGTGTGCATAATTAAAGCGATATATAGAGGAAAGGGCAGCATTGTATTATGCAGAAGGGTATTGAGGTGTGGTTGATTCGTCAGGAGAACAGGCAGACACCTATTCCTCGCGTTATATATTTCAGTGCCGAGATAAATTGATTAGCCCATTTCGAACTGGCACAATTAATACCTTTTTTTAATGCATCATTAAAATAAAAAGCTCAAACATTTTTGGCATCAGCATAAAATTTTCCTACAGGCTAAAAACATTAACACTAGTAAGGTAGTTTAGTGCTGGGAGGTGTTCTAATGGATTCTGCTAAATATACATTAAGTGCAAAAAAATTTCAGCTTCTTATAATACACATAAATTCGGCTGTCATAAACATAAAAAAATTTTTATTTGGTCAGTGATATATTGAAATATGCGTTGGACTGAATGAAACTAGAACAGAAACGAATCTCTAAATGTAGCAACTCTATAGCTAAGAGTTAATTTTAGCGGAAAATTTTTGATGATTTACTTTTACAACGTCTTTCTGCATCGTATTTTCAGAGACAAAGTTGTAAAAATGATATTTTCCGCTATTGGAATATTATATATTCTCTAAACAAGAGTCATTTATAACATTTAGGCTAACAGAAACACACGTGCGAAATTTATAAAGGGATGATCCTTCTAAAACAAGAAAACCGCAGCAGAAGGCGCATTCAACCGCAAAGTTTTACTCCTCTCGGAATATTCAGCCTCTATCATAACCATCAGTTTCCCCTTTAAGTTGTTAAGGAATGCGCCGCCGTCTAACTCCACTAATTTTACTAAAAGCCAAAAACCACTCGGCAGATTCCGAGAATTTTGCAGACTTCCTAAGTTGTTTTAGTATGTACTTAAAAACCGCTGTAGCAGCTTGACATGTTTGCTAAACGACACATAAATTAAATATTCATCTGCAGAGTTAGCGAGTGTGAAAAGTTTAATATGTTTAAAGAGCTCGCATTTCAATGAGAATATAATAGACAAAGACTTTTGTAAATTAACATTTAAATAAATTAAAGAGACTTTATGCTCTAAGCGAAACGTAGTTTGAACTTTGTATAAAATACTTTAACAAATATTGGTTTTATTCAGACCGGACTTAGAGATGGGCAAACCTGGCTTCCGTCCAAAAGCGGCTGATTTTAGCGGCGGCAATTTGATTGGAATTTGTAAGATACTTCTTTCATGAGAAAAAATCTGAATAAGGATATTTAAAGAAGCATAATTATTTACAGCTAGAATTAACGGTGACTTTATTATCGAATCTCGTCTCGAAAATGAGGCCGACATTATATCTTCGATACGAAACACAAATCTTAAAATTTGTTTGGAAATTTGAGGTTTTCGTTCCCTTATAGGCAGAAAGTTTTGTAAGCATTCGTGAGTAAATTTGAGCAAAGCATTTTTTGTTCTAATTAAGATTTCTAAAAATTACAGTGCGTAATACATATTATAACACCCTAATATATTTTGTTAATTTCACTTTAGGATAGGTCATAATCTTTGTCAGTGCAACGAAATCTTAATTGCTAACTTGATGCTTTGCTGTAGTACATTTTTATACGATTATCTTAATTAACGAACAGACACACCCTCTATCGAAATACACAATTGGACAATGCAATACTGGCATACTGTAACGAACCGCATGGTTTACCGTATCATAAAATTTAGCATATCCAACATGGTGCACCACCCTGTACGCCAAATTTTATGCTACGGTAAAACGTGCGAGCAAGATGGAAAAGCAAAACAAGCAAATAAATGTAGTCCGCACCGAGTGCCGCAACAAAAACAAGGAGAGTCGAAAGAATTAGTGCCGTGCTACATAAGAATTCGTAGGAGGGGGAGACCACACAGAAAGAAAAAGAAAGAAAGAAAATTTATTTGCAAAACTTCTAATAAAGCAACATATTATAAAAGGAAAAGCAGCCTGCGGAAGAAACAACATTTATACAAAACATCCCGGAGGATTTACTTAGTACCACAAAATCTCCGCAAAAAGAGAAGAATTAGCCCTCTTACCCTACGCTAATCTTTACCTTCAATCCTACTATGTACATACAAAAATTAAACAAATATGTAAAGGGCGGTTTGCAGTCATTTGTTTTATACAAGTTGAGATAGTTGATATAAAAAATAGTAATAAAAATTTGTATATATCTTGCTGTGTTATGCCTCCGTGTTGGGGAAGTGAACAAACTATACTGTAAGTTAGATACAGCAATGGGAGATTAGAAATTACTATTTTATGTTCCTCTTTTTTACTGCCTGGCTAGCTCAACGGAAACTATACCGTGGAATTTACAAAATGACATGAAACACGACAATCTCAAGAAACATTTATAACTCAAAAACATTTTTCTTTCATACAAAAGAATATAGAACAGTTTACACCATAAATTCAAACAGCAAATAATTCCTACGAGCTACTTAATTATTAAAATGGTTCTTACATAATCCTTGTTACAAATTACAAAATCCTCTTTAATTTCTACGTGGATAATTCACATATTTTTTATATATTGTATATACAGTGTGCCTACTTAAGTTGGCGGCATATGGAAAACTTTTTTATTTTTAGTTTTAGGAAAAAAAGTTACTCTTTATAAAAAGTTCTGCTTGGTATGAAACCTAAAATATAACCTTCAAATTTCAAAATTTATTAGCCATATACGAGATTTATCAATAGATATAAATTTGGTGCAAGAGTAAAGTACCATTATTTTTGACAATTTCGAAAATTGTTATTATGAAATGTTGTTCAGAATCAAAAACCACGTTCAAATATGCAAAATATCCATCGATCATAAAATTTTTTTTTCAAACTTTTCTAAAATAAAAATTTATTTAAGCTTACGCGTTATTTCATTTAATCTAAGATGCACTGACAAGAACTGTCCATGAAATGTAATTTCTCAGCATTTCGAAAGTTTTTTTAATAATAAAATAGTTTAATAATAATGTAGTAGTTTTTGTTACACATACGGATCTTATTATTCCGTCCTTCAATTAATTACCGCTTCAACATATCCGTCTTTTCTGTAAATACAGGTAATCGTTCTATCTCGAAACTCTGTCAACACTCTTCTAGTCATAGTCGGTGTTATACTCTAAACGGTTTCTTTAATGGTTTGTTCTAAATGGACAACATCTGTGAATGGCCTTTGAGGTGCACCTTCTCTTTTAAGTAGCCCCATAAGAAAAAGTCTAGTGGGGTCAAATCTGAAGAGCGAGGTGGCGAACGAATTTCCGAAAACCGATGCACAACTCTTCCATTAAAACAATTTTTGAGGTATTGCCTTACTCTAACCCGCTATGGCATGGGGCACCATCCTGCCGGAACCATATCTGTTGACGTTCAAGTGGGGGTAGATCATCAAGAAAACCATCTTGTTTGTAGAAAAAGTAAATAACGGTCTGCATTCAAAGATTCTTAAAAAAAGAAAGATCCAATTATTTCATTTCTAAAAATTCCACACCACACATTAGTTTTGAAAGCATTCTGGTCGCGAATTTTGGTTGTAAAATGAGGATTAGTCTTGCTCCACCAACGACAGTTTTGTGAAGAAACTATTCCATTTGATGAAAATGTTGCTTCATCTGAAAAATGGATTATCTTCCAACTTTCCTTGGATATCACAAAAGAATTCAAAGCGTCTATCATGATCTCCTGGCCTTAACGTATGAATAAATTGCGGCTTGTACGGGTGCAATTTGTTATTTTTCAAAATTTTTAAAACCGTGTTTTTACTTACAGTATTTGGCATCACCCACAATTAACACAATTTCAATTTTTTCTTGCAAACTAAATGTTGCTGGCATTTCTTACAAATACATTTACAAATTGAAGTATTGAGGTTTCCTGTCAAACAATTTTAGTTAGTGCATCCTAGATTAAATGTATTAGAGAAAAGTTTGAAAAAAGTAAGAAAAATGTTTTTTACGATAGATAGATATAATTGCATATTTTATCGTATTTTTTAATTCTAAATAACTTTTTGTAATAACAATTTTCAAATTCTCAAAAATAAAGGCACTTTACTCTTGTACCAAATTCATATTTATTGATAAATCTCGTATATGACTAATAAATTTAGCTATTTGAATGTTTTATTTTAGGTTTCATACCAAGCAGAACTTTTTATAAAGAATAACTTTTTTTCCTAAAACTAAAATAAAAAAGTTTTCCATATGCCGCCAACTTAAGTAGACACACTGTGTATATATATATATATATATATATATATATATATATATATATACACACCCCACAAGCAATAAAGGAGCAAAAGAACAGCAATTCAGGAGAGGTCTTTAGCAACTGCAATGCAATACACTTTAGTGGTAGCTGTAAGAAATTTATTAGAAAAAACACATCTACATGATAGTAAGCAATAGTGTACTTTAAATTTTTATATCTGGAAAAAAGTCGTATTTGATAATTAATGCCTAAACAAGAAAAGCTGTCCTCATTAGCATATTCCGACAGTTTGAACAAATCCTGTTAAATTTCAACGCAACAAAACTTAACAGAAAATCCAACCCAATTCTTTTGTTGAGAGGAGTCATCAAACGACACATGAAAAAAACAGCAGGTGCTACAGATTCGAATGACGCTCTGCACCTTTATTGCACGGAAAAATAGTAAATTTTCGCCCTTCCTACAACAAAGAAAAAAGTTCAATCAAAATAAATATTTCGTGTATCCAATAGTTGTTCTTTTACGTGAGTGTTTGACTTCAAATCTTACCTCCCGAATATATGAGTAACGATTCTATGATTAATAGGATCATTCCGGAAGTTGAAAGAACCACATATCCCGAAAACAGTACTCTAGTAGCAGGAACATTCGACATTCATAAGGAAAAAAAACATCACGCCCACTCATTGATGAAGAAACGTTTTTTTTCTGCGACGGGAAAAAAATGTGACATTTAATATTTCTTGACAGGTAACAAAATGTCACTTTATATAAAATTACTTTTTTCCCCGGGAAAAAATGAGTACTTTTTCCTGGTAAGTGCAAATAAGTAAGAACACGAAGATATTTAATTTTAGAATATTTTATTATGTATAAGTTACGTTTCCTTAATGTTAAAAGTACAGTTATTAAATGTACATTGCCTGAAAGACATGTTTTTGAACAATTAGGAATGTCTGCTACAGTGGAATTTTCTTGATTTGAAATAATATTTTGTGCCACTGACACAACTGCCGTTGATGTACTTGTTCGCAAATTGGATTCTGTTTCAGCTGATGCACTGCCACACAAACTAAACAGTTTCTTAGCTATTTCTGTCTTGTGCACTATCGATTCATCAACATACCCTTCAGCGACCATTGATGACTTCCAACCACCATGTTTCTTTAGTGTCATCAAGTCTCCCCCAGATTCAACTAAAAGTGTAGCAGACGATCTTCGAAATGCATGACCTGTATATGACTTAGCATTTTTAAGTCGAAGAAAATTGGCTACTATTTCAGGTACCTTATAAAACTGATTTCTACCCACAACTTGATTGACGCATTTCCCATTGCGATATGCATAAAACAGGCGGCGATCCTTTGCTGCTGCTGGACGAAGTGCCATGTACATTCTGTAAAATTTAATATATTCTTCAGTAACTATAAATCTCCTATTTACATCATTCTTTGTTTGCTTAAGTTTCACAATTAATGACGTTCCCACGTCTTCAATATCATCTAATGTTACCTGGCTAATTTCACATATTCGACAGGCTCCTGCAATCCCAAATACAACAACAACCTTGACCAATAAATAAACTTCATCAGGAGCATTATTTAAAAATCACTAATATGTGTACTGTAAATATTGCAGATTTTTGGGCATGTAACCTTTCCCATTTTGTTTCAGAAACGTAATTAGTTTGCAATATTTTGAAATGTCTACGTTATTATTGACTTGTAACATACTTTTTATCATTGAATAATTCGACCACACTGTTGATGGCTTTTGTTGTTGCGCTAGTTCCGAAAAATAAACCAATAACACCGTCTCCGAGTAAGAACTACATGTCTTTTCGCCTTCCATTCCATGAATCTTGAATACGCAGTTTCGTAAATTTTTCGTGATTTAGCTGGCAATAATTTTATTGATGCTACTTTCGCTGCCTCTACCAATTCCGGTGGAGTAAGAGAAACTTCTGAATCAGTACTGTCCATTTTTGAATTTTGAATATTCAAAACAATCGATATAAACAACTTAAGTTCGCAATTTTTGTAACCACTGCAAAATTAAATTGACAGATATTTGATTACTTTAAAGGTTTCCTTAGCAACGCAGATCTAACTGTCCCTATAAGTACATCAGCCTACCTGTTTGAAACTTCAAATTTGACATAGATTGATTTTTGACTTTAATATAATTGGTAATATTTTTAAATATTAAATCATTGTTTTGCCAGTCACAGAAAAATAGTGTATTATACGCGGGTAAATGTAAGATTTTAGCTCGGGTTTTGTTCCTCCGCTTCGCGTCGGGAGACAAACACACACCTCGAGCTAAAATCTAGTACTTTTTCCTTGTATAATAAATAACTATTAAATACCATTTTATTCCCAGTATTATTTTATCTATTAAACAACGTCCATAATTATTGCACGGATTTTCACAAACAATTAATACTCTTATTCATTTTACCAAACGTAATATATTAAGTCTTTAGTACAAATCTTACTTATATAGGAACGGTATCTTGGGGGGTAAGGGAGGGGAATGTTGGGGCGAAAATTTGCCGATGAAACTAACAGCGCATGACATTCTAATTCCCTCTCAAAAACAACATCAAAACTGTATTACCGAAATAAGAGGGTCCATCGCGTAAGACATTCAGTTGCCTACGTCGTAAGACAATGATAACGATTTATGATCAGCAATTATAGTCAGGGCGT